>CANNZV010000794.1:218317-411915 GCA_947561585.1 Caprella mutica
AGTGACACAGAGAGTTACAGTGACACAGAGTTACAGTGACACAGAGTTACAGTGACACAGAGAGTTACAGTGACACAGAGTTACAGTGACACAGAGTTACAGTGACACAAAGAGTTACAGTGACACAGAGAGTTACAGTGACACAGAGAGTTACAGTGACACAGAGAGTTACAGTGACACAGAGAGTTACAGTGACACAGAGAGTTACAGTGACACAGAGAGTTACAGTGACACAGAGTTACAGTGACACAGAGAGTTACAGTGACACAGAGTTACAGTGACACAGAGTTACAGTGACACAGAGTTACAGTGACACAGAGAGTTACAGTGACACAGAGAGTTACAGTGACACAGAGTTACAGTGACACAGAGTTACAGTGACACAGAGAGTTACAGTGACACAGAGTTACAGTGACACAGAGTTACAGTGACACAAAGAGTTACAGTGACACAGAGAGTTACAGTGACACAGAGAGTTACGGTGACACAGAGAGTTACAGTGACATAGAGAATTACAGTGACACAGGGTACAGTGACACAGAAAGTTACAGAGATACAGAGAGTTACAGTGACAAAGATAGTTATAGTGACACAAAGAGTTACAGTGACACAAATAAATACAGTGACACAAAGAGTTACAGTGACACAAAGAGTTACAGTGAAACAGAGAGTTACAGTGACACAGAGAGTTACAGTGACACAGAGAGTTACAGTGACACAGAGAGTTACAGTGACACAGAGAGTTACAGTGAAACAGATATAAACACTGACACTTACCAATATTATTGGTTATTTTCTCTCAGTACAATATTACAGAGTGTGTTTATTACTTACGTAAGACGTTGTAAGAGGGTCTAGGACATTTCGTCCATGAATTACTTTATTTTGTATTTTAAAGTGTTAATGGAAAATATTTCATATTATTTTTCGCTATTTCATTATTAGCCATGGTGTAAATATATATAAATAGGTGCGCGGTGAATTGCTACTGGGTGAACTGCCCAAGTGGGTGAATTGCCACTGGGTGAACTGCTCATGTGGGTGAATTGCCACTGGATGAACTGCCCAAGTAAGGGAATTGCCAATGTAGGTAAATTGCCACTGGGTGAACTGCCCATGTAGGTGAATTGCCACTGGGTGAACTGCTCATGTAGGTGAATTGCCACTGGGTGAATTGCTCATGTAGGTGAATTGCCACTGGGTGAACTGCTCATGTAGGTGAATTGCCACTGGGTGAACTGCTCATGTAGGTGAATTGCCACTGGGTGAACTGCTCATGTAGGTGAATTGCCACTGGATGAACAACTCTCACTGACTGCATCACTACGTACAAGAGATGACCAAAACACACAATTGTCCCTTGAGTACATGTATATACCCTCCCCCCCCCCCCCCCTACTATTGGCGTAGACCGCCAATTGGGCTCGCCGACAGTTAGGCCCAGGACAATTGGGCATCACGACAATTGGGCCCCGGACAATTGGGCCCACGACAACTGGGCCCCAAGACAATTATATTATTTATCCATTTTTTCAGAGTGTATAAACGTTTGCGTTTTGTATGCGTTTTGTATAAAAAATATAGTCTAGAGCATAATTAAAATAGAGAATATTCTTTATATGAAAAAAATAATCTCGTTATGAAAAAATATTTTTTGTAATAGAACATCTTCTTTTCTGTTCTGAGATGGGTCATATAAGAAACAAATTTCAGAGTTACAGTACCTCTATATATGAGTCTATATAGTGAACTCCTGTAAAGTGAATAAGTTAGGTTGTAGCCAATAGAAAATAAGAATGTAGCTATTTTAGATAAAGAACAAAAGACCTGCTGCAATTACTGGAACATACAAGTCGAATTAAAGTTAGTGTGAATTTGTTGAAACCTGTTCACTGTTCAGTGTTCAATATAGAGGAGTTTTAAAAATCAGTATTTCAAAATGTATGCTCATAATTTCATTTTATCCCATTTACTGTTAAATTTTTCTTAGTTCAATGTCACGAAAAAATGAATCCACATGACATGATTCCTGTTAATACGACTTATTTAAATCCTTCAAAGATTTTCATTACACCGAAACAAGAGATTAGCATCCAAATGTGATTTAAGGGGCAGCATACTAATATATACCTTATGAAGTATATCAATCGAATTGAAAAAATAATGAACATAATTTTAGAACTATAAAGCATATTTCAAAGATAATATTGTCACTTCCCTAGTAATAAAAAAGATAACACTTCTTTATTGTGTCTTCTGTCCATTTTTTCTGGGTTCAATTGTCGGGGGCCCAATTGTCGTCGGGCTGAATTGTCCTGGACCCAATTGTCGGTGTACCAATATAAGAGGAGAGAGGGGTGCTTCACAACCGAAAATGATGGATAGAAATAGCACGAACAAGTACATATTGAAAGGAACTTTATCACTGTACATTTTCAAGGGTTTAACAGTTTAAGGTATCTTCGGCACGTACAATTCACCCATGGGCAATTCACCCTCATGGGCAGTTCCCCCGGTGACAATTCTCCCACATGGGCAATTCACCCAGTGGCAATTCCCCCACTGTACGGCAGACAGTCACCCATTGGCAATTCCCCAAATGGGCAGTTCTCCCAGCGGCAATCCACCCAGTGGCAATTCATCCCGTGGCAACTCCCCTAGAACCATATATATATATATATATATATATATAATAGCGCCGTACAGTTATAAAATTAGATATGCTGCATGGGTTGACTGTATCATTAAGTTGTTTACCTCCTTTAATATTTTGCATTAATTGATGAGTTATGAGTATTTAAAATTTAGAACTGAAATAACAGGTTAGTGACAAAAATATACGTGTTGATACGTAAGAATTAAGGAGGTAAATAATTATTATTATTAATTATTATGTAATTATTAATTATAATAATTATTATTATATTTGTATAAGTCGAGAATAACAGTCCAATAATACAAACGTTTTAACGTATAAATAATTAAACGTAACACGAAAAAGTAACAATATCTAGTCATTTTTTTCTATCATTTTTTAATAGTACCTATATTGTATACTTGCATATTATTATGTATGCAATTTAGGTGGTCACTGTTAAAAATATTCTACTATAGAATACTAATTTCTGAACCAAAATTGCGTCTAATTACCTAAACTGGATACTACTATTGATGACTATTGTAGTTACTGTGAAAGAAACACCACTAACAATGTTTCATAATACATCGTAACTACCTGATATACAGAGATGGGCGAAAAGTACATCGAAAGTACTTAAGTACTAAGTACAAGTACTCGTAAATCAATGTACTTGAAGTAGTTGCCCAAGTACTCAAATAAAAAAGTACTTTCAAATTACAAGTACCAAGTACTTTTTAAAGTACTTTCAAGTACCAAGTACATTTATTATACAATTTAAAAACTAATCATTTATACTGTTAACTCTGATAGTACATCTTCCCAGTGACTCTTTTCTCTGATAGTACATCTTCTCAGTGACTCTTTTCTCTGATAGTACATCATCACAGTGACTCTTTTCTCAGATAGTACATCATCATAGTGACTCTTTTCTCTGATAGTACATCATCATAGTGACTCTTTTCTCTGATAGTACATCATCACAGTGACTCTTTTCTCTGATAGTAGCTACATTATCACAGTGACTCTTTTCTCTGATAGTACATCATCGCAGTGACTCTTTTCTCTGATAGTACATCATCATAGTGACTCTTTTCTCTGATAGTACATCATCACAGTGACTCTTTTTTCTGACAGTACATCATCACAGTGACTCATTTTTCTGACAGTACATCATCACAGTGACTCTTTTTTCTGACAGTACATCATCACAGTGACTCTTTTCTCTGACAGTACATCATCACAGTGACTTTTCTCTGATAGTACATCATCACAGTGACTTTTTTCTCTTATAGTACATCATCATAGTGACTTTTTTCTCTGATAGTACATCATCATAGTGACTTTTATCTGATAGTACATCATCATAGTGACTTTTATCTGATAGTACATCATCACAGTGATTCTTTTCTCTGATAGTACATCATCACAGTGACTCTTTTCTCTGACAGTACATCATCACAGTGACTCTTTTCTCTGACAGTACATAATCACAGTGACTTTTTTCTCTGTTAGTACATAATCACAGTGACTTTTTTCTCTGTTAGTACATTATCACAGTGATTCTTTTCTCTGATAGTACATCATCACAGTGACTCTTTTCTCTGATAGTACATCATCACAGTGACTCTTTTCTCTGATAGTACATCATCACAGTGACTCTTTACTATGATAGTACATCATCACAGTGACTCTTTTCTCTGATAGTACATCATCACAATGACTCTTTTTTCTGACAGTACATCATCACAGTGACTCATTTTTCTGACAGTACATCATCACAGTGACTCTTTTCTCTGACAGTACATCATCACAGTGACTTTTCTCTGATAGTACATCATCACAGTGACTTTTTTCTCTTATAGTACATCATCATAGTGACTTTTTTCTCTGATAGTACATCATCATAGTGACTTTTATCTGATAGTACATCATCATAGTGACTTTTATCTGATAGTACATCATCACAGTGATTCTTTTCTCTGATAGTACATCATCACAGTGACTCTTTTCTCTGACAGTACATCATCACAGTGACTCTTTTCTCTGACAGTACATAATCACAGTGACTTTTTTCTCTGTTAGTACATAATCACAGTGACTTTTTTCTCTGTTAGTACATTATCACAGTGATTCTTTTCTCTGATAGTACATCATCACAGTGACTCTTTTCTCTGATAGTACATCATCACAGTGACTCTTTTCTCTGATAGTACATCATCACAGTGACTCTTTACTATGATAGTACATCATCACAGTGACTCTTTTCTCTGATAGTACATCATCACAATGACTCTTTTCTCTGACAGTACATCATCACAGTGACTCTTTTCTCTGATAGTACATCATCACAGTGACTCTTTACTCTGATAGTACATCATCACAGTGACTCACTGTACACGTCCACACGCTTATAATTTGTCAATGTGTTTGGTAAATATTGGTTGTGATATCTAGGTATCACAAAATAATTATATTCAATGTATTTAAATTGGTCAATATAACTCATAGTCTCTATACATGATTGTATGTCAGAATATATAAATATTCACCGTCACATAAAAGTATACAATGTCTTACAGTCTTAGTTTTCGATTCTACTGCTTGACAAACAATTTTCTAACATGTTGGACCTCTTCAAACTTTACTTTTTATCCAGTTGCTGTAAATACAGTTTTGATGAGAAAAAGAATTAATTTTGTAGAAATTTTAGAACTAATCTTTTAAAATCTCTTGACTGAAAGGAAAATATGTACTTTGCAAAGTACTTTTTACTTGGAAAGTAACAAGTACTTGTAAAAAGTACTTCTAAGTAATTATTCAACGTACTTTTTAGAAAGTACTTCAAGTAGTACTTGAAGTACTTACTTGTTACTTAGTACTTTTACTTGGTACTTGGGAAGTACTTTCCCGCCCATCTCTGCTGATATATCGTAACTACCTGATACATCGTAACTACCTGATACATCGTAACTATCTGATACATCGTAACTATCTGATACATCGTAACTACTAGCTGGTACATCGTAACTATACCTGAGACATCGTGACTACCTGATACATCGGGACAACCTGATACATCGTAACTATACCTGATACATTGTACCTACTAGCTGATACATCGTAACTATACCTGATACATCGTGACTACCTGATACATCGTAACTATACCTGATACATTGAAACTATACCTGATACATCGTGACTACCTGATACATCGTAACTACCTGATACATCGTAACTACCTGATACATTGTAACTATACCTGATACATCGTAACTACCTGATATATCGTAACTATACCTGATACATCGTAACTATACCTGATACATCGTGACTACCTGATACATCGTAACTATACCTGAGACATCGGGACTACCTGATACCTCGTAACTATACCTGATACATTGTACCTACTAGCTGATACATCGTAACTATACCTGATACATCGGGACAACCTGATACATCGTAACTACCTGATACATTGTACCTACTAGCTGATACATCGTAACTATACCTGATACATCGGGACAACCTGATACATCGGGACAACCTGATACATCGTAACTATACCTGATACATTGTACCTACTAGCTGATGCATCGTAACTATACCTGATACATCGTAACTATACCTGATACATCGTAACTACCTGATACATCGTAACTACCTGATACATCGTAACTACCTGATATATCGTAACTATACCTGATACATAGTAACTATACCTGATACATAGTAACTATACCTGATACATCGTGACTACCTGATACATCGTGACTACCTGATACATCGTAACTACCTGATACATCGTAACTACCTGATACATTGTAACTACTAGCTGGTACATCGTAACTATACCTGATACATCGTAACTACCTGATATTTTGTAACTACCTATGTAATACATCGTAACTATACCTGATACATCGTGACTACCTGATTTATCGTGAATACCTGATATCACTGTAAATAGGACTGATAAGAGAACTCTTATTTCTATATTTTCTACGATTCGGTCCGTTTCGGTGTTCTTACGAATAAGAACACCCACCGAAACGAACCGAATCGGAGACAAAACGGGCTGAATCGGAGCTTATGGGAAATTATCTTTTTCTTTTATTGTAAGATCTGTTTTCTATTTAACCATTTAAGTTCACTGGATGAATATTCACTTGGTATTTGCCTATGAGATCATTTAATATGAAGCCGTAATGATGGTAATCTAGCTACCTAGTTAGTTTGTTTTACTGCTCTCTTTATGATTGTTTTAATAACCTGACAGGAGGGTGGGGGTGTTGCTCACCCCCATATACACATATCAGTAGCAATATTTCAAAAATAATCTCCCACAAGCTCCGTATTGCCTCTGTTTCGGTCCGTTTCGGTGTTCTTACGTACTCATTTTTAGCAATTTACCATTAATTTTTGAAGTCTGTAAACTCCAACAGAGTAATTAGTTCATCAGAAAGCACCTATTTTTCCAGACTGGACCATTTTTAATTGGTTACCCTGCTAGTGAATTAACCTGCGTGACCCTAGTTAAGTTTTACCAGCCTACCAGGTTCCAAATTTCCAGGATATAGGGTCACGCAGGTAAATTGCGGCCCTTTAATTTTTAATTGCGGCCCTCTCATAGTCTCATGAGAGTCTCTAAATCATTCCGAACTGAAATTACATAAAAATGTTGCATAGCTACCAAAAGAAGCGCAGTGCATGCTATAATTTATAAGCTAATTCAAGTTTTAGACTAGTGTTTCACTGTTTTGAAGCTATGATGTTTCTGTTGTTAGAGGCCACAGTTAGTGTGCACTGTCCTGCAATTTAGTATTTACCTGCTTCAGCTTTACCCTATAGGCTGGGCCTATAGGATAATATAAAAACATAGTAATATGATAGATAGGTACACAAACTTATAAAATAGACAAAATCTCGGTAAATAATGTATCAAGAGAATGGGAAAAGTTGGAAAACATTTTGGAGAGTTTGAAACATCAGAAACTGCAGGTTTGAGGCTTGCAGCGGTGCCGGGTGCCAGATGCTAGTTTACTGTTTAGCCTTTAAGTAACTAGGCAGCTAGCGAGTAGCATCCCAACTATGGGGAACCCAAATTTTGATGGTTCCACACTAACCCCTATAGTTGGATCGCAAAGTCATGCCGATATTAATTATCAATATAGAATAACAAGTTGTCTAATTTAATAGCTAAATTGTCACAAAAAGTGGAAATTTCACAAAAATATTTGCCGTGTGTCTTTTGATTCAGAAGTCCACATTTTAGAAAAATATACCCAGGATGCTTTTAAAAATCACACAACCGGCGCTCCTACAATACAAGCCCTAAAAAAAGTCAAGAAGACTAGAAGAGCTGTATTATTATTATGTTTAGATACATTTTTTCTTTGGACTGAAAATTAGAAAGTCTGAAGAAAAATGACAATATTGTAGAATTTTTATTATAAAAATCTATATAAGCATATAAAATTAAATATAGCTAGGCAATCAAACTTAATTAGTTTGATTGTCAATGATACGAAACATGAGCCTCATTGATTAAAACAATACAAAAAATGGAGCAAGTGAAGATAACAGACCAAGTAAAGCTAACGGACCAGAAATGAGGCTGGTAAAGATAATAGACCAGAAATTAAGCTAGGTAGTAAAGATAACAGACGAAAAATTAAGCTAAAGTTAACGGACCAGAAAACTTTATTTTAGTTTTAAAGGTCCCCTCCAAGCAAATATTTGTATTGCCTTATTCAACGAAGCTAATGTTCCTAATCATTTTGCTGCAAACCACACCGAATTTGATAGCAAATTTTTAATTTTATATGCTTTTAAATATTTTTATAATCTAAACTGTACAAAACCTATTTTACTTCCGACTTAGCTACTAATTTAAGAAATTTTCAGCCTGAAGAAAAAGAATATACACAATTTGTTTTGATTGTCATCTAGGTATTAGGTTTAATAAATCCATTTAATATTCGTGTTAATTAAGGTATAAAATTAGTTAAACTTATTATAGAAACGTTTATATAGTTTAGGAAATAATTAATATATAAAAAAAGGCCGAAAACTTATGGTTTGTTTATAAAATTCAAATTTGTAATCAAAACAAAGAGTGTACAATCTTCTTCTTGAGCATCAGATTAGTGATTCGCTCAATTGTTGCTCACAGAGTATTAAAAAACTTTAAAAACAAATTATAAAATATTTACTGAACCGAATTGTATGCGGTTTGCAGAATAATGATCGTAGACCTTAATTAGTTCTATAATATTATGTTATAAACTCCTTTTTTCCCGGAGCCTGGAGAGGACCTTTAATAAATATTTGCTTTAGTATTATATAAATATACAACATTATAAATGATAATATTAATGATTGTACATTAATTTTGTAAATTTTATTAATTGAAAGAATTGATGAAAAAACGTGATCAATTTTGAACTTGTTAAGAACGAGTAGTAAAATATTGAAAAAAAAATTAGCTTTAAATCCTTTATTGTGGTAGGCTATCTATGATTCCAAAATTATGTTCTAATTCCAATTTTTGGTCAAATATTATCAATTTAACCAAGTAAAGATAACGGACCAGAAATCAAGTGGTGAGCCAGTCAGAGATGGGCGGGAAAGTACTTCCCAAGTACCAAGTAAAAGTACTAAGTAACAAGTAAGTACTTCAAGTACTACTTGAAGTACTTTCTAAAAAGTACTTTGAATAATTACTTAGAAGTACTTTTTACAATTACTTGTTACTTTCCAAGTAAAAAGTACTTTGCAAAGTACATTTTTCCTTTCAGTCAAGAGATTTTAAAAGATTAGTTCTAAAATCTCTACAAAATTAATTCTTTTTCTCATCAAAACTGTATTTACAGCAACTGGATAAAAACTAGAGTTTGAAGAGGTCCAACATGTTGGAAAATTGTTTGTCAAGCAGTAAAATTGAAAACTTTGTCAAACAGTAGAATCGAAAACTAAGACTGTAAGACATTGTACACTTTTATGTGACGGTGAATATTTATATATTCTGACATACAATCATGTATAGAGACTATGAGTTATATTGACCAATTTAAGTACATTGAATATAATTATTTTATGATACCTAGATATCACAACCAATATTTACCAAACACATTGACGAATTATAAGCGTGTGGACGTGTACAGTGAGTCACTGTGATGATGTACTATCAGAGTAAAGAGTCACTGTGATGATGTACTATCAGAGAAAACTCAGAAAAGAGTCACTGTGATGATGTACTATCAGAGAAAAGAGTCACTGTGATGATGTACTATCAGAGAAAAGTCATTGTGATTATGTACTATCAGAGAAAAGAGTCACTGTGATGATATACTATCAGAGAAAAGAGTCACTGTGATGATGTACTATCAGAGAAAAGAGTCACTGTGATGATGTACTATCAGATAAAAGAGTCACTATGATGATGTACTATCAGAGAAAAGAGTCACTGTGATGATGTACTATCAGATAAAAGAGTCACTGTGATGATGTACTGTCAGAGAAAAGAGTCACTGTGATGATGTACTACCAGAGAAAAAAGTCACTGAGAAGATGTACTATCAGAGAAAAGAGTCACTGTGATGATGTACTATCAGAGAAAAGAGTCACTATGATGATGTACTATCAGAGAAAAAACTCACTGAGAAGATGTACTATCAGAGAAAAAAGTCACCGAGAAGATGTACTATAAGAGTTAACAGGATAAATTATTAGTTTTTAAATTGTATAGTAAATGTACTTGGTACTTGAAAGTACTTTAAAAAGTACTTGGTACTTGTACTTTGAAAGTACTTTTTTATCTGAGTACTTGGGCAACTACTTCAAGTACATTGATTTACGAGTACTTGTACTTAGTACTTAAGTACTTTCGATGTACTTTTCGCCCATCTCTGGAGCCAGTGGCCAAAATTATATCGCGTCTTGCAGAACGGTAAATTCCTTATTTTGGGGTCATTTAACTGGCAATTTCAATGGAGTAACTGAAACAAAATAAGGTTTTCAGCGTCCTGCAATCGCTGCAACAATACCTCTCTCTAGTGAAGTTTATCATAACTCTATGCCAGAAATGAAGCTAGTAAACATAACGGACCAGAATTTAACCTGGTACAGATGACGGACCGTTAGCTTTACTTGCTCCAATTTAGTACGTATTATCACAGTACAGAGAATATATAGTATCCCAGAGCTATAGGGGGGATATTACGCGTGTCCCGGTAGGCTGTGACGTCACATGTCAACAATGGTGCGTACGCGTGTACGTACAGTACAAACACAAAAGATGGCTGCAACACACCCAACTTTTGTTAAATAACGTTTTCGGTGATATATTTTTTTTAATTCCACATTACCGCATGCTATTATCCAATTTTTATAGTCTTAGGTACGGACGAAAATTAAAAAAATGACTGTTGATGAAATTGCTAGGTAGCTACTGGTCTTTTTACACCCAAAATAGTAACAAATTTTTAGTCTTGCCACAGCAATTCTGTTTACTATGACGTGATCTCTTGTTTACATACATGACGTCACAGCCTACCCAGAATAAATTTGAATAATACATGTAACTGGGGTACTATACTATTCTGTTTACTATGGTATTATGTACCACTTCTAGGGTTTGAGATAAGATAAGTACGTACTAAACTTCATGTTTAACTAGATTACTGTTTATATGAGTTTATCTATATAGAATGTAATGATTAGGGTTGTGACAATATGCAGTTCCAAATATGCAGTATATGCACTGGGAAATATACTGCATATGCAACAGGTTTTATGCTTTTTTGAGAAAACGCATATGCATTTGAGAAAACGAATATGCATTTGAGAAAACGAATATGCATTTGAGAAAACGCATATGCATTTGAGGAAACACATATGTTTTACAGATAAAACATATGCACTTAAAGATAATGCATGTAAGAAAAGGCATATGCATTTGAGAGGAAGGCAATATGTGCACTTCCAGCTGTTTATATCTGGTGGGAGGTTGAAGAAACACCCTAATTTATTTGATATTTACCTTTTTTAGGTGTTCTATCGTTTACTTTTCCTGATGAATAAGACTTTAAATGTTTGTTCGAAAATTAGAGAATATGGTTAACTATATGGCGCCATAAAGCTAAAAGTAACACCTACAGTAATAGAAATGAAGAGTAGGATAATAATAGTAATAGATTATAGACTGCAGGTGGTCAGTATATACCTAGTTTCTGTTCTTATATAACTGGTAACGATGGAAATTCATTTCACTAATATAGTATCCTATAGTGCCAACAATATAATATGTCGTTCTCTGAAACAATCGAGTCTTTTGAAATACTTGACATTTCAAATTTGGAGCATTACTATAAAATGCCTAATAACTCATAATATATGCGAATGCATATTGATAATTAATTTAGTAGGGGTTTAACATCTGTTTCGGAACAATGGCCTTATCGCTGACGTCAAAAGGAAATTAAATACAAGGGACTAGAAGAAGCAGTCAGAAAGAAATGTGGCTGTATGAACAAAGTCACTTACCACCGTCGGTGACAATGCTCATGGATGCAGAAAAGCTACCCAGTAAATGCAGTCACATACCAAAAAATGTGATGAAAAGGGACACAAGCACCGGTGACTGACTTCACTGATAAAAGAGGAAAATGAAGAGGTGTTTTTAAATGAAGCCTACAAGTCTACCTATCACAAAATCTAAGACCTCGTAGTTGAAGACCATAACCCTAGCGTTATGGTTCACACCATAGCTCCGATCACGCTCAAGTCAAAATATCTTTGGATTGGAGCGTGACCTGACTGGCACTGCCAGTGTGAATGCTCTACCTGAAATACATTAAAGAATATTGGATCGGACCGTGTTGTAAATTAGTCCTTAGTAAAACTGCAAATAGCGTTAAGGAAATGATAAAAATGATTATAATCCAAATTAAAACAGTTTGGGACGCATGGGATTCCACCCCCCTTCTATTCCATTCACCACATACAGCTTCAGGATAGGCATATTGATAAAATTATAAGCATATGCATAATGACAAATTCCTATGCTCTTTCATAAATGCATATTGGTAAATGCGTATTAGTAAATGCATATTTATAATTGCATATGCATGTTGATAAATGCATATGCGAATCTAATAAGCATATACGTTTTAGAAAAGTATATGCAATGTCACAAACCTAGTAAAATGGTATACTCTTTATTTCCATAATTTAGAAACGGTCTATCAATAAGAGAAAATGAGAGGGTGCTTATTAGGTAAATGTGTTTATTTGGCACAAATATATATAAAAATTAACTGATTAGCAAATACAGCTTTTGAGAATGATGGGAAAAGAGGACAGAACACTATATAATATTGTACTACTCCCGTTTTTTATAATAATGATATTCAGGTTATTGATGTGATTGTAGTAATTCATACTAGAGTGCTTCAGAAAGAACCATGTTCTCGAATGTTCATTCATTTGTTCTTAAAGTTATTAGTTTATTATAATTATCCATTTGTACTTTCATGTGACAAACTTAGCCCAGTATAATATAAGATTATTATACGTTTCATAATCCTTGTAATTTTCAAGAATTGATTGCAACTTTATTCAATTATAATCTTATTATAATCTTATTATAATCTTATTTTCGAATAAGGCAAAAATTTGATTGTTGAGCAAACTAAGAAAATTTAGATGAAAAGAAAAGCAATGAAACAACTTAGGAATAAAGATGATTAAATTGAGATATGAAATAAAAATATAGCTACCAACCCCCGAATATACAAAGTAATAACAATCATACCTAATTTAAAAGCGCATCATCTAAAAGCCTAACGGCTACTGATATTCACAGAAAAAATAAATATATATATACAGGGTGTCCCAAAAAAACCAATACCCAAATTTCAATGGCTGTAATTCAAAAACTATTAAACTTACAAAAAAATTTAAAATCACATTTTGTTTATCAACATTTATTACATATCCGTACAAAATTGTAGATGAATATTTCCAACCGTTTTCTTTATGCAGTATTTTTAGTGACCGATACCAAAAACCTGTTTGCGCACTTTTGTTTTAACTTCGAATTTTAGTATATTAAAACCATGTTTTTAATAACTTTCAACAGTTTATTAAAAACCGTTATTATAACAATAAAAGGAGTTTATTAATATGCAACCTGAATAAAATCAAACTGTTAATAATTTCAGGCGTTACGATGATTCAGGGCGATAATGCGCATTGCCGAATAGCTCATTTAGTTTTTCATTACAGCAACAGTTCTGCACCCATCCTGAACCAACCAGGTTTGATTGATTCTGTTTCTAGTTTCCATGTATTTCTCGAAGTCTTGGAACGATTTTATCATTTATTAGATCAAGGTATCTATCTCCATTTAAATTATTTTGGTAAAAATAAGGACAGGCGATACGGCCAAGTCTGCCATTGCTGCCTAGTCCAATCCACACACACTTTCTCTCACAAAATTTTTACGTCAAAGTTGAAAGTAGGAAATTGGTTCTTCGGTGAATATGTGTGAACGTTATGATAATTTATTTCACCATTCAAATGAAAAGTGGTCTCATCACCAACAACATTATCATCCACAAACCGGTCATTTCTTTGTTAAAACCAATCAGCAAAATTCAGCCGCCGAGGAAGATCGGTGTTTGTTTCGCTCGTGCATCTTGTAAGGATGTCACTTCAAATATAAGGTTACATATCTGTTGAATGTAGATTTAGTAAGATCTAATCCCCTTTTTATTGCAGTAATTTGCAAATTTTCTGTTAGTGCTTCTTGAACAATTCGAACTGTGAAATAAGTGTTTTACTGAAAGTGCGAAAGCTTGTTTTTGGTATCGTTCACTAAAAATAGAGCTAAAATAAAACCGTTAAATCGATTCCTCTAATATTTTGTACAGAGATAGGAAAAATGTTGAGAAACAAAATGTTATTTTCCAATTTTTTGTAAGTTTAACAGTTTCTGAATTACAGCCTTTGAAATTTGAGTATCGGTTTTTTTGGGACACCCTGTATAGATCAATATATGAATATATTGATCTATACAACACCTTGCACTCCCGACAAAATTTCACAAATCTTTCTAAAAAATATCTCGGATGGCATAATTATTAAATAATTTAGTAGGGGGTTTAACGTCTGCTTCGGAACCGAAGGCCATATCGCTGACGTCAAAAGGAAATTAAATACAAGGGACTAGAAGAAACAGTCAGAAAGAAAGTGGTGGCTCCATGAACAAAGTCACTTACCAGTTACCACCGTCGGTGACAACGCTCATGGATGCAGAAAAGCTACTCCGTGAATGCAATGGCATAATAAATAATGATAACATGATACGCAAGCGTGTTATGCAGTAAATAATCATTGAATAGTACATTTTAAAGTTATACTAATAGTGACATACAGCTGCATTCAAGGGACCCATAGTGGGAAAGATAATGGATTGCTCTACATAGATTTTTGATCTTTTGGAAGTTAAAAACTTGGACAAGGTCTTTCACTTGGTGAAGGTAGCAACTCTTTGAAACAATGGAGCCTTGCAGACTGTTCATCAACTCTTTGAATAAATCTTAATATTTTACCCATACAGAAAATGAAAATAAATGAATACAAATTAATTAATGTATTTCAAGTCATTTTATACTGACATATATAGTGATATCGCAGTGAAGCTATAACAGATTTATCGGAAAACATTTGCACTTGAGCACACTGGTTCTTCTTATTGATGTCCAGTATTCGGCCAACCTGAAAAAAAAGAGGAACAATAAAATATTTGTAGAATATATTCTTTAGGAGACGCAAGCATCAAGCAAAGAAAAAAAAATAACATAATCATAATATCTATTTCCAAGACAGCTAGCTAACTGTTTATCTATGAAAACGAAAAAATTGATGAAAAAAATTAAAACTATCTATAGCCAATAACACACATAGGGTAGGTAGCTAAGTTACGAATTATTGATCGGTTTCACATCTCCAATCATATAAGAAAAAACTATATTATAGATAATCATTAATAATTTTTCTTGGTATCCATGATACTTGCAGATATCATGGATACCAATTTGAATAAATAATAATCATTATATATATCATTTTTTCTATGACCGAAGATGTGCAATGGACCAATAATTCTTAACTTACCCTACTTCAAATACTGTGAAGTTATATTTTTATTTTGCCCCTCACCTGTCCAGCGTACTCCCCTTTGATGACCTTCACCACCTTAGGGTCAGTCTTAGGAATGACTGTCTCTAGCATGGAGGGACTGAGTCTGTAGAGGGACTTACCAGAGTCAGTCACACACTCAATGTCTTCAGCAGTCAGGACTTCACGCACAGTCACCTGAGAGAGAGAAAATAGCATGTAACAACTATATGAGATAGATACAGAAAAATGTTAAAATTAACCCTTCACTGCGATGCTCGTTATAAAAGACGTTTCTATCGAATCATGAAAAGTAAGGAAATTGAGAATTAAATCTTCATTGTTTTTCATATTCAACATTGATCTAACATCAAAATAAAGTGCAAACGTTAGGGAAAGTTCTTTCTATTTCAATCATTAAACATACTCAAATGCATTTTAATGGCATTTTCTGGCTTAATTGTAATATTCTTACTGTATAATATTTTGGAACTCAATGCAGCGAAGGGTGCCCTAATATTTATATTTAGAGGAATGAAGAAAACTTGCAAGGTTTCATAGATTTCTGTGCCTAAGTAATTTCAAAAATTATTTCATTTAGCTACATACTATTGTCTAATAGTTAAGTATAAAATAGCAACAGGATATTATTTGTACTCACCTTCTCTTTGAAATATTTGCCTTTTTTGTACTTTTCACAGATTATTCTCACAGTCAAGCCCTCACTAACCCAAGGCAGAGATTTATTGGCACCATAGGACTGTGAGCAGTTGCCATATTTAGTCAGGATTGAATTACTTTCACTTCTAGATTCATCGGATTTGTCTTTTCTATCTTTATCTTTGTATTTCCTATCATACTTTTCAGAAAAGGATTCGTATTTCACAGAGTTATGATGACTTCTCCTTTCATCACGCTTCTTATAAGAATTAGAATGGTGATGATGGTCTTCAGGATCAGTTCTATTGCTGTATCCTCTTCTACTTTTCTCAGCAGAATTAGAAGTTTCCAATTTCACATCACCATTTTTTATATCTTGCTTATTAGGATGCTCTTCATATTTTCTTTTCTTGGTGATAACCTCTTTATTATTTTCTGAATCAGAACCATATTTCCTTTCTTTTCTCTCACCACCATTTTCACTTTGAACAATCTCTTCTTTTATTTTTACCTTTTCTTGTTCAGCAATAGGTTCACTTTTAACAACAACGTCCTTAACTTCATTTCTTCCAACCTCCACTTTGTCAACAGAATTCTTTTCCGATTTGATTTCCTTTTCGTCATCTTTAGACTTCCTTCTTGATGATTTTTTACTTTCTTTTTCCCCATCCTGCTTTGCTTTAAACTCATCATACATCTCTTGATTAATAACACGAGATGTCTTCTTAAACTCTGCAGCTGTTATGACAACAACATTGGCCGGAACTTCTCTGATAACATTCTTATTTCCAGTCAAAGCCAGTTTTCCTTTATCGTCCCTCACCATGTTAACCAAGAGATGGTCTTCGTCAACACACACTACAGTGCCATAATTTCCTTTGTTTCTTCCCCCATTAATGCGAAGGTAAGCACCAGTGACCAAAGGCAACTCTTCTTCTTGAGAAGATTCTGCACCGTTCTCACTTTTCTTGGTATTAGCAGTACTATCAAGAGCCCTGTTAGTTGGTTCAATAATATTCACAACCCTGTGGAGTAAAAGCGTGTTTAGAAATATGCATCAAAGATAACTTACAGGTAATTTTCATTTGACAGTTATGATAGGACTCATAAACTTACCGCCTATTTCTTTCATTGCCAACTCCTTTTCCTTTCTCATATCCCATTCCTCTCAACATTGCTAAGCCAAATGTGCTTACTGTAACCTAAAATTAAATAATTTACAATGATTATCATGCAGCCATATTGCAGAAAACTAGTAGAAAATAGTGGAACTTCCAAAGCAAAATTATAAAATTTTAGATAAAAAATAACTAGATAGCTAGCTATTAAAGCTTCACCACATGTAGTATGGAAATATAGCAACATACTAATAAATATGAAATATCAGCATGTTAATTAATATTAACTCGTTCACCTCTTCATAATCATCAATAGAAGAGAGCTTCCCATCAACCTTCTGAACTTCAGATTCTTCCTGTGCTATGATGACAGCATTTGCAGTTGAAGGTTTATCTGTTGCTGAAGTGTTTTTGGCCTCTGCAAGAATATTATAATTAAGATGTCTGTCATTTATAACTCAAAAAGTATTGAACAATATTGCCTGAAACTTAGTGGGACGATTGGTCAATTTACATGAACCATTTTATTAGATTTTGGGAGCAATCTAGTCAAAGATCAAAGGTCAATGCCATACTTAACTTAATAACTTAAAAGTATTCAACCAGACTGTCTGAAATTTTATGGGACGATTGGACAATGTCCACGAACCATCTGGTAGAATTTTGAGAGCGATCCGGTCAAAGGTCAAAGGCAAGGTCATTTATAACTCAAAAAAGTATCAATTCATATTGCATGTAACTTGGTAGATCGATTGGTCACTATCCAGTCACCAATTTATTAGATTTTGGTAGCATAAGGATAAGAGGCAACGAAGGTATGAGCTCTACCGAGTGTACGTAATCTAGTTCTAGTTATACTATTCTCTCTACTCTTCTATATCATATCAATGAAAAAGTACAGCATGATCTAAATTTAGGTTTGTGACTCAAAGTTCCAAATAAACTAAATATGAAAATTTAAATAGCTACCTAAAGTTCATTCAATTTTTCTCCCCTTCAAAGTCATTAATCACTATAATTAGAAATTATTAGGATTATCTAAAGCACTGAAGCATTACTAAGTGATTAAATGATGTTATTGAATATTATTCAAAAAATAGTTTTTTAAATTCAAAAATTAAATCACTAAATTTATCATTCAATAGATGTCATAATTTGACATTTGTATCAACTACTTTCAATGTAGTTAATATATAACCAACAAGGGGTTAGTTCTCTGATAACCAGTACCTACTCAAAGCAACATACCTTCAATCAAAGCTTTTTCTGCCATCTCATCAAGAGTCAGTACCTTGTCATCATTTTCCTCTACTTCCACTTGTTGTGAGAGAATTTTCTTTTTAGCTCTTTCTTTGAAGGTGGAAGCTCTGTCTTGCTTCACCAGAGGTATAATCAGTTCTTGTTCAATAGGAGCATTGCTGTAATATATAAAAGAAACATAAATATAGCTACAGTAGCTAACTAATCTAAACAAATACACTATAAATTCTATCATTATTATCCAATAAATTAATGGGAAATATTTCATTGAGAAAACAGATCTCACCTGACAATTTGATTGTCCTCTATAGATTCTATAATTTCTTTCGCAGTTGTATTTGTATACTTTTCAGTTGGAGCTCTCAGAGCTGATGGTGCTAAAGTTTTCTTTTTGATTTGCTTTGAAAATGTCATGGACACTTTAGGTCCTTCTATTTTAACTTTGTCACTCATTTTTGTTCTATGTTCAGAAAGTAATTGCAATTATAATTAGCAGTTAATAGCACACTCATTCTGGAAACATAAGTAAAAGGGAAATTAATACAATATTAAGCAATTTAATAGCTGCTTTAGAAGCAAAGGCTATATTACTGATGTCAAAATAATTATATACAAGGGACTGAAAGAAGCAGTCAGAAAGTAAAGTAACTCAATGAACAAAGTCACCTACCACCAGTTGGTTTGGTGACAATGTTCATGGATGTTGAAAAGCTACTCTGTGAATGAGATCATTTACCACAAACAATAATGTGACAAAAAGATACACAAGCACCAGGCTACCAGCTACTGCACTTGGTGATAGTAAATAGAGAGGTGATAGTAAATGGAGAATATGATTAAATTAAGCTACTTAACAGCTACAGCAAATATCTACAGACCTTGTAGTTTATAAGTAGCTACAGTAATAGGCAGGCACAGTGTGATATTTAAGTTAATTTAACTACATAATTTTTGTCTCCAATTTCTTCTGGTTGTGTGAGATGCAAGCATTGTAAAACAAACCTGCTATACATGTAAGAATTAGGCATCCATAAATTTTCAAATTTAAATTGAATATTATCTGATTAATCCATTCATAATATTAGTTGGTGCCTTTTATTGATTTAGTCCAAGTTTAGGAGCATTATTTTTATTTTATTGCATTTGTACACAATACCGAGACCCACTGATATTTCGGAGCTGGTTAGTGGTCATAATGAAATTTTTTCTAGAGCTTTTTTTAAATTGTCACAAGATTTCAGAAAATATCATGCTGGGAGGGCTTAACTTACCAAGGAAAAACAATCAATAATTCTAAAGTAAAGTAAGTAAGGTAAACTAAGTAAGGCTGTGGTAAAGAATAGTCTCCAGCCATCCAGCCAACTTCCAAGTAAAATAGTATTACTCTCCAAAAATATCCAAACTTCTAACCAAAATGATCAAATTTTCATAAATTCTCTCCAAAATAACATTGTAGCATAGGAAAAAATAGATATTTCTCTCCATTTGCATTAATAATTGAAAGGACTAAGTGCTAAAATTAACTGTCACTAAGAGAAAACTTGAACAACTAGCTACTTAAAACAGAATATACAACTAAAAGAATAAAATATTATCTAGACCTAAATCAAGTAGCTACCTAGTAGCTACTACCTAGGTAAAATTAAAGACTAAAAAAGAAAACCATTAACTCCAACTACAATTTGTTTGTATCCATATCATTCAAACGCACAACAATCGACTGATGGTTGCTCTATTAAATGTAACAATTAGATGCATAAACTAACAAAATCCATATCATTCAAACGCACAACAATCGACTGATGGTTGCTCTATTAAATGAAACAATTAGATGCATAAACTAACAAAATCCATATCATTCAAACGCACAACAATCGACTGATGGTTGCTCTATTAAATTAACAATTAGATACATAAACTAACAATATCCATGTCATTCAAACGTGCAACAATCGACTGATGGTTGTCTTATTAAATATTAAAAAGTATTTTATACACACCAGTTCCCACGAAAGTCAAGATATAGGGTCACGCAGGTAAATTACGGCCCTTTAATTTTCAATTGCGGCCCCTCAAGAGTGTCTAAAACATTCTGAACCAAAATGTTGCATAGCTATCAAAATAAGCACAGTTCATGCTATAATTAATTACTTTAATGTTTTTAACGTGTGTTTTGAAGCTATGATGTTTCTGAGACTCTTGTCAGAGGCCACAGTTAGTTAGTGGGCCACAATTTACCTGCTTGATCCTAGATCATATGTATCATTAGTAAAATTAAAAAATATCAAATTCCATTTTCAGGCAAATTGAAAGATTAAAAACTACTTTATTTTTGTTCCAACTAAAATACACAAAAAAATAAAAATATACAATCGACTGGATCAAAAACGGATCTTCTTCCTCTTCAGCAGTGGGATAGTAGAGCTATCCCTGAAGACTTCAGGCAGAAAGGATATCCTTCAGCCATCCAGCCTGATCACTATCTAGTTTGGGGTTTTCTTCAAAGGGGTTCTCTTCCACTACTCCATCCAGCTCAGAGCATGGATGGAGTGTGTACTGGGAAAAGCACAACCAGAGGACCACCCTGGAAAAAGTTTTTTTTTTTGATGGATTAATTACTCTGTTGGAGTTTAGCAAACCTTAAAATACAGAAAAAAATTAATGGGAACTGTTTAATACGCAGCATTTAGCCTCTAAAATTCATCTGTTAGCCTAATGTATTTTCCAGAGTGGCCAGAGGGGGGCTCTCTTCCACTACTACATCCAGCTCAGAGCATGGATGGAGCGTATAGTGGGAAGGGCACTACCACAGGGGGTTCTCTTCCACTACTCAATCCAGCTCAGAGCTGAGAGCATGGGTCTATGGATGTCACCTGCTGGCTGCTGTGCTTCCGTCACTCCTGAAATTACAAAGTAAACATTAGCATCATATTATTACTTGATTGCAGATCAGTGGTTAGAAATTCCCAGTTAGTAACATATCTATCTAATCATGCCCTATCACATGTATTCCATGTTTCAGATTACACTTTAATCAATTTTTTTACAGAGGAGGTGGAAGATTCCCCTCTCTCGTAGGAATCTTCCTTTAGATCAGATTGCATTAGTTGTTGTCCAAGAGCAGCTATTTCACCAAAAGGTTATTTGAAGAGCTGTGGAAATATCATATCTAAGCCGTGGGAGAAAAACTGCGAACCGAGAGAAATAAAGAGAGCCCTGGTGGGTAATACGTTACATTAGATGCGGTCACATCAAACTATACGTAAATTCAAACATGGTTTTGATATTCTTCTGCTGTCACATCAAACTATACGTAAATTTATACATCAATTTTTATTCATTTAAGGGGACCGTCCCGAAGAAATCTCAAAATTTTATTTTTTATTTTTTATTGTGTAAATAGTTGCTTTATAACCTTCTTATAGTGTGTGCAAAATACCAGACGTATCATATAACTCTAACCCCCCTGGGGAGAGGAAGAAAGGGAAAAGTGGGCCGGGGGGTAGGGAGTCAATATGCACTCTAAAAACCATCTGTCAGCCAATTATAATTTGTAATAATTAATTATATCGCTATATCTGGTATCTCATATACCAGTGTAGCACGCGCACACCAATGAATGAAAAGAAAGATGTCTCAGTAGTCCATAAACCTTCAAAGTGGATGAACGCTGCATGTCAGATCATCCAACTTTGAAAGGAAATTCCTACTAATTCTGACTTCTACAAATCTTGCAATTCAAACCTCATTTTCTGGTTTTTGGTTGAAGCTAGAGTATTGCGGTGTTTTGCATTCGATACTCCATAATGATATCTACATTACGATGGTCTTCGATTTTTTATTTTCGAATTTGTTGTAGAAAATTTTTTCCCTACAAAATTGGTTTTTCAAAATTTTGGTTTACTTTTTATGAAAAAGTCGAAATTTAGAAAACCCATTCGAAAATCAAAAATCGAAGAAGATCATGTTGTAGATATCAGTATGGAGAATCAAATGCAAAAAACAGCAATGCTCTAGCTTCAACCAAAAAAAAAGACTAGGTTTTTGAAAATGGTTCGAAATTCGAATAACTCGTTTTCTATTGGTCTAATCGAAAAAATGTCAAGAACAAAAACGATAGATAATTCAATTTTATATATACATACAAAGTTTCAGTACCATAACTTCAATAATAAATTTTTTTCAAAAATTTTGGGACGGTCCCCTTAATCAAACTAGCTTGGCATTCCGCTATTAATGGATTGCTAAGAAATGTTTAAATTGGGATGGAGGGAGAGGTTTGTGGGTAGGAGAGTGGAGTGTCCGTTGTTTGGGTTGGATGAGAAAGACTGAGCACTTTCTGGTCGGGTGTGGGAGGCGAAGGAGAGCTATGGTGTTGCGAGTGTGAGGGATGCTTTGGGGTTCAGGGGATAGAAGTGGGGGTGGTTAAGGGATATTAGACATGCCTGGAATGAGAGGAAGAGATTGATAGGATTAGCGTAGGCCATTATTCTGAAATGACACTCTGTCGGAAGGTCAGTCTCTGGAAGGTGGAGTGTCATCAAGTATCAAGCCAGTCTGCAAAGCATGCACAATCAGTCTCCAGATATTTAATTTTTGGGGCAATTTCTCTCCAAAAGGGTTAAAAATCTCAAAATATTCTCCAATAACTACATGAAAATATAGGAATTTAATTAGAAAATGGTCCCCGAATACGAATAGTTCAGGAGACTAATTTCAAGACATTAACAGTCGACGGATAAACTTCACAATTTCATATATCTTTTGCACACTGGGTATCAAATAAGTATTGTTGACCAAAACATTCCATAGCAATCCCTAAAAAGCAGAATGCCAAGCTACGGTGCTACCTAGTTTGAATAATGAATAAAAATTGATGTATAAATTTACGTATAATTTGATGTGACCGCATCTAATTCCCAATGCCCTAGAGCAGTGTTTCCCAACCTTTTTTCAAGGCGACCCCAATCATGCTCCTCAAGCCATAGCCGCGACCCCACTACCTTTGTTGGTTATGCATTATTATATATTACTAGATTTTGGTTGTAAAAATAGGGGGTAGTAAGTATCCCACTATAAGATAGGTACTATAAGGTTGGAAAAGACAAAATTAATATCATTACATTTTCTTATAGCATTATAAATTTTAAGGCTTAATAATTATAAAAAAGCCACTTCTGTAATGATATAAAATTTCTTTTTTTTTCCACAAAAACAAATTAAGAATATAAATGTTTTATGTTCAATAGTTTGGCACTGGAGCAGCCTCCAATATGCTAACTTCATATATATATATATATATATATATTGTGTGATCCATTAGAAGCGTCATATATAAATTTCGAATTGAAAGAACTAAAATTGCTTCAAATTGCATTATGTATACGCTATTTTGCTCATAAAAATTGAACCTTTAACACCCTATAAAAATTCGCTTTGATCTTCGACCATCTTTATCCTGAAAAATGTTTTTTGAACTCGAGAAGAAATGGATCATACTGCAGTTTGCCAAATGCCTTCTCTTTCAATTGTAAGCTTAGAATTCATGCTTCACTTCAAGATCATTGGAAGGATGGCTAAATTTTACAACCTGAAAAATTTCACAAGATTTGCAATTTTTTATATGATTCTGGTTCCAAATACAAGAAAAAGCAAATGAAATCAAAACCAAAAAGAACAAAATAAGGGACTCAGAATATGAATAGTTTCTTTGAAGAAACCATCAGTTGCTCTCTAAGAAGAGATTCTGAGAATAGTTTACCAGCCAAAACCACGTTGTGGAGGATCGTCAGTAAAGAACTTAGTTTCTGTTTTTATCATTGCACTTCAGTTCAACCATTAACTGATGTCCATAAAGCACAGATAAAGCAGTTTTGTCAGAGTTGATTCTGCAGAAACCATTCAACAATGTCAATAGAATGGTTTGGACTTACCGAGAAATTTTTTTGCTTCCATCGAATAAACGACTGAGTGTGGACAAATTAAAATGGTGAAAATATCTGTAAACAAATTATAGTTATGGTGTTGAGGTTATGATCTTCGTTACCACTGTTAATGAAATGGATCCAATCGTTCATGCATTTCTTGATGATGATGGCAACTTGTCATCTGTAATTGGTGTTTCATTCCTCAGATTACTCCAAGACATTATTTGGCCCAGCCTGCGCAATTCTAAAACTCGTTCTTTACTATTGGTGGATGAAAGACGGTATTCCACAACATGGCACAAATACAGGTCTAAAATTTCTGAAAAAGTTTTGAGGTAGAGTCATTTTCAGAAGAACGGAAAATCCCTGGCTAGCACACAGTCCAGATTTCAACCCTTATGACTCTCACTTCTGGACTGCTACACAATTTCGAGTTTATAGGGGAAACCCAGATTCCATTGAGTCTATTATACAATATGTTCAAAACTTTGCTAAAAGATATAACCAGGAGACTCTCAAGAAAGATTGCAAGAATGTCATGGACCGTGCTTCGTTCTGTCTTCAGGCAGGAGGGGCTTATTTTCAACAATTTTTGAAGGGTCTCAGGAAATGTGACTCATGAAAAATATGACATAAATATTTAAAAATCATAAAAATACATTCTTTTTCTTTAGAGTGATGTATCTATAATGGCATTTGACGCGGTTTATGTTTTCTCAATTTAAAAATGACATTTCTGATGGACATAATCTACACTCAGTTCTTCTGCCATATTATAGAATTTTTATTCAAATGCATTGGCGACCCCATGAAAAGCACTAGGTGACCCCAATTGGGGTCGTGACCCCAGGGTTGGGAAACGGGGCCCTAGAGTGTCAAAACAATGTTTAAATTTATGTATAGACTATAGTTTGATGTGACCGCATCTAATGTAATGTATTAGCTGTGCCAAACCACTCTGGAAAATACCATAGGGCCTTAGGCTAACAGATGAATTTTAGAGGCTAAATGCTGCAGATTATACAGTTCCCATTAATTTATTATTGTACTTAAAGGTTTGCCAAACTCCAACAGAGTGATTATTCTGTCAGAAAAGACCACTTTTTTCAGAGTGGGTGCCAAATTGGCGAACTAACTAAAATTAACATATTAACGGACTGGGAATATTTGAAGGAGTGAAAATTCATATTTGATGAGCCGCGAAGTTTTGAAACTCCACATAAATGTCTTTTAGAAGACTGAGTTTTGAAAAAAATTCACTTATAATTTATTTATTCCTATATTACCATTAATTTTGATGGATAAATTGGGAAAATGTTAGTGGATCAACCAAATTATTGGAAATTTCTGGAGGATTTTTTCAGCTTTTTGAAAAAGTCAGTGAATTTTTTTTGCATCAAATACAGACTGGAATAAGTAATAATCTTAAAGCTATTTACATATAAATCCTTATAATATTCTAGTGATGGGACGAAACCAAGATGTTTAACGATTCCGATTCTATCCAAATGTACTGATTCCCGATACCTGATTATATTTTTATTGGGCTAGATATTTAGCTTCCTAATTGTACCTTACCAAGTACCTATCATATTAAATCTTCAATATATTAATAATTCCATAGGTTAATTTTTACTTAGCAGTGTTTACAAGTAGGCTGAAATTTATATGTTAAAGCCATATAGATTTTATCATTAATCTGCAAACCGCATAAAATTTAGTTTAGTATATATTTTTCTATTATTCTGAATGCTTTTAAAGTTTTTAATTTTTTTTAGTGCAACAATTGTACGAAACACTAATCTGAAGCTGAATGAAGTAATTGTACATCACTCTTTGTTCCGATTTCCAATTTGAATTGTTTCCTGAAGTATACAAACGTTTGTATAATTATTAGTTTCTCCTATTTTGTACCTCTACTGTAATATTTAATAGTGAATTGATGATACCTACCCAGTTTGCAATCAAAACAAACAGTGTAGCTACATTCTTTTTCTTCTAACTGAAAATAAGCAAGTCAGTAGTAAAATTGGTTTTGTAGTCTTTTGATTATAAAAATCTTTAAAACCATATAAAATAAGCTATAAATATGCCTTCAATTTTCATGGGAAGATTCCAGACTAATGTATTTAGAAACAATAATCCAGTGAATTTTATCCTACAATCTCGTAGCATGTTTACATAATATTTACATTGTTTTTCAACCAAAATAATGACTGAAAATAATAATTTGATTTAACAGATAAGATATTAATAGTTTCCTAAAAATTGATAATGTTGCTACAGAAGCATTAGCCTCATTGAATTAAATGATAAGAAAATTGGTTGGAGGGGACCCTGGACCTTTAATGTAAATACTAATTTAAAAAAAACTAAATTAATTTGATAGTTAGAATATTGGAAGTCTGGAATATATTTAATTTAATTAAAATTACAGATAAAGATATTATTAAACTAGTTACTAACTTATTAGGGAGTATTGTGTTTGACCTCATCTAGAAATACATACACTACATTTTAAGTTTTACAGAACATATATACGTATTACCATGTTGCATATAATGTTAGGAAAATTATTTCCTCATTCTTTTATTTATTATTATTCATATATGTTTGGGCTCCACTCGTATGTCTCGTAACATCTCATGCAATATTTGTGTACTTACAAAACGAGACTACTAGTGGACCCGCCTTAATCTTCCTTTGAGGTTTACTTCCAGGATAAAGGTGGCTGAGTAAGGCAGTCTCATCACAGTGTTTGTATAGTACTGACGTACGCACTGTCTCTCAGCAAATCAACTACTTTGTTATGGTAGCCTGGGCATCAATCATCTACTTCGTACTAAAGTCCCTTGTATTTATCATGAGGTAGTGAACTCTCCTGCAAGATTGGCCGTGAGGCCGTGGAGGGCTCTGACTGGCCGGGAAGATTGTGGAAGCTGGGAATGAATGGAGCGAGAATGGGAGAGAACGTAGGACGTCTAAGGGGATGAAGGATAACGAATTGAGCGACGACTAAACGCCTGTATAACACGTGCAAATAATGTAAGTACACATTTATTGTATTTGGTGTTGTACTAGTTGTGGAAGCTATGTTCCATATACTTTGGCATACGGTGTGGAGTTACCCTATTATTTTATCATTTTAGTCAAACTGCATATTTATTTTATAATCATTTGCTTAATGAGCATGATTATCATGTGGATTCTTATTTAGCTAATTTGCTCCAGTTTTCAATTTCATTACAATGTAGTAATAGTTATTCTTATATTACAGCAGCAGTTTGATTTGCACTAAGGACAGGTGACTTTCATGCAGCAGACCACTACTGGGGGCTACTCACTCATACTATGGCGATCTCCAGCTTCCAGTGGTCCATTATTGCTGATCATGCTGTCTATCCTAATTTAGTTCTTTATTTTTTTGAATATAGAAAACTTTAATAATTTGACTTTATTTTCCCTATATTATTAATCACTATTTTGTGCATGGCATCTTCGACGGGATCGCCCACTTTTGTTCGTCGCTTCCAGTTATCTCCTATTCGTCTATTCTCAAACGTTATTCTCTCCTAACTCCTCCCTCTTTCAGGACTGACTCTCTAACGTTTTCTATTTTCAGTTGCCAGCTAGTCTCCGTGGTTCACGTGCCTAATCTTGTTGGAACTCTGTTACAATTTAATAATTTATATTTGTGCTATTTAGAAACTTGAATTTGTGCTATTTAGTAACTGTATTTACCCTGTGTAATTTGTGTCTGTTTGATTGGTGTATTTGATTAATCTATTGGATTTATATCCTAATTTGTATATTTGATTTGTCTATTTGATATACCTATTTTGATTAATTTCATATCTTGTGTAATTTATAACTTTGATTTCAAGTTATTCATTTAATATGGCACCGGTAGAGGAGTCTAGAATGACTAAAGATGAGCTTAGTTTCATCATAGATAACCGTAAATATGTAAGGTCAAAAGTTACAAGGTTGTGTGGTAAATTTGACGGAGAGTATTTAAGTTATGATTTGTTAACTTCTCAGAGGGGTATTGAGGATTTGAGAGATTTGAAATTAAGATTGGAATCCCTTAATAGTCAGGTATCTTCTGGCTTATGGCTTCATGAGAAGGTCAGGGAGAAATTGGATAAAGAGATGGAGTCGTGTGATTCTTATTCTGATGGAATAGTTGCGACAATTCGCTTGTTGGAATCTCGTATTGTCTCAATCGGTGACTCTAGTGAACCTATTGTTTCTGCCTCTTCATCTCAGCCTAACCATGCAGTGCCTAATCAGTTGAAATTACCACAGATTCCATTGCCAGAGTATAGTCATTCCAACGGTGAATTTGTAGAGGATTTCTTTGAGCGATTTGAGGCAATTGTAGGTAAATACGCTATTTCTGATTACGAGAAATTTGTTTATCTTGAAAAACAAATTTCAAAAGAACCCCTTGTTCTGATAAAGTCTCTTCAAGGTACAGATAAAAGTTATACAGAGGCTAAAGCTCTACTGTTAAAAGCATTTTCTTCTCCAACTTTGCGAAACTTTGAGATTATTAAGAGACTAGCGGATCTTTCCTTGAAAGATCCTAGTGATACTTACTCATATATTGGTGAGATGAGATCTATTATTGCGACATTTCGTAACATAAATATTGATGTTGACATGATTATCCAATTCTTTGTTTGGACCTCTATGCCTGAAGACTTTAAGACTCAATTTGTGCATATTATTAATAGCAATTATCCTTCGCTAGCAGAGATTGAAGCTAATATATTTCAGGCGGCTGATAGATATATAGGTATGTCTAAAACTACTTATACTAATGACTTTCCTGGTAAATCTCTTAATTCGCAGGGTCTAGCAGTTAATATTGATAACTCCAAATTTGTACAAAATAAAAGGTGCATTCTTTGTTCCAAAGATCATTCAATGGCTAATTGTGAATCCTTTAAAACTCCTAAGGATAAAACCACTCAACTACAAAGCATTGGGAGATGCATACGCTGTGGTGGCACTAATCATCAAGCTAAGACTTGTAAGTTCAATTTTTATAGACCTTGTAGAGTGTGTCATTCTAAAAATCATTTCGATTTCCTTTGTTTGTCAAAATCCCATGAGCATAAGAACAACAACTTCAAAAATAACATCCAATTAAGTGCCAATTGTGGATCCTTAAATTCAGATGTATCAGGCTGTGTTGTTTTGCCTACATTTACTTTAACTAGTATTAACGGTAATATGGTACGGATCTTAAAAGATACCGGTTGTACTGAATGTTTTGTAAGACAATCTATTGTCACTAAATGTAATTGGCGAACTTTACGCAAAATTAAAGTGAGTGTTAACGGTATGAATACTAGTCAAGTTTATGATTCTGATGTTGTTGAAGCTAGATTCGAATTGAATGGCAAACCATTGAAAGTTACCGCAATTACCATACCTGACATTACCATTAATTTGAAATTACCTAATTTAGGTAAAATTGTGCAGGAATTTAGGTCTAAAGGCTATAATTTAGCAGATTCTATGCTGAGTGAGAGATCCGATGTAATTAATGGAATAGACTTTATACTAGGTTCGGATTATTCATACTTGTTCCCTGGTACTGACCGGAATTTTGGAAGAAACCTTAAGTCTCTTTTCATAGAGACTAAACTGGGTGTAATGTTGTTGGGTAATTCAAATCAGATAAATGAAGATTTAAAATATTTGGAACCTAATAATTTTGCTCAATGTAGTTTAGCATGTTCAAATAATAACTCTAATTGTGTTAGCCCATCAGATTTATTATCAGGTATAATCGATGAAGAAATGAATCCTTTCAATGATGAACGTTATCAAATTCACTCGGATGCTAATTTGTGTTTCACTAGTACATGTTATGCATCATTTGAGGATGAAGTGGTTACTAATAATGCATCTGTTCTTCCAGTTGATGAGTTGGATAAATTTTGTTCATCATTCTTAGATCATGAAAGTGTTACCGACGAACAGTTTGACGATGTTGACGAGTCGCTGATCAGACAATCTTTGGATAGCTTGCGCAGAGCTAATGACGGTAGGATCATTTTACCTCTTCTATGGAACGGTAAGACGTGCTCTAATTTGCCTGAAAATTTTCACTTAGCGAAGAGTATTCTTTATTCAACTTTAAAGAAACACAAGAATACAAATAACTTATCACTGATGAATGACACGATAAAAGATCAGATAGATAGTGGTGTTATTTCTAAGATTTCAAACTTGGATGATTTTCGTAGCTCAAACAAATGTTCATTTTTAGCTCATATGCCGGTAATTAAAATGAATAGAGACACTACGAAATGCCGTATAGTTTATCTTTCTAACATTTCTGAGAAGGTTGGTGATGGGTGTAAAATTAGTCATAACACAGCAATGCTGTCTGGTCCTTGTTTAAATAGAACCCTATTTACCACTCTTACTCAGATGAGATGCGAGCAGTACTTATTGATATTTGACTTAGTAAAGGCATTCTTACAAATTGAAATAGATCCTAAAGATAAATATAAATTATGTTTTCTTTGGTTTGAAGATGTGGAGAAGGGAAATTTTTCTGTCGGGGGTTATTATTTCAATAGATTACCTTTCGGCCTTAAATGCTCGCCTTTTTTGTTAATGATTAGTTTGTACTTTATACTCATTATAAATGTTGAATCAGATACATCTGAAGTTGTAGCACTAAAAAAGAATATTTGGAATCTATTTTATGTAGATAATGGTGCAATAATTTCCAGCGATTCTGATTATATTGCATGGGCATATGAAGAGCTGGAAAAGATTTTTAGCCCCTACTTATTTGATATTCAACAATGTGTTACTAATAACCTTCAATTACAGTCTAGAATAGGTGTTAACAATGATCAGGTTGATGATGACGTGAAGCTATTTGGCATGAAGTGGAATGTTAAGTCTGATTTGTTGAAGGTAAATGAGTTAAAGCTTGATAAGACTGCCACAACTAAACGAACTGTTTTACAGTCAATTGCATCTAATTTTGATTTATTGGGAATTAGTATCCCTATTCTGAATCGTGCACGTATTTTCATGCAGGATTTACAGAATCAGAAAACCTTAGATTGGGATTCAGAATTGTCCGGTGATCAAAAAAGGACCTGGACTAACATTTGTTCCCAGGTTAATAGTTCGCTAGAATTATCAGTCAAGCGACAGGTTGGAAATAAGACTGATGATTACAGTCTAGTAGCATTTACAGATAGCTCTAAGGATATTTATGGATGTGTTTTGTATCTGGTAAATAACACTGATAAGACTGTTTCTTTCATTACTGCTAAGAATAGATTAGTATCTAGAGACCTCCATTCAAAGTCTATACCTAGTTTAGAATTGAACGCCGCACTGTTAGGTGCACAGATGCTAAATTCTGTCTATAATGATCTGTCTGGTAGTGAATGTGTCTGTCCTTTGAAAATTTCTGATTTGCATCTTTATTCAGATAGCTTAGTGACTCTCAACTGGTTACAATCCTTTTCAGTTAAGTTCGATAAAATGAACAAGTTAGCAATTTTTGTTAGAAATCGTTTGAACAATATTTCAAAGATTTGCGATTCTAAAGCTATTAAGTTTCATTTTTGTGAAGGGAAACAAAACCCTGCGGACTTTGTAACCAGAGCAGTGTCTTATAAGAAATTAATAAAGACTAACTTTTTTTCAGGATTATCTGTCACAGAGATGGAAGAAGTTAATAATCTTGGCTTTCTATCATTTTCTATCCCTTGTAATTTAGCATTTGAATCAGAGAGTAAAAATGCTAATATTGTTATTAATGATGAATTCGATGAAATTTACGATATTGAACGATCTTCCAGTCTCTCTAAAGCTATTAAAGTAACATTTTTGGTATTGAAGTTTATCAATAAGCTGAAATTGTGCTCTAATTCTAGAAATAATAGAAACTATGATATTGAAACTGATCGGGATATGAATTCCAATGCATTGAATTTAATTATTAGATCTGATCAAGAGCTGCATTTCCCTGAATTAGTCAATTATTTTAATTCTAATGTTAAAAATGTAAGATCTATACCTACACTAATTACTCAACTGAATGTATTTCGTGATGAATGTGGTATTATGCGCGTTAAATGTAAACTCAAATCTTGGAATAAGCCAGTTAATTTTCCAGTTTTGCTTTCTAAGAAGAGTTATTTGGCTAAGTTAATCACTGTACATGTTCATATTTCACTAGCGCATTCAGGTATTTATTCTGTTCTGACTGAATTGAGGAAATCCTATTGGATTCCTTCCTGTTTTTCATTTGTTAAAATGTGTCTAAAACTTTGTATTTCTTGTAGGAAAGTAAACTCTACTAATATTAAATTGTCACAGAATGCATATCGTGATTTCAGACTTGAACCAACCGAAGTTCCATTTCGTGATATATTTATCGATTACATTGGTCCAATGTCCGTAGATTGCAGTGGTTGTAGATCTAAGAAATACTTACTGATTTTGACGTGTTTATGGTCACGTGCCATCAATTTGGTGATTTGTTCAGATATGTCAGTAAGAACATTCTTACGCGCGTTTCAGCTTCACGTATTTTCTTACGGTGCACCAGAGAGAGTTTATAGTGACTTGGGGTCAAATTTGGTATCTGGAGCAAATGTTATTTCTGAATTCATGAATGATGCACAGACTCGAATATTCTTTGCCGATAATAATGTTAAACCTACTGTATTTCAGCAATATTCAAAGGGCTGTAGTAAACTGGGTTCTTTGGTTGAATCTTGTGTTAAGATTGTAAAGAGACTGATTTTTGGATCAATCAGGAATCTTGTATTGTGTTTTGATGATTTCCAGTTTTTAATTTCTCAGATTACTCACCTTGTCAATAGAAGACCAGTTGCCTTTAAAGAAGCATTGAGAGATTGTTCTGCGAATAATGATGTTCCTCATCCCATAACGCCAGAAATATTAATTCACGGACATTCATTAATTTCTCTCAACTTGGTACCCGCTTTGCAGACTGCTGACTTTGATGTAGACTGGGGTAGTGTTGATGCTGATATTACGGGAAACATTAGAAGTAGTTACAGGAAGCTTAATAAGGCTAGGAACTACTTAAACAAAGCTTATCATGAGCAGTTTATCCCGCAGTTGATACAGCAAGCTGTCTCCGTTAAAGATAGGTATCGACCAGTAACTCACAAGACTGTTTCCGTTGGCGATATCGTGATGATCAAGGAACCTCTTCTAAAACCGTCGAACTATCCAATGGGTATAGTAACTAAGGTAAATGTCAATGATCTAGAAGAGGTAACTGCAGTGGAGGTACGGAAGGGTTGTAACAGGGAAATAGTTAAAAGACACGTTGAAACCATCATTCCTCTTCTCACCCCCGAAGTTACAGACGAGACCAACGATGCTTTTTCAGAACCTGTGGAACCTGAAACTAATCCAGTTTCCAAACGCAGAGCTGCTGCAACTGATTGTGAAGCTGCTATTAGGAAGCTAATAGCTGATGGTACAGTTTGATACTGCCCCTCGCTGGGTTGAATTTTCTATTTATATGAATATTTCAATCCAGCTATTGTAAATATAAGTGTATATATGTTCTCTTAGTTCAACTATAATTTTGTTGAATTTAGATTGTTATTTCCTTTTAATATTAAATGTTTTGATTTCAATAACTTTTCAGTAATTGAAATCCCTGGTGGGGAGTGTTAGGAAAATTATTTCCTCATTCTTTTATTTATTATTATTCATATATGTTTGGGCTCCACTCGTATGTCTCGTAACATCTCATGCAATATTTGTGTACTTACAAAACGAGACTACTAGTGGACCCGCCTTAATCTTCCTTTGAGGTTTACTTCCAGGATAAAGGTGGCTGAGTAAGGCAGTCTCATCACAGTGTTTGTATAGTACTGACGTACGCACTGTCTCTCAGCAAATCAACTACTTTGTTATGGTAGCCTGGGCATCAATCATCTACTTCGTACTAAAGTCCCTTGTATTTATCATGAGGTAGTGAACTCTCCTGCAAGATTGGCCGTGAGGCCGTGGAGGGCTCTGACTGGCCGGGAAGATTGTGGAAGCTGGGAATGAATGGAGCGAGAATGGGAGAGAACGTAGGACGTCTAAGGGGATGAAGGATAACGGATTGAGCGACGACTAAACGCCTGTATAACACGTGCAAATAATGTAAGTACACATTTATTGTATTTGGTGTTGTACTAGTTGTGGAAGCTATGTTCCATATACTTTGGCATACGGTGTGGAGTTACCCTATTATTTTATCATTTTAGTCAAACTGCATATTTATTTTATAATCATTTGCTTAATGAGCATGATTATCATGTGGATTCTTATTTAGCTAATTTGCTCCAGTTTTCAATTTCATTACAATGTAGTAATAGTTATTCTTATATTACAGCAGCAGTTTGATTTGCACTAAGGACAGGTGACTTTCATGCAGCAGACCACTACTGGGGGCTACTCACTCATACTATGGCGATCTCCAGCTTCCAGTGGTCCATTATTGCTGATCATGCTGTCTATCCTAATTTAGTTCTTTATTTTTTTGAATATAGAAAACTTTAATAATTTGACTTTATTTTCCCTATATTATTAATCACTATTTTGTGCATATAATACTGTTAATACACAACAAATAATCTTTTTAGGTATCGGAATCGCCCAAAAATTTTGGTACTGCGATTCCAATTCCCGATACCTTGAAAAACCCAGATTCTCCCAATATTCTGATTAATCGTCCCATCACTACCTATAATATTCCTAAACAGATTTAAATTGATGGAAAAGATTCAAACTCAATAGGAAATCCATATTATTATGAGGTTATTTAAACTCAAAGTTGAGGGTTTAATCAGGTTTCTAGATATTAGGAAACCTGATGAAACCTTCAACGTGGAGATTAAAATTCCTATGTACCTACTTAGGTAATTAAGTAATTATTTTCTTACCTAGTCTCAATATTACAATTATTAGATTACACATATTCCAAAGTTTTAGAATTACTTTTAGGCTTTCTCTGAGACTCTGACATATATTTTCTAGATTATTGTTAGTTAATAGTTTATTTGTATTAGTGATATATTTTGTTAAAACCCCACTATTTTTTTATGAATACTGATTTTATTTTATCATTATATCACAGTATATATAGCTTTTATATCTACAGGTACTACTCCTAGTGCTGCTACTGAGTGCTTAGGCTATTTCTCAGATTTTTGAAAAAGTCAGGAGTTCAGTGCACCAAATACAAACTGGTTTAAATATAATATTTACATGTATTTTACTGAGAACAGAAGCCAAAATTAAAATAGAAGATTTCTTGGAGAACACTTTACCAGTTCTTGCAGTGCGGGCCAGTGCCAGTCTGGATTTTTCATAGAATAATCAATAATGAATAAAAAGAAGAATAGAAGATAAAATGAGAATTATAATTAAACCTTAACTCACCCATTTAGCATGATTTAGGGGGCCAAGCATTACCAACCTTGTTAAGGCGGTTACACAAAAATACCGAATTATACTGAATTACACTATACTCAATACCGAATTACACCATATTACACAATAATCAATACCGAATTACACCAGATTATACCGAATTACACTACACTGAATACTGAATTACACTACACTGGATACCGAATTAAACAGAATTATACCGAATTAAATTATACTCAATACCGAATTACACCTGAATATACCGAATTACACTACACTGAATACCGAATTACACTATAGATAGGCTACTCAATACCAAATTATACCGAATTACACTAAACTCAATACCGAATTACACTATATTACACAATTATCAATACCGAATTACACCAAATTATACCGAATTACACCAAGTTATACCGAATTACACTATACTAATACCGAATTACACTATACTCAATACTGAATTACACTATAATCAATACCGAATTACACTATACTCAATACCGAATTACACTATACTCAATACCGAATTACACTATACTCAATACCGAATTACACTATACTCAATACAGAATTACACTATACTCAATACCGAATAACACTATAGGTACTCAATACCGAATAACACTATACTCAATACCGAATTACACTATATTACACAACAATCAATACCGAATTATACCGAATTACACTACACTGAATACCGAATTACACATGATTATACCAAATTACTCAGAATTATACAGAATTACATTCTGTGTAATTCGAATTACACAGAATTATACCGAATTACACCAAATTACACATAATTATACCGAGTAACACTACACGGAGTACCGAATTACACTGAATTTTATCCTTGATCATTGGTTAGGATTTTTCGATACTAATTTAAAGTTTATTACACTGCAATGATTATGGGCAATTAGGCTTCACAGCATTATCAAATATCAAAATGTATGGTTACTATCTAGTAGTCCGACACCCCATTAGCCCAACACTTTTGTAGTTTATTACTGATTTAACATCAAATTTATATGTCGTATTGCCCGGTTATTAAATAATCAATAAGTGTGCAGTACAACTAGCGGATACAAAAAAAATACATTAAATGATGAAATCGAATGAGGGACAGCTATTAATAATATTAGAATAAATTAGATAGGAATACATATAACATTAGAAAAATGAAATTAAGGAAAATTACTGAATTGTTTATATAAGTTATGTATATTTATATTATATGTAGGGTAAGAATCGCATCACCGACCAATTAAGACACCTTCTGCTAATTTCCAATTTATTTGCAAACAAGTACTCTCACTACAATGATAGATGTACTCGAGTGTTACCATTGATTTGTACTTTCTTTATTTGCAAACAAAAAGTTTCTAGCTATATTGGTTTTTGAACTAAACATCATTTTTTGAGATCATGTATTTTCTGAAGTATATCGATTTATCGACCAAGGTTCATTTATAAGTTCAATATTTCGACCAGGTATCGTTTACCGACCATAAAATCAATTAATCGACCAGGCTGTTATGTGAAATGTACGCACAAAAACTGATTAATACTTGAATTGATATCTACTAAAACATTCATTTTAACTACTCATAATGGTTACTATTTAGAAATGCAACGCATTAGGCAAAAATAAGCTGTTTTAAAATTGTAAATTAGACGTTTTTGAATGAAAAATATGATGAAAATAATTATTCTACTTTCATAATTATTTTTGTAAATCTAGAAATTGAGGTTTCGTGGATTCCTTAAAATTGTATAGCACTATAGCTAATTATAAATTAATGACTTCAAATGACTAAATATGTATCAATTTTTAACCTCGCAAATTTGAGGAAGGTCTTATTTTAGTCGGCATTCATTTATTTATCATCTTGTTATTCGCATAACTGAAAAAGTGTTCAACTAAATTGCCTGAAATTTGGTGAAACAATTGGTCAATGTCCAGTGACTTTCGGGAAAATTTTTTGGAGCGACTCGGTCGAAGGTCAAGGTCATGGTCATTTATAACTCAAAAAGTATTGAACCATATTGCATGAAACTTAGTGGAACGATTGGCAATATCCATGAACCATTTTGTCAGATTTGGCAGTGATCTGGTCAAAGGTCAAATATCAAGGTCAAGGCCATTTATAACTCAATAACTCAAAAAGTATTCAACCCAATTGTCTGAAATTTGATGAGACGAATGGTCAATGTCCAGAAACCATCTGGTAGAAATTTGGGAGCAATCTGGACCAAGGTCAAGGTCATTTATAACTCAACAACTCAAAAAATATTCAACCATGTAATATAATACTTGGTGTGACGATTGGTCATTATCCAGTTACTAGTTTTTTAGTTTTTGGGAGGGAACGGGTCAAAGCGGCGGCGAAGGTATGCGCTCTACCAAGTGCATGTAATCTAGTTTTAAATACATTAGCTCCATGTAATTTTGTTCCAGATTTTTATGACCTTCAAAGGTTCTCTCAAGGTTCCGGAAAAAATATGAGTTTATTGCATATTATAGAACTAAGGTCTAGTCGTCTAGGATTATTTATCTGCGAAACTGCATAAAATTCAGTTCAGTATAAGACAATTTACATGCTTTTAGAGTTGTTAATACTCTATGTGGAACAATTGTACGAAACACTATAAATAAAATGCTGTAGAAATAGATTGTACACTACATTCTTTCTTTTGATTTTCAATTTGAATTCTATTAACAAAAATTGCATGTTCTGTCCTAGTTTAAGCTGTAAGTTACTTCGTCCAGTTTATAAACCTTTCTATAGTTTATCATATTTCATACCTTAAACGAAGATTTGTATTGGACTGAGTGTACCTTCCTAGTTGAAATTCAAATCATACGGTGTACATTCTTATACTTTGGAAGTTTGGATTGATATTCCGAAGCTGTCTGGTGAATGGAAGAAAAGAGAGGTGGCGTCACTTGTGCCCCGAAATGTTGTAATTTGGATTATGAATTGTCTTTTTCATTTTTTTTACCTTATTTATAATTTTGTTAACGCTACTTGGAATTTTAGAGGATAGCGCTGGGGTTATGCTCTTCAACTACGAGGTCTTAGATTTTGTGTTAGGTAGACTCGTAGACATCATTTACTATCAATTCTTCATTTTTCTCTTCTATCCGTGAGTACAGCCACTGTTGCTTGTGTCCCGCGTCACATTCCTTAATAAGCTTTTGTGCATCCATGAGCATTGTCACCGTTGAAGTTAGATGACGTACTTAGCTCATGAAGCCAATTTCCTTTCTGACTGCTTCTTGCAGTCCCTTGTATTTAATTTCCTTTTTATGTCAGCGATATGGCCTTCGGTTCCGAAGCAGAGGTTAAATTCCTACAGAAATTAAATTTAAAAAAATGTTACTAAAATAAGTTTCAGTATTAGTCCTCATTAAATTTATTAATGCAATCTTTATTGATATAGATTATAGAATATGATACAAATTCAAATAGAATTTGAGTGGAGGAACTGATGGAGAAGGGGTTAAGATGAGGTACATCAAATATGGATATACTAAATGGTATCAACAAAATAATTCTAATGGTGAAAATGTAATACTTATAATTTCTATCTACCATGAAATTAACAAGATGTGGTTGAAGTAAGGGTAAGGTATTTACTCTGAATTATCAATATGATAATGAAACTTGAGACACTCATTTTTCTAATTTCTATCATTCTGTGATATAACAAAAAACTATTAAACAAGTACGAATTGTCACACGATTTTTTTTAAAGGAGGCACAGTTAACAGTCAAACTTCCCAGGTAGCAAGCATTATTCCTGGGATATTAAGGGAATAACCCTGGGAAGAAGGATATATACCTGGGGTATTCCCTTAATATCCCAGGAATATATCCTTGCTGCCTGGGTTACTAAGTCATGAGAATTGAGGAAAATCATCAAATTATCACTGAAACTATTGTAAACCTAAGAGTAACGATTACTCGCTACTTATATATGGATTTAATTTTATATAATCAATAAGATATAATATACGTTCTAATTCCCTAAGTACAAGTCAAAATAAAAATATTGTACACAATTTTCTTTGCCTTCTGGTCATATGGTGCAATTTTTTACATTTTCTAACAAGATGTAATACACATATTTATCATATTCTGAACGATTGCAAATTGTTAAAATGGAAGATCTACACTATCGATCGATCGCGCTGTGCCATCTATGGATCCATCATTAGAACAACCATCGGTCGATGATCAGATCGGCTGATGGCGCATAACAAAAATACTTGAGTGACGAGCACCGAACATATAGCATCATATTAGTACTTCGTACTTTAATACAAAATTATTAAAAACTTTTAAATCATATAAAAAGTATATATGTACAATATAAAATGTTATGCGATTATCAGAGTAATAATTACAACATTAAGAAACAAACTCACATTTCTCGGAGACTGTAGAGGAACTTTAAGTAGGATACGATTAATACTATTGATTATGTTATTAGTTTCTATATTTATACTTTACCTTATAGGTATATAAGAAAAAGTTTCAACACACTAATATTAAAAGAAATTCGTACCAACTTCCATATCAATAAAAACATCAACCTGTCAACTTGTAATGTTTTAGGAATTTCATATCTAACCAATATCTCACAATGTGTGTTTTTATTAATTATTGTGATATTTCTTCTAACAAAACATTTTTAGTGTGTGTGATTTATTATTTCAATTTTGACATTATTATTATTATTTATCTATATGTATAATTATTGTAAATACACTTTTTTGTATTGGTCGACAAAGCGAATTAGCTTGGTCGACATTATGACTCTCGATCACAAATTTCCGACCAGTTGGTCGATGATTCGATTTGCATAGGTTGGGTAACGATTTACCGACCATTGAAAAAAAATATGCTACTAACATTTTTTTCACCTAATAAAGAAACCAACTTCTGCTAACACTCATTGTTAGCTAATATTAACAATCAGAATTGCGGTCGGCAAACGATAACGGAGTAAGATTGGCTTCGACCAATTGACTCAATAAGCAGTCAATGGGTTCATTTTTTCACGTTTCATCAAATGATAAACATAATTCTATATTTTTAAAGTTCTGATGATGCGTTCACCTCGCTGAATAGTTCAAAATGTTCGTAAATAACCAGCAAATAAGATTACAATTCACTTCATCACTAATTCTGAGTAAATAATTATAATTTTGAAGTTAAACACAATTTGGTCGAAATATCGATTCGGTCGGCGATTCGATTCTTACTCTATATATGTAGTCTAGTACCTATACCTATTTAATTATAATTTATATTTCAATCGAAAAATAAAACGAGAAATAATAATACAGAAAGATGTACCTGTCGGACTGACTATTGGGGTGTCGGACTTTTGAGACGTCCCCAAAATGTATTAAGTCATACCATTTTAATTTCTATAGAATATAATTTGAAAAATGTAGTCCTTTAACTACGAATTAGACATATATGTCCCAGCATTTTAATATGTAACTTTTAATTGACAAAATTAAAAATACGTAAAATTTTTACACCAAAATGCTTCAATTGAGCTCTGTCAAGGGGCTGTATCCTGAAACTGTCTGTAGTGAATGGAAAATGAAGGGGGCCCGAACTGCTGTAATTAGGATTATGCATCATCTTTTTTTCATTTTTACCATGTTCATCATTTTTAATACTTACTACTCGCAATTTTAGAGGATATCGCTAGAGTAATGCTCTTCAACTATACGAGGTCTTAGATTTAATGTTAGGTTTCATTTAATATCACCTCTTCATTTTCCTCTTCCATCCGTGTGAGTGCAGCCACCAGTGCTTGTGTCCCGTTTCGTCATTCCTTGGTATGTGACTGCATTCACGGAGTAACTTTTCTGAATCCATGAGCTTTGTCACCGACGGTGGTAGGTGACTTTGTTCATGGAGCCACTTTCCTTTCTGATTGCTTCTTTCAGTTCCTTGTATTTAATTTCCATTTGACGTCAACGATATGGTCGAAGCAGACTTTTAACCCCCTACTAAAAGTTGCTAAACTTTATGATCCTATAATTAATATTGTAAAAATTAATAAATATTCATACGTAATTATTAATAAATCGTAGTGAATTTAGTATTAATAAATTAAATTTTTAAACTCTACACAACAATTTCACTTTTCAAAATAAGGATTTCTTTTCTTGTACTTTTATATATATATATTTTCAGACTTTCAGCTCAAATATATCCCTTATCCTTATTTATAATAGTAGGTTAGTAAATATTAATTTTCCAACCAATAGTAAATCTAAATTATTTGTTCCAATAAATCTTGTGTCAGCTGAAGACTTTGAGGTCAAAGGTCAAGATTAAGAGAGTAAATACTATATTTTTCATCTAAAACGTTAAATTTAAATAAATTTTGTACACCTAAGAAGATTGCCTAGCTTATTTGAACGAATAACCTGTTACACTTTTTGTTTTAAGACTAATAATAAAGAAGTTATGACCCTTCAAAAGTGATGAGGTCAAGGCATTTTGACCTTTCTTCAAAAAGTTACAAGGCCATAACTTCTACCTACGAGAGCTGATATTCTCAAAATCGAGTTTTTTGGTTACAATCACAATCAACCAATACTTCATAACTAGGGTTGAGACAATATGCACTGCATATTATGCAGTGCATGCACATAAATATTTAGTGCATACTCGCTTGAAATATGCATTTCCATAAAATGCATATGCATTTCCATAAAATGCATATGCATTTTATAAAACGCATATGCATTTTATAAAACGCATATGCATTTTATAAAACACATATGCATTTTATAAAACACATATGCATTTTATAAAACGCATATGCATTTATAAAACGCATATGCAAAATCTATGCATTTATAAAACGCATATACAGAATATATGCAGCAAATAATTTTAATTTAAAAACATTACACATATGGATTTCTCGAAATAGGCTGTTACTAAGAATCTCGTATATTTTTAATATTTTTTTTATTAAATGTAAAAAATCTTTATAAACTAAGTGGTAAAATAAAGGATGTTAATTAATATCTTTTAATTGAAGATAATTTCAATATATTGAAACACTTCTTACAAAGCTTACAATTCTTAAATATGAAGAATCTAGTATACAGGTAATTGAAGCTCGTACAGCGAACGATCTTTAAACGGACACCCCCTAAAAAATACAGAAATTATTCGTTCTTCTGGCCATGCAACTCCTACAAGAACCTCTTTAAATTATATAGTTTAACTAATATTCTATTCGTCTACCAATTATCTAGTCGTACATTTATTGTATTCAAGGTATAACAATTTATAATAAACACTTTAATGTATTGTTTTTAAGATTTTCAGTATTTTAATTTTGTTACACATTTTCTTTGATTAGAGAAGCTCTATAAAATTAAAAAGAGGTGTAACTACCCTATATTTTAATTTGGTTTAGTTACTAATATATTTTTTTCATCTTGCTTACCTTATTATTTCGTACCTAAGTACAATTATAATCTGAGATTGTTTACCCTCATTACAGTTTCTTTGAAATGCTGTTAAAGAAAACTTAAAAGTTAAAATCCCCAATTAAACTAATAATTTTTGTCCTTTGTAGGGTCGTGGGGGCTTTACCTGTTTACTGTCTGTTGTACGAGCTTTACCTGTATATAAAAAAATGATTCGTTAATGAGTAAAATCGTTTCATAAGTGACATCATTATGTCTTACTTTTCAGCACCACCCGGAGCCTCGCGGAACCGCCCGGAGCTACCCGGGGACAAAATTCTACCGCCCAAGCACATTACATCATACAATTGGTTATGATTGACCTTCCTACGAATTTTGGAGAAGAAAAGATGATTCGTTAATGAGTAAAATCGTTTTATAAGTGACATCATTAAGTCTTACTTTTCAAAACCGCCCGAAGACGAAATTTTAACGCCTGGGTACATTTTATTAGTTATCATTCATTAGTACAACGCCCCATTAATATTAGTTCGACGCCCTATAAGTCTGACACTCCATTCCCCCTGCCAGGTCATTAAAAATCACGAGGTGTGGAGTACATCAAACTAGCGGATACAAAACACTACAGTAAATGATGAAATCGGATGAGAGATTTCGTCATACTAATTAATATTAGAAATAAAATGAAAGAAATAACTTATTCAAATTTAAGATTAGTTATTAATTGAGTACATATATATACAGGTACTTGAAGCTTCCGATACCGTAATGCAGCGTCCGTTAGCTTCAAGTACCGCCTGGTAGCATCTAGTAGTAGTAGCCTCCGGTAGTACCCGGTATTATCTAGCAGCATGCAGTCCTCAGGAAGCATCTAATAGCATCCGGCACCATCCGGTAGCATCTAATGACGTCCAGTGCTGCTATAATGCTATAGTGAATATGCACTATCTCGAGAATGCGCTGCGCGTTTTTAGGATCTGGAAAATGGGTGACGATTTCGAGGTTGTTGCACATTTTCAAGATTCTAAAAACGCGCAGCGCATTCTTGCATGTAATTTTATGGGAAACTTCTCTTAATTTTTTATTTAATTCATAAGACAATATTTTACTTTAAAAAAATAAAGGGTTAATTTCATACGGTTGGTAGAATGTTTGATATCTCAGTAAAGTTAAAATTCTAATTTTGTTCAAGTTTTCTTTAAGTATACACTAAATTAAGCTTAATTACCAAGTTATTATGTATAGCCTTAACTATCATATTATGATGAAATGGACCAATTAAATGCATAAATAAGTGATTATCAACTCTATGAGTTAAAGAGTCATGTAAACTTTATAAAAAAATACCTTTTTTCTATTAAAACTATTATTACTAATTAGTTGTATTTACATGAAAGGTCATTCATTTCATTCTCAACTAACAACCGTAAAATATATAAATATAATAATTTGGGTTTAAAGGGATAGTAAAGTCAAAATCAAACAATCGTCAAATTGGTTTCAAATCGATTCAGAATATTTAATCATGTAATATTTGAATGCTCGTTCATTTTAAAAATGTTCATATAAAAAGTATATAATAAAATTAGCGACACCTAGCGGAATCATTTGAAATCATTAGAATGTACGTGAGTATGTTTGTTGTTTTCATATTAATTTTTTATGCACTAATTAAGCTTTGTTTGCGTCAAAATGGTGAAAATATTATGTGAATTGGTAGACAAGAAGGCATAGTTTTAAAAATAAAGCCATCTAGCTCTTCACTTGAGCTACAGAATCTAGGTAGAAACTTATCTCAGTTGGCTTGTTTACAATCAGTGGCGCCATCTACCGTTAGCATTTGCTAAGAAATTAATTATATATAAAATGATGTATTTCCAGTATTAGATTTTATTGAACATTGAAATTTCACACGATATACTTTTTTCTTACTAAGCAATCGTTTGACATTAAAATTGTTCAAACACAAATGGCTGTACTGCCCCTTTAAGTCCAAATTTCACCTCATCTGCAGAGAAGGCGCTGCGAATTGTAATTGTTCACATTCCTTATCAGCTGTTAAAATGAGATGCAATCTACTCTAGTATAACCAGTGTCTATTATAGTATTGCTCATTTTAGCCACTTTCAATGCAACAACTTTTGTCTTTATAACTAAAAAATGTGTTTTATCTTCATAACTATAAAATGTGTTTTATCTTTATAACTATAAATTGTGTTTTTTCTTCATGACTATAAATTGTGTTTCATCTTCAAAACTATAAAATGTGTTTTATCTTTATTACTATAAAATGTGTTTTATCTTTATTACTATAAAATGTGCTTTATCTTCATGACTATAAAATGTGTTTTATCTTTATAACTATAAAATGTGTTTTATCTTTATAACTATAAAATGTGTTTTATCTTTATTACTATAAAATGTGCTTTATCTTCATGACTATATAATGTGTTTTATCTTCAAAACTATAAAATGTGTTTTATCTTTATTACTATAAAATGTGATTTATCTTTATTACTATAAAATGTGCTTTATCTTCATGACTATAAAATGTGTTTTATCTTTATAACTATAAAATGTGTTTTATCTTCATAACTATAAAATGTGCTTTATCTTCATGACTATAAAATGTGTTTTATCTTTATAACTATAAAATGTGTTTTATCTTCATAACTATAAAATGTGTTTTATCTTTATAACTATAAAATGTGTTTTATCTTCATAACTATAAAATATGTTTTATCTTTATAACTATAAAATGTGTTTTATCTTCAGAACTATAAAATGTGTTTTATCTTCATGACTATAAATTGTGTTTTATCTTCAAAACTATAAAATGTGTTTTATCTTTATAACTATAAAATGTGTTTTATCTTTATAACTATAAAATGTGTTTTATCTTCATAACTATAAAATGTGTTTTATCTTCATGACTATAAATTGTGCTATATCTTCAGAACTATAAAATGTGTTTTATCTTCATAACTATAAAATGTGTTTTATCTTCATAACTATAAAATGTGTTTTATCTTTATAACTATAAAATGTGTTTTATCTTCATAACTATAAAATATGTTTTATCTTTATAACTATAAAATGTGTTTTATCTTCAGAACTATAAAATGTGTTTTATCTTCATAACTATAAAATGTGTTTTATCTTCAGAACTATAAAATGTGTTTTATCTTTATTACTATAAAATGTGTTTTATCTTTATTACTATAAAATGTGCTTTATCTTCATGACTATAAAATGTGTTTTATCTTTATAACTATAAAATGTGTTTTATCTTCATAACTATAAAATGTGCTTTATCTTCATGACTATAAAATGTGTTTTATCTTTATAACTATAAAATGTGTTTTATCTTCATAACTATAAAATGTGTTTTATCTTTATAACTATAAAATGTGTTTTATCTTCATAACTATAAAATATGTTTTATCTTTATAACTATAAAATGTGTTTTATCTTCAGAACTAAAAAATGTGTTTTATCTTCATAACTATAAAATGTGTTTTATCTTCATAACTATAAAATGTGCTTTATCTTCATAACTATAAAATGTGTTTTATCTTTATAACTATAAAATGTGCTTTATCTTCATAACTATAAAATGTGTTTTATCTTTATAACTATAAAATGTGTTTTATCTTCATAACTATAAAATGTGCTTTATCTTCATAACTATAAAATGTGTTTTATCTTTATAACTATAAAATGTGCTATATCTTCAGAACTATAAAATGTGTTTTATCTTCATAACTATAAAATGTGTTTTATCTTCATAACTATAAAATGTGTTTTATCTTTATAACTATAAAATGTGTTTTATCTTCATAACTATAAAATATGTTTTATCTTTATAACTATAAAATGTGTTTTATCTTCAGAACTATAAAATGTGTTTTATCTTCATAACTATAAAATGTGTTTTATCTTCATAACTATAAAATGTGCTTTATCTTCAAAACTATAAAATGTGTTTTATCTTTATAACTATAAAATGTGTTTTATCTTCATAACTATAAAATGTGTTTTATCTTTATAACTATAAAATGTGTTTTATCTTCATAACTATAAAATGTGCTTTATCTTCATAACTATAAAATGTGTTTTATCTTTATAACTATAAAATGTGCTTTATCTTCATAACTATAAAATGTGTTTTGTCTTTATAACTATAAAATGTGCTTTATCTTCATAACTATAAAATGTGTTTTGTCTTTATAACTAAAAAATGTGTTTTATCTTCATAGCTATAAAATGTGTTTTATCTTTATAACTAAAAAATGTGTTTTGTCTTCATAACTATAAAATGTGTCTCATCTTTATAACTATAAAATGTGTTTTATCTTCATAACTATAAAATGTGCTTTATCTTCATAACTATAAAATGTGTTTTATCTTTATAACTATAAAATGTGCTTTATCTTCATAACTATAAAATGTGTTTTATCTTTATAACTATAAAATGTGTTTTATCTTCATAACTATAAAATGTGCTTTATCTTCATAACTATAAAATGTGTTTTATCTTTATAACTATAAAATGTGCTTTATCTTCATAACTATAAAATGTGTTTTATCTTTATAACTATAAAATGTGTTTTATCTTCACAACTATAAAATGTGTTTTATCTTTATAACTATAAACTGTGTTTTATCTTCATAACTAAAAAATGTGTTTTATCTTTATTACTATAAAATGTGATTTATCTTTATTACTATAAAATGTGCTTTATCTTCATGACTATAAAATGTGTTTCATCTTTATAACTATAAAATGTGTTGTATCTTCATAACTATAAAATGTGCTTTATCTTCAGGACTATTAAATGTGTTTTATCTTTATAACTATAAAATGTGTTTTATCTTCATAACTATAAAATGTGTTTTATCTTTATAACTATAAAATGTGTTTTATCTTCATAACTATAAAATATGTTTTATCTATATAACTATAAAATGTGTTTTATCTTCAGAACTATAAAATGTGTTTTATCTTCATGACTATAAATTGTGTTTTATCTTCAAAACTATAAAATGTGTTTTATCTTTATAACTATAAAATGTGTTTTATCTTTATAACTATAAAATGTGTTTTTTCTTCATAACTATAAAATGTGTTTTATCTTCATGACTATAAATTGTGTTTTATCTTCAAAACTATAAAATGTGTTATATCTTTATTACTATAAAATGTGTTTTATCTTTATTACTATAAAATGTGCTTTATCTTCATGACTATAAAATGTGTTTTATCTTTATAACTATAAAATGTGTTTTATCTTCATAACTATAAAATGTGCTTTATCTTCATGACTATAAAATGTGTTTTATCTTTATAACTATAAAATGTGTTTTATCTTCATAACTATAAAATGTGTTTCATCTTTATAACTATAAAATGTGTTTTATCTTCATAACTATAAAATATGTTTTATCTTTATAACTATAAAATGTGTCTTATCTTCAGAACTAAAAAATGTGTTTTATCTTCATAACTATAAAATGTGTTTTATCTTCATAACTATAAAATGTGCTTTATCTTCATAACTATAAAATGTGTTTTATCTTTATAACTATAAAATGTGCTTTATCTTCATAACTATAAAATGTGTTTTATCTTTATAACTATAAAATGTGTTTTATCTTCATAACTATAAAATGTGCTTTATCTTCATAACTATAAAATGTGTTTTATCTTTATAACTATAAAATGTGCTTTATCTTCAGAACTATAAAATGTGTTTTATCTTCATAACTATAAAATGTGTTTTATCTTCATAACTATAAAATGTGTTTTATCTTTATAACTATAAAATGTGTTTTATCTTCATAACTATAAAATATGTTTTATCTTTATAACTATAAAATGTGTTTTATCTTCAGAACTATAAAATGTGTTTTATCTTCATAACTATAAAATGTGTTTTATCTTCATAACTATAAAATGTGTTTTATCTTCATAACTATAAAATGTGCTTTATCTTCATAACTATAAAATGTGTTTTATCTTTATAACTATAAAATGTGCTTTATCTTCATAACTATAAAATGTGTTTTATCTTTATAACTATAAAATGTGTTTTATCTTCATAACTATAAAATGTGCTTTATCTTCATAACTATAAAATGTGTTTTATCTTTATAACTATAAAATGTGCTATATCTTCAGAACTATAAAATGTGTTTTATCTTCATAACTATAAAATGTGTTTTATCTTCATAACTATAAAATGTGTTTTATCTTTATAACTATAAAATGTGTTTTATCTTCATAACTATAAAATATGTTTTATCTTTATAACTATAAAATGTGTTTTATCTTCAGAACTATAAAATGTGTTTTATCTTCATAACTATAAAATGTGTTTTATCTTCATAACTATAAAATGTGCTTTATCTTCAAAAGTATAAAATGTGTTTTATCTTTATAACTATAAAATGTGTTTTATCTTCATAACTATAAAATGTGTTTTATCTTTATAACTATAAAATGTGTTTTATCTTCATAACTATAAAATGTGCTTTATCTTCATAACTATAAAATGTGTTTTATCTTTATAACTATAAAATGTGCTTTATCTTCATAACTATAAAATGTGTTTTGTCTTTATAACTATAAAATGTGCTTTATCTTCATAACTATAAAATGTGTTTTGTCTTTATAACTAAAAAATGTGTTTTATCTTCATAGCTATAAAATGTGTTTTATCTTTATAACTAAAAAATGTGTTTTGTCTTCATAACTATAAAATGTGTCTCATCTTTATAACTATAAAATGTGTTTTATCTTCATAACTATAAAATGTGCTTTATCTTCATAACTATAAAATGTGTTTTATCTTTATAACTATAAAATGTGCTTTATCTTCATAACTATAAAATGTGTTTTATCTTTATAACTATAAAATGTGTTTTATCTTCATAACTATAAAATGTGCTTTATCTTCATAACTATAAAATGTGTTTTATCTTTATAACTATAAAATGTGCTTTATCTTCATAACTATAAAATGTGTTTTATCTTTATAACTATAAAATGTGTTTTATCTTCACAACTATAAAATGTGTTTTATCTTTATAACTATAAACTGTGTTTTATCTTCATAACTAAAAAATGTGTTTTATCTTTATTACTATAAAATGTGATTTATCTTTATTACTATAAAATGTGCTTTATCTTCATGACTATAAAATGTGTTTCATCTTTATAACTATAAAATGTGTTGTATCTTCATAACTATAAAATGTGCTTTATCTTCATGACTATTAAATGTGTTTTATCTTTATAACTATAAAATGTGTTTTATCTTCATAACTATAAAATGTGTTTTATCTTTATAACTATAAAATGTGTTTTATCTTCATAACTATAAAATATGTTTTATCTATATAACTATAAAATGTGTTTTATCTTCAGAACTATAAAATGTGTTTTATCTTCATGACTATAAATTGTGTTTTATCTTCAAAACTATAAAATGTGTTTTATCTTTATAACTATAAAATGTGTTTTATCTTTATAACTATAAAATGTGTTTTTTCTTCATAACTATAAAATGTGTTTTATCTTCATGACTATAAATTGTGTTTTATCTTCAAAACTATAAAATGTGTTATATCTTTATTACTATAAAATGTGTTTTATCTTTATTACTATAAAATGTGCTTTATCTTCATGACTATAAAATGTGTTTTATCTTTATAACTATAAAATGTGTTTTATCTTCATAACTATAAAATGTGCTTTATCTTCATGACTATAAAATGTGTTTTATCTTTATAACTATAAAATGTGTTTTATCTTCATAACTATAAAATGTGTTTCATCTTTATAACTATAAAATGTGTTTTATCTTCATAACTATAAAATATGTTTTATCTTTATAACTATAAAATGTGTTTTATCTTCAGAACTAAAAAATGTGTTTTATCTTCATAACTATAAAATGTGTTTTATCTTCATAACTATAAAATGTGCTTTATCTTCATAACTATAAAATGTGTTTTATCTTTATAACTATAAAATGTGCTTTATCTTCATAACTATAAAATGTGTTTTATCTTTATAACTATAAAATGTGTTTTATCTTCATAACTATAAAATGTGCTTTATCTTCATAACTATAAAATGTGTTTTATCTTTATAACTATAAAATGTGCTTTATCTTCAGAACTATAAAATGTGTTTTATCTTCATAACTATAAAATGTGTTTTATCTTCATAACTATAAAATGTGTTTTATCTTTATAACTATAAAATGTGTTTTATCTTCATAACTATAAAATATGTTTTATCTTTATAACTATAAAATGTGTTTTATCTTCAGAACTATAAAATGTGTTTTATCTTCATAACTATAAAATGTGTTTTATCTTCATAACTATAAAATGTGCTTTATCTTCAAAACTTTAAAATGTGTTTTATCTTTATAACTATAAAATGTGTTTTATCTTCATAACTATAAAATGTGCTTTATCTTCATAACTATAAAATGTGTTTTATCTTTATAACTATAAAATGTGCTTTATCTTCATAACTATAAAATGTGTTTTGTCTTTATAACTATAAAATGTGCTTTATCTTCATAACTATAAAATGTGTTTTGTCTTTATAACTAAAAAATGTGTTTTATCTTCATAGCTATAAAATGTGTTTTATCTTTATAACTAAAAAATGTGTTTTGTCTTCATAACTATAAAATGTGTCTCATCTTTATAACTATAAAATGTGTTTTATCTTCATAACTATAAAATGTGCTTTATCTTCATAACTATAAAATGTGTTTTATCTTTATAACTATAAAATGTGCTTTATCTTCATAACTATAAAATGTGTTTTATCTTTATAACTATAAAATGTGTTTTATCTTCATAACTATAAAATGTGCTTTATCTTCATAACTATAAAATGTGTTTTATCTTTATAACTATAAAATGTGCTTTATCTTCATAACTATAAAATGTGTTTTATCTTTATAACTATAAAATGTGTTTTATCTTCACAACTATAAAATGTGTTTTATCTTTATAACTATAAACTGTGTTTTATCTTCATAACTAAAAAATGTGTTTTATCTTTATTACTATAAAATGTGATTTATCTTTATTACTATAAAATGTGCTTTATCTTCATGACTATAAAATGTGTTTCATCTTTATAACTATAAAATGTGTTGTATCTTCATAACTATAAAATGTGCTTTATCTTCATGACTATTAAATGTGTTTTATCTTTATAACTATAAAATGTGTTTTATCTTCATAACTATAAAATGTGTTTTATCTTTATAACTATAAAATGTGTTTTATCTTCATAACTATAAAATATGTTTTATCTATATAACTATAAAATGTGTTTTATCTTCAGAACTATAAAATGTGTTTTATCTTCATGACTATAAATTGTGTTTTATCTTCAAAACTATAAAATGTGTTTTATCTTTATAACTATAAAATGTGTTTTATCTTTATAACTATAAAATGTGTTTTTTCTTCATAACTATAAAATGTGTTTTATCTTCATGACTATAAATTGTGTTTTATCTTCAAAACTATAAAATGTGTTATATCTTTATTACTATAAAATGTGTTTTATCTTTATTACTATAAAATGTGCTTTATCTTCATGACTATAAAATGTGTTTTATCTTTATAACTATAAAATGTGTTTTATCTTCATAACTATAAAATGTGCTTTATCTTCATGACTATAAAATGTGTTTTATCTTTATAACTATAAAATGTGTTTTATCTTCATAACTATAAAATGTGTTTCATCTTTATAACTATAAAATGTGTTTTATCTTCATAACTATAAAATATGTTTTATCTTTATAACTATAAAATGTGTTTTATCTTCAGAACTAAAAAATGTGTTTTATCTTCATAACTATAAAATGTGTTTTATCTTCATAACTATAAAATGTGCTTTATCTTCATAACTATAAAATGTGTTTTATCTTTATAACTATAAAATGTGCTTTATCTTCATAACTATAAAATGTGTTTTATCTTTATAACTATAAAATGTGTTTTATCTTCATAACTATAAAATGTGCTTTATCTTCATAACTATAAAATGTGTTTTATCTTTATAACTATAAAATGTGCTTTATCTTCATAACTATAAAATGTGTTTTATCTTCATAACTATAAAATGTGCTTTATCTTCATAACTATAAAATGTGTTTTATCTTTATAACTATAAAATGTGCTTTATCTTCATAACTATAAAATGTGTTTTATCTTTATAACTATAAAATGTGTTTTATCTTCACAACTATAAAATGTGTTTTATCTTTATAACTATAAACTGTGTTTTATCTTCATAACTAAAAAATGTGTTTTATCTTTATTACTATAAAATGTGATTTATCTTTATTACTATAAAATGTGCTTTATCTTCATGACTATAAAATGTGTTTCATCTTTATAACTATAAAATGTGTTGTATCTTCATAACTATAAAATGTGCTTTATCTTCATGACTATTAAATGTGTTTTATCTTTATAACTATAAAATGTGTTTTATCTTCATAACTATAAAATGTGTTTTATCTTTATAACTATAAAATGTGTTTTATCTTCATAACTATAAAATATGTTTTATCTATATAACTATAAAATGTGTTTTATCTTCAGAACTATAAAATGTGTTTTATCTTCATGACTATAAATTGTGTTTTATCTTCAAAACTATAAAATGTGTTTTATCTTTATAACTATAAAATGTGTTTTATCTTTATAACTATAAAATGTGTTTTTTCTTCATAACTATAAAATGTGTTTTATCTTCATGACTATAAATTGTGTTTTATCTTCAAAACTATAAAATGTGTTATATCTTTATTACTATAAAATGTGTTTTATCTTTATTACTATAAAATGTGCTTTATCTTCATGACTATAAAATGTGTTTTATCTTTATAACTATAAAATGTGTTTTATCTTCATAACTATAAAATGTGCTTTATCTTCATGACTATAAAATGTGTTTTATCTTTATAACTATAAAATGTGTTTTATCTTCATAACTATAAAATGTGTTTCATCTTTATAACTATAAAATGTGTTTTATCTTCATAACTATAAAATATGTTTTATCTTTATAACTATAAAATGTGTTTTATCTTCAGAACTAAAAAATGTGTTTTATCTTCATAACTATAAAATGTGTTTTATCTTCATAACTATAAAATGTGCTTTATCTTCATAACTATAAAATGTGTTTTATCTTTATAACTATAAAATGTGCTTTATCTTCATAACTATAAAATGTGTTTTATCTTTATAACTATAAAATGTGTTTTATCTTCATAACTATAAAATGTGCTTTATCTTCATAACTATAAAATGTGTTTTATCTTTATAACTATAAAATGTGCTTTATCTTCAGAACTATAAAATGTGTTTTATCTTCATAACTATAAAATGTGTTTTATCTTCATAACTATAAAATGTGTTTTATCTTTATAACTATAAAATGTGTTTTATCTTCATAACTATAAAATATGTTTTATCTTTATAACTATAAAATGTGTTTTATCTTCAGAACTATAAAATGTGTTTTATCTTCATAACTATAAAATGTGTTTTATCTTCATAACTATAAAATGTGCTTTATCTTCAAAACTTTAAAATGTGTTTTATCTTTATAACTATAAAATGTGTTTTATCTTCATAACTATAAAATGTGCTTTATCTTCATAACTATAAAATGTGTTTTATCTTTATAACTATAAAATGTGCTTTATCTTCATAACTATAAAATGTGTTTTGTCTTTATAACTATAAAATGTGCTTTATCTTCATAACTATAAAATGTGTTTTGTCTTTATAACTAAAAAATGTGTTTTATCTTCATAGCTATAAAATGTGTTTTATCTTTATAACTAAAAAATGTGTTTTGTCTTCATAACTATAAAATGTGTCTCATCTTTATAACTATAAAATGTGTTTTATCTTCATAACTATAAAATGTGCTTTATCTTCATAACTATAAAATGTGTTTTATCTTTATAACTATAAAATGTGCTTTATCTTCATAACTATAAAATGTGTTTTATCTTTATAACTATAAAATGTGTTTTATCTTCATAACTATAAAATGTGCTTTATCTTCATAACTATAAAATGTGTTTTATCTTTATAACTATAAAATGTGCTTTATCTTCATAACTATAAAATGTGTTTTATCTTTATAACTATAAAATGTGTTTTATCTTCACAACTATAAAATGTGTTTTATCTTTATAACTATAAACTGTGTTTTATCTTCATAACTAAAAAATGTGTTTTATCTTTATTACTATAAAATGTGATTTATCTTTATTACTATAAAATGTGCTTTATCTTCATGACTATAAAATGTGTTTCATCTTTATAACTATAAAATGTGTTGTATCTTCATAACTATAAAATGTGCTTTATCTTCATGACTATTAAATGTGTTTTATCTTTATAACTATAAAATGTGTTTTATCTTCATAACTATAAAATGTGTTTTATCTTTATAACTATAAAATGTGTTTTATCTTCATAACTATAAAATATGTTTTATCTATATAACTATAAAATGTGTTTTATCTTCAGAACTATAAAATGTGTTTTATCTTCATGACTATAAATTGTGTTTTATCTTCAAAACTATAAAATGTGTTTTATCTTTATAACTATAAAATGTGTTTTATCTTTATAACTATAAAATGTGTTTTTTCTTCATAACTATAAAATGTGTTTTATCTTCATGACTATAAATTGTGTTTTATCTTCAAAACTATAAAATGTGTTATATCTTTATTACTATAAAATGTGTTTTATCTTTATTACTATAAAATGTGCTTTATCTTCATGACTATAAAATGTGTTTTATCTTTATAACTATAAAATGTGTTTTATCTTCATAACTATAAAATGTGCTTTATCTTCATGACTATAAAATGTGTTTTATCTTTATAACTATAAAATGTGTTTTATCTTCATAACTATAAAATGTGTTTCATCTTTATAACTATAAAATGTGTTTTATCTTCATAACTATAAAATATGTTTTATCTTTATAACTATAAAATGTGTTTTATCTTCAGAACTAAAAAATGTGTTTTATCTTCATAACTATAAAATGTGTTTTATCTTCATAACTATAAAATGTGCTTTATCTTCATAACTATAAAATGTGTTTTATCTTTATAACTATAAAATGTGCTTTATCTTCATAACTATAAAATGTGTTTTATCTTTATAACTATAAAATGTGTTTTATCTTCATAACTATAAAATGTGCTTTATCTTCATAACTATAAAATGTGTTTTATCTTTATAACTATAAAATGTGCTTTATCTTCATAACTATAAAATGTGTTTTATCTTCATAACTATAAAATGTGTTTTATCTTCATAACTATAAAATGTGTTTTATCTTTATTACTATAAAATGTGTTTTATCTTCATAACTATAAAATATGTTTTATCTTTATAACTATAAAATGTGTTTTATCTTCAGAACTATAAAATGTGTTTTATCTTCATAACTATAAAATGTGTTTTATCTTCATAACTATAAAATGTGCTTTATCTTCAAAACTTTAAAATGTGTTTTATCTTTATAACTATAAAATGTGTTTTATCTTCATAACTATAAAATGTGTTTTATCTTTATAACTATAAAATGTGTTTTATCTTCATAACTATAAAATGTGCTTTATCTTCATAACTATAAAATGTGTTTTATCTTTATAACTATAAAATGTGCTTTATCTTCATAACTATAAAATGTGTTTTGTCTTTATAACTATAAAATGTGCTTTATCTTCATAACTATAAAATGTGTTTTGTCTTTATAACTAAAAAATGTGTTTTATCTTCATAGCTATAAAATGTGTTTTATCTTTATAACTATAAAATGTGTTTTATCTTCATAACTATAAAATGTGCTTTATCTTCATAACTATAAAATGTGTTTTATCTTTATAACTATAAAATGTGCTTTATCTTCATAACTATAAAATGTGTTTTATCTTTATAACTATAAAATGTGTTTTATCTTCACAACTATAAAATGTGTTTTATCTTTATAACTATAAAATGTGTTTTATCTTCATAACTATAAAATGTGTTTTATCGTTATAACTATAAAATGTGTTTTATCTTTATAACTATAAAATGTGTTTTATCTTTATAACTATAAAATGTGTTTTATCTTTATAGCTATAAAATGTGCTTTATCTTCATAACTATAAAATGTGTTTTATCTTTATAACTATAAAATGTGCTTTATCTTCATAACTATAAAATGTGTTTTATCTTCATAACTATAAAATGTGTTATATCTTTATAACTATAAAATGTGTTTTATCTTCATAACTATAAAATGTGCTTTATCTTCATAACTATAAAATGTGTTTTATCTTTATAACTATAAAATGTGCTTTATCTTCATAACTATAAAATGTGTTTTGTCTTTATAACTATAAAATGTGCTTTATCTTCATAACTATAAAATGTGTTTTGTCTTTATAACTAAAAAATGTGTTTTATCTTCATAGCTATAAAATGTGTTTTATCTTTATAACTAAAAAATGTGTTTTATCTTCATATCTATAAAATGTGTTTTATCTTTATAACTATAAAATGTGTTTTATCTTCATAACTATAAAATGTGCTTTATCTTCATAACTATAAAATGTGTTTTATCTTTATAACTATAAAATGTGCTTTATCTTCATAACTATAAAATGTGTTTTATCTTTATAACTATAAAATGTGTTTTATCTTCACAACTATAAAATGTGTTTTATCTTTATAACTATAAAATGTGTTTTATCTTCATAACTATAAAATGTGTTTTATCTTTATAACTATAAAATGTGTTTTATCTTCACAACTATAAAATGTGTTTTATCTTTATAACTATAAAATGTGTTTTATCTTCATAACTATAAAATGTGTTTTATCGTTATAACTATAAAATGTGTTTTATCTTTATAACTATAAAATGTGTTTTATCTTTATAACTATAAAATGTGTTTTATCTTTATAACTATAAAATGTGTTTTATCTTCATAACTATAAAATGTGTTTTATCGTTATAACTATAAAATGTGTTTTATCTTTATAACTATAAAATGTGTTTTATCTTTATAACTATAAAATGTGTTTTATCTTTATAACTATAAAATGTGTTTTATCTTTATAGCTATAAAATGTGTTTTATCTTTATAACTATAAAAAGTGTTTTATCTTTATAACTATAAAATGTGTTTTATCTTCATAACTATAAAATGTGTTTTATCTTTATAACTATAAAATGTGTTTTATCTTTTTAACTATAAAATGTGTTTTATCTTTATAACTATAAAATGTGCTTTATCTTCATAACTATAAAATGTATTTTATCTTTATAACTATAAAATGTGCTTTATCTTCATAACTATAAAATGTGTTTTATCTTTATAACTATAAAATGTGTTTTATCTTTATAACTATAAAATGTGTTTTATCTTCATAACTATAAAATGTGTTTTATCTTTATTACTATAAAATGTGATTTATCTTTATTACTATAAAATGTGCTTTATCTTCATGACTATAAAATGTGTTTTATCTTTATAACTATAAAATGTGTTTTATCTTCATAACTATAAAATGTGCTTTATCTTCATGACTATAAAATGTGTTTTATCTTTATAACTATAAAATGTGTTTTATCTTCATAACTATAAAATGTGTTTTATCTTTATAACTATAAAATGTGTTTTATCTTCATAACTATAAAATATGTTTTATCTTTATAACTATAAAATGTGTTTTTTCTTCAGAACTATAAAATGTGTTTTATCTTCATGACTATAAATTGTATTTTATCTTCAAAACTATAAAATGTGTTTTATCTTTATAACTATAAAATGTGTTTTATCTTTATAACTATAAAATGTGTTTTATCTTCATAACTATAAAATGTGTTTTATCTTCATGACTATAAATTGTGTTTTATCTTCAAAACTATAAAATGTGTTTTATCTTTATTACTATAAAATGTGTTTTATCTTTATTACTATAAAATGTGCTTTATCTTCATGACTATAAAATGTGTTTTATCTTTATAACTATAAAATGTGTTTTATCTTCATAACTATAAAATGTGCTTTATCTTCATGACTATAAAATGTGTTTTATCTTTATAACTATAAAATGTGTTTTATCTTCATAACTATAAAATGTGTTTTATCTTTATAACTATAAAATGTGTTTTATCTTCATAACTATAAAATATGTTTTATCTTTATAACTATAAAATGTGTTTTATCTTCAGAACTAAAAAATGTGTTTTATCTTCATAACTATAAAATGTGTTTTATCTTCATAACTATAAAATGTGCTTTATCTTCATAACTATAAAATGTGTTTTATCTTTATAACTATAAAATGTGCTTTATCTTCATAACTATAAAATGTGTTTTATCTTTATAACTAAAAAATGTGTTTTATCTTCATAACTATAAAATGTGCTTTATCTTCATAACTATAAAATGTGTTTTATCTTTATAACTATAAAATGTGCTTTATCTTCAGAACTATAAAATGTGTTTTATCTTCATAACTATAAAATGTGTTTTATCTTCATAACTATAAAATGTGTTTTATCTTTATAACTATAAAATGTGTTTTATCTTCATAACTATAAAATATGTTTTATCTTTATAACTATAAAATGTGTTTTATCTTCAGAACTATAAAATGTGTTTTATCTTCATAACTATAAAATGTGTTTTATCTTCATAACTATAAAATGTGCTTTATCTTCAAAACTATAAAATGTGTTTTATCTTTATAACTATAAAATGTGTTTTATCTTCATAACTATAAAATGTGTTATATCTTTATAACTATAAAATGTGTTTTATCTTCATAACTATAAAATGTGCTTTATCTTCATAACTATAAAATGTGTTTTATCTTTATAACTATAAAATGTGCTTTATCTTCATAACTATAAAATGTGTTTTGTCTTTATAACTATAAAATGTGTTTTATCTTCATAACTATAAAATGTGTTTTGTCTTTATAACTAAAAAATGTGTTTTATCTTCATAGCTATAAAATGTGTTTTATCTTTATAACTAAAAAATGTGTTTTATCTTCATAACTATAAAATGTGTTTTATCTTCAGAACTATAAAATGTGTTTTATCTTCATAACTATAAAATGTGTTTTATCTTCATAACTATAAAATGTGCTTTATCTTCAAAACTATAAAATGTGTTTTATCTTTTTAACTATAAAATGTGTTTTATCTTCATAACTATAAAATGTGTTATATCTTTATAACTATAAAATGTGTTTTATCTTCATAACTATAAAATGTGCTTTTTCTTCATAACTATAAAATGTGTTTTATCTTTATAACTATAAAATGTGCTTTATCTTCATAACTATAAAATGTGTTTTGTCTTAATAACTATAAAATGTGCTTTATCTTCATAACTATAAAATGTGTTTTGTCTTTATAACTAAAAAATGTGTTTTATCTTCATAGCTATAAAATGTGTTTTATCTTTATAACTAAAAAATGTGTTTTATCTTCATATCTATAAAATGTGTTTTATCTTTATAACTATAAAATGTGTTTTATCTTCATAACTATAAAATGTGCTTTATCTTCATAACTATAAAATGTGTTTTATCTTTATAACTATAAAATGTGCTTTATCTTCATAACTATAAAATGTGTTTTATCTTTATAACTATAAAATGTGTTTTATCTTCACAACTATAAAATGTGTTTTATCTTTATAACTATAAAATGTGTTTTATCTTCATAACTATAAAATGTGTTTTATCGTTATAACTATAAAATGTGTTTTATCTTTATAACTATAAAATGTGTTTTATCTTTATAACTATAAAATGTGTTTTATCTTTATAGCTATAAAATGTGCTTTATCTTCATAACTATAAAATGTGTTTTATCTTTATAACTATAAAATGTGCTTTATCTTCATAACTATAAAATGTGTTTTATCTTCATAACTATAAAATGTGCTTTATCTTCATGACTATAAAATGTGTTTTATCTTTATAACTATAAAATGTGTTTTATCTTCATAACTATAAAATGTGCTTTATCTTCATGACTATAAAATGTGTTTTATCTTTATAACTATAAAATGTGTTTTATCTTCATAACTATAAAATGTGTTTTATCTTTATAACTATAAAATGTGTTTTATCTTCATAACTATAAAATATGTTTTATCTTTATAACTATAAAATGTGTTTTATCTTCAGAACTAAAAAATGTGTTTTATCTTCATAACTATAAAATGTGTTTTATCTTCATAACTATAAAATGTGCTTTATCTTCATAACTATAAAATGTGTTTTATCTTTATAACTATAAAATGTGCTTTATCTTCATAACTATAAAATGTGTTTTATCTTTATAACTAAAAAATGTGTTTTATCTTCATAACTATAAAATGTGCTTTATCTTCATAACTATAAAATGTGTTTTATCTTTATAACTATAAAATGTGCTTTATCTTCAGAACTATAAAATGTGTTTTATCTTCATAACTATAAAATGTGTTTTATCTTCATAACTATAAAATGTGTTTTATCTTTATAACTATAAAATGTGTTTTATCTTCATAACTATAAAATATGTTTTATCTTTATAACTATAAAATGTGTTTTATCTTCAGAACTATAAAATGTGTTTTATCTTCATAACTATAAAATGTGTTTTATCTTCATAACTATAAAATGTGCTTTATCTTCAAAACTATAAAATGTGTTTTATCTTTATAACTATAAAATGTGTTTTATCTTCATAACTATAAAATGTGTTATATCTTTATAACTATAAAATGTGTTTTATCTTCATAACTATAAAATGTGCTTTATCTTCATAACTATAAAATGTGTTTTATCTTTATAACTATAAAATGTGCTTTATCTTCATAACTATAAAATGTGTTTTGTCTTTATAACTATAAAATGTGTTTTATCTTCATAACTATAAAATGTGTTTTGTCTTTATAACTAAAAAATGTGTTTTATCTTCATAGCTATAAAATGTGTTTTATCTTTATAACTAAAAAATGTGTTTTATCTTCATAACTATAAAATGTGTTTTATCTTCAGAACTATAAAATGTGTTTTATCTTCATAACTATAAAATGTGTTTTATCTTCATAACTATAAAATGTGCTTTATCTTCAAAACTATAAAATGTGTTTTATCTTTATAACAATAAAATGTGTTTTATCTTCATAACTATAAAATGTGTTATATCTTTATAACTATAAAATGTGTTTTATCTTCATAACTATAAAATGTGCTTTATCTTCATAACTATAAAATGTGTTTTATCTTTATAACTATAAAATGTGCTTTATCTTCATAACTATAAAATGTGTTTTGTCTTTATAACTATAAAATGTGCTTTATCTTCATAACTATAAAATGTGTTTTGTCTTTATAACTAAAAAATGTGTTTTATCTTCATAGCTATAAAATGTGTTTTATCTTTATAACTAAAAAATGTGTTTTATCTTCATATCTATAAAATGTGTTTTATCTTTATAACTATAAAATGTGTTTTATCTTCATAACTATAAAATGTGCTTTATCTTCATAACTATAAAATGTGTTTTATCTTTATAACTATAAAATGTGCTTTATCTTCATAACTATAAAATGTGTTTTATCTTTATAACTATAAAATGTGTTTTATCTTCACAACTATAAAATGTGTTTTATCTTTATAACTATAAAATGTGTTTTATCTTCATAACTATAAAATGTGTTTTATCGTTATAACTATAAAATGTGTTTTATCTTTATAACTATAAAATGTGTTTTATCTTTATAACTATAAAATGTGTTTTATCTTTATAGCTATAAAATGTGCTTTATCTTCATAACTATAAAATGTGTTTTATCTTTATAACTATAAAATGTGCTTTATCTTCATAACTATAAAATGTGTTTTATCTTTATAACTATAAAATGTGTTTTATCTTCATAACTATAAAATGTGCTTTATATTCATAACTATAAAATGTGTTTTATCTTTATAACTATAAAATGTGCTTTATCTTCAGAACTATAAAATGTGTTTTATATTCATAACTATAAAATGTGTTTTATCTTTATAACTATAAAATGTGTTTTATCTTCATAATTATAAAATATGTTTTATCTTTATAACTATAAAATGTGTTTTATCTTCAGAACTATAAAATGTGTTTTATCTTCATAACTATAAAATGTGTTTTATCTTCATAACTATAAAATATTCCTCTTCACTTATCAGCCATACAGTTAAGACGTGTGCCGCTCCTGCTCTCTTCGTTTAACTTGCTTGTCGTTTGGTGATTGTGTTAAGAAAAATAAATCTGTTCTGCTAATAATGCCTCCAAAAAAAAGTAGAAAGTGTTCTACTAGTGATGACAATAATTTGGATCATCTTTCTGAAGAAAGTCAAGCTATCATTGACCTGATTGAGCGAAAGTTAGATGTCATCAAGAATGAGATTCTTCAAAAAATGGATGAAAAGGATATCAAGATTGATAAACTTGAGCATAAAGTTAATTGTCTGGAAAGTCAGAACAGTGACCTGCTGCTGAGGTTGGAAGACGTGGAGGCGGACATTAGAATTAACTCCCTTATCTTGTCCGGAGATGCCTTGCCTGTTGCTAATAGAGATGAGGATGTTGTAGCTACAGTTTGCAGTGTTCTTCAGAACAAACTCAAATACAGTCTCTCCAGAGATATCATCTCTCATGCTCGTAGACTAGGAAGAAAACCTACAACTGCAACTGACAAAAGGAAGATATTATTTAAACTTCGACCTGGTGACACAAAGGATGATCTTATTGGAGCATGTAAAAGAGCTAAGCCAGATAAACTGTTCATAAATGAGGATCTCATTCCAACTCGTGCTACAATACTTTATGCGCTTCGGCAAGCCAAGAAGAGATTCCCAAGGATTGTTGATGGTTGTGGCTCACATGGTGGCCAGGTTTATGTTTGGATTAAACCCTCAAACGAAGCTGGTCGTAATCAGAAGACTTTTGTTAATAATATGACAAAACTGGAGGATATATGTAGAAAATCTTTTGATGTATCTTCCTCCGAACTCATTTCATCAAATAGGTTTGTTTGACTTCTAGATGTTGTTGTTAACTTTCTTAAATTACTTCATCGATGTGTAGTAGGACGCAGATCTGCATACGTACATGTATGGAGACTCTTGTGTCTGCTGAACTTACAGCTATGTTGCCGCGGCCAATCTCGTGTATACCTTGGTATACACGTTGAATTGTCTTCATGGCAGTGTTTTTGTCTCCATCATCTGAATGCAGTCTTATTTGCTTTAGTCTGGCATACTCCTTTTCTCATGGCGATGCTCCTCCTTGATGTGTTAAACCTCCGAATGTATCCTCCCACATCTTGTGTTATTCAGATCTTTACTTCTCTTCTAGTTGGTACAATTTGCCAGGGCTCCTCCTCTTCTGATACCCGGATCGCCTCTCTGCTGTGTCTCCTGTCTGCTGTGTCTCCTGTCTGCTGTGTCTCCTGTCTGCTGTGTCTCCTGTCTGCTGTGTCTCCTGTCTGCTGTGTCTCCTGTCTTCTGTGTCTCATGTCCGCTGTGTCTCATGTCCGCTGTGTCTCATGTCCGCTGTGTCTCCTGTCTTCCGTGTCACCTCTCTACGAATTATTATTTTTTTTTTCTGATTGATGGTTGATAATGTGTTCGAAGGTATAGATCCTGATGATAATATGTTTAACAATATCTATAGCTCTGTCAGTTCTTCCCACATGTCTGATTACTATTCAATTGATAACTTTAATCGATCATTAATTAATGGTATGATAGGTTCCCTATCCATTTGCAATTATAATATTCGCAGTTTTAATAGAAATAGTGAATTATTTTTTGGATTTTTGCAGTCATTGGAAGTTAAATTTGATATAGTTGTGTTAACGGAGACTTGGTTTAGATCGGGAGATGGGATAAATTTTGTAGACTATTCGGGGCATCATAGTGGGCGGGAGAGTGGTAGGGGGGGAGGAGTTTCAGTTTACTGTAGCAGCGGGTTGTCAGTTAGGAAGATTGATAGTTTCTCTTTTGTTAATGAAGATATTGAATTATGTACTGTGGTTGTCAACCATAAAGGGCGTTCACTCATAGTTATAGCCATTTATCGACCGCCTAGTGGAAATATTTCTAATTTTCTTGACTGTTTGATGACTCTATTAAATGACCCTTCTGTGTCTGGTAGTGAGACTGTTATTGTTGGGGATTTTAATATTAATTTGATTGAGAGTGAAAATTCGTGTTTAGCTGTTAGGAATTTTGTATATAGTTTGCACTCTTTAAATTTTTTACCTGTAATTACTAAGCCTACCAGATTTCCTAGTGGCAATCAACATGGTGACCCCTCGTTAGTTGACCATATGTGGTATAATAGGTTCAGTGCTGTTACTACCGGTATTCTAATTTTCGATCATACTGACCATTTCCCTACATTTATGTTTCTCAATGATTTTTCTAACAATAATGAACGTCTCTTTCGTGTTGACTTTAGAGACCATTCGCATGATAATATTCAGAGGTTTTTATGGGAGTGTAATTTGATGAATTGGAATTGTCTGGTAGGTGATGTCAATGTTGACACTAGGGTGTTGATTAGCAATGTTAATAAGTTGTACTGTAAATGTTTTCCTCTTAAAGTTAAATTTTTGACCGCTAAAAGGCTTAGCAAACCTTGGCTAACCTCTGAACTTTTGACGTTAATTAAGATGAAGTCTGATTATTTTAAGAAGGTAAAGCTAAATTTGATTTCTGAATCTTTTTACAAAAAATTCCGAAATAAACTACATAATTCTGTAAATAAAGCTAAAAAAAACTATTACAGGCTTGCTTTTGAAAACAGTAAATCTGATATCAAGTCGACTTGGAAACTGTTAAATGGACTGATTGCCAATAAAAAGACTCGTAAAGTAATTTCTTCTATCAAAGTTCGTGATATGGAGGTGGATAATAGTAGTGATATTGCTGAGGCTTTTAATGATTATTTTGTAAATGTTGCTGCTGAGCTCAGTTCTGATATTCCGCCTCCTGTTGATGATCCTTTAGATAATGTACACGTTAATCATGTTGAGTCAATCTTTCTGCGTCCTGTTTCTGAATGTGAGGTTATTAAACTTGTATCTAATCTTAAAAACTCTTCATATGGATTGTATGACATCCCTACTAAAATTTTCAAAATTGTATTCTCTTGTCTGGCTCCTAGTGTTTGTCAAATTGTTAATAATTCTTTATTATCTGGTACTTTTCCTAATTGTTTGAAACATGCTGTTGTTATTCCAGTGTATAAATCGGGATCGGAGTGCGAGATAAATAACTATAGGCCTATATCCATACTACCTCTGTTTAGTAAACTGTTTGAGAAGTGTATTAGTGCCAGATTGTCGGAATACCTCTCTAAGTTCAGTATTATCAACGGAAGTCAATTTGGATTCCAGAAATCAAAAAGTACTACTGATGCTTTACTTAATTTTGTGGAGGATATATATCAGGTATTAAATGAAAAAAAACATGGTATAGGAATTTCTATCGACCTAAGGAAGGCTTTCGATACAGTTAGTCATGACATTTTACTAAGAAAGCTCTGTAGATATGGTATTCGTGGTGTAGCGTTGTCTTTGTTCAGTAGCTATTTGGATGGCCGTACTCAGAGTGTGAGGATCGGTACATCTATTTCTGGTGCTCGTGTGGTGTCGTCTGGCGTACCCCAGGGAAGTGTTCTCGGGCCTCTTCTCTTCCTACTGTATATAAATGACTTGCCTGAAATATCTAATAACGCTCAATTCACTCTCTTCGCAGACGACACCACTCTTGTATGCAGGGATGCTGATTATCATTCTCTGGTTGGTAATATTAATTTTAATCTTTTCAAGTTGTACAGTTGGACATTGAACAATAGACTTTCTCTAAATGCTAATAAAACGTGTGCCATTTTGTTTACTAACCGTCCCCATGCAATTGTAACTCCTTTGATACTTGCTATAAACGATGTTCCTATTAATCTTGAAAAGTGTATTGATTTTCTTGGTATGAAATTGGATAACCATTTAAATTTCTCAACTCATATTACTAGCATTTGCACTAAGCTTTCCAGGACAGCAGGCATATTCCACAGAATTTCTCCTTTCGTTCCCCAAATAAATTTGATCAATTTATATTATTCTATAGTGTATCCATATCTGCTTTATGGAGTTCTTATATGGGGAAGTGCATGTGAATCCCATATTAGTCCACTCATTATATTGCAAAAGAAAATTATCCGAACTATAACCGGCTCTGATTATTTAGCTGCATCAAGACCTTTATTCCATAAAACTAAAATATTGACTCTAAAGGATGTGTATCGGTATTATTTAGGTATTCATATGTTCAAGTTAAATAATTCTGATATGATTAATCTTCCTGACCACTCCCACTTCACTAGATTCAGAAATAACGCTGTTCCCACTTTCCAGAGACTCACTCAATGTCAAAAGTCCATTCATTTCATAGGTCCTATTACATGGAATTCAATACCTCCTAGTATTAGAAATACTAACTCACTCTATAGTTTTAAAAAAGCATATAAGGAGCACCTAATTAGTATGTATCTTTCATAGCCACATTTTAACCTACCTCGCTATTTTTCCTGTGTTTTAGATTAGGCTTTAGTTTAGTTATAGGTCTTCTTTTTTGTAATTATTTTGTATGTGTAATTCTGATTGTTATTTTTAGGTTGCCTGAAAAGTTTCACCTAGAAACTTCGCACAGGCTTGAATTTATTGAGATTATAAAGTGTATATTGTATTAATAAGTTTGAATTAGTATTTGTGTTTTTGTAACAATTTTTAATGTTTGTTATTATTTTCAATAAAGATATTATATTATATTATTATTATATTATATTATATTATATTATATTATGTGCTTTATCTTCAAAACTATAAAATGTGTTTTATTTTTATAACTATAAAATGTGTTTTATCTTCATAACTATAAAATGTGTTTAATCTTTATAACTATAAAATGTGTTTTATCTTCATAACTATAAAATGTGCTTTATCTTCATAACTATAAAATGTGTTTTATCTTTATAACTATAAAATGTGTTTTATCTTTATAACTATAAAATGTGTTTTGTCTTTATAACTATAAAATGTGCTTTATCTTCATAACTATAAAATGTGTTTTGTCTTTATAACTAAAAAATGTGTTTTATCTTCATAACTATAAAATGTGTTTTATCTTTATAACTAAAAAATGTGTTTTATCTTTATAACTATAAAATGTGCTTTATCTTCATAACTATAAAATGTGTTTTATCTTTATAACTATAAAATGTGTTTTATCTTCACAACTATAAAATGTGTTTTATCTTTATAACTATAAAATGTGTTTTATCTTCATAACTATAAAATGTGTTTTATCGTTATAACTATAAAATGTGTTTTATCTTTATAACTATAAAATGTGTTTTATCTTTATAACTATAAAATGTGTTTTATCTTTATAGCTATAAAATGTGTTTTATCTTTATAACTATAAAATGTGTTTTATCTTTATAACTATAAAATGTGTTTTATCTTCATAACTATAAAATGTGTTTTATCTTTATAACTATAAAATGTGTTTTATCTTTTTAACTATAAAATGTGTTTTATCTTTATAACTATAAAATGTGTTTTATCTTTATAACTATAAAATGTGTTTTATCTTTATAACTATAAAATGTGTTTTATCTTCATAACTATAAAATGTGTTTTATCTTCATAACTATAAAATGTGCTTTATCTTTATAACTATAAAATGTGTTTTATCTTCATAACTATAAAATGTGTTTTATCTTTATAACCATAAAATGTGTTTTATCTTCATAACTATAAAAAGTGTTTTATCTTTATAACTATAAAATTTGTTTTATCTTCAAAACTATAAAATGTGTTTTATCTTTATAACTATAAAATGTGTTTTATCTTCATAACCATAAAATGTGTTTTATCTTTATAACTATAAAATGTGTTTTATCTTCATAACTATAAAATGTGCTTTATCTTCATAACTATAAAATGTGTTTTATCTTTATAACTATAAAATGTGTTTTATCTTTATAACTATAAAATGTGTTTTATCTTCATAACTATAAAATGTGTATAATCATCATAACTATAAAATATGTTTTGTCAATCGACGTGACAGATAATTGCCGTAGAAATTTATAATTCATTAGATCGGTTTGTCGGAAATTATTTGACTGACCTTTTAGACTTTAGAGTCTCCTAAAAGACAAAGAACTATAAAAAAATTAATGAATAATTCTAATACCATTAGAGAAGAAGTGGCATGTTTGGTCTAATTAGACTGGTTGCTATCCTATCAAACAAGGTGCGTGTATATTCTCAATTATATTGAGTAAAATTACTCTTCATTGATAGTAATTAAGTGCTGCCTACAGGTACTGGTCATTAACTTCACATTAATAATAAAAAAGTTTGACCTATATTAAGTATCATTGAACTAAGAAGTCATTAAAGAATATTAAATGTATACACGAATTCATTTGTTCAAATTACTCTATACATTAAAATATTTTGACAATATATTTTCAAATATGATTCCACTTCGAAATATAGGGTTCTTGGAATTTTGCCCGGCGGATTTCTGCCTAGCGGAATTTCCCCCATGGATTATAAATTTCTATGTTTAAATTGGTAAAAGTTTAAATTGTAAGATTCAATTTACATATAGCTACGAAATTGAAAATAAAATGACTATGAAATTACTTAACATAATTTCAGAACATCCTTTAATTAAACTGTCATGCATACGTTCTGACAGTGCTGTAGAATTAACTCCTCAACGTAATTAAAAAATGTAAGATTAGCCTTACTATATCAATAACTCTATATTTTCGAAGATTTAAGAAACAAACTATATGATCGTTATAATTTAACAGTTGTTTTAAATGCTATTCATGATAACTGCAGGCATCATTGATACTAATTAGAATAATCACTTTCCCCATCCAGGTAAAAATTGAAGGTAAAATACCATTGGTGGTTCTACAAAATTCTGTTTGTTATACGACTTGAACAAGTTGGATTCATTCAATTGTTATCAATTGGTTACTGAAGTTTGTTCTATTATAACACCTACTGTTTTTGCCTTTCAATTGGTGTCGATAATAAAAATTAGTGGAAAAGACATCATTATTTAAAAGAATAGGTACTAAACGCTAGACTGTAAACCAGAAAACTAATAAGCATATAGTCATAGCTCGTCACGAAGTACTGTACAGGTAAAGAAAAACGTATGTGAAATTGCAAACATCAGTATAAAATAGTAAGTTATAGTGTTTAAAAAATAATAAACCATATATGTAGTTTTTCCAAACCAAACTATAGGCTAAAATAATCACTAAATCAATAACAGTTAAAGTTATTAGATATTCTGTAACAATATTAAGTGAATTCAAATTCCTTTTATTTTCAATTTCTTGTATATTTAACATTTGGTTGAACGAAACGGTATAATATGTTAAAATTACATTGAAAAGATTTATATTTTTCTAGGTTGCATACATTTAATTTAAAATTTACCATTTTAACCTGGAAATTTATAGTCCACGGGAAAATTACACCGGGCAAAAATCCGCCTGGCAAAATTCCACACTCAAAATTTCGCTGGGCAAAAACCGCCTGGCAAAATTTTTGTCACCAAATATAAAGTACGAATAGCGACTATTTCCAGATGCGAATTAAATACAGGATTAAAAAATTAAAGTAGGTTGTTATTAAAATTAAAATACGATCTTTTAAATATATTTATTATTGAGAGAACAAGAAAAATAATCTATTGTTGAACTCTTTGCATAAATATCAATAAGAAGTGTACGCATACCGCATAAATTTATCAATTTTATGAACACAGACAAAAGTTCAATTTATGAAATTATTTTTAATCCTGACTGTGATTTTTTTCAATTTAATAAAATCATATTTAGTTTAGTATTGCAACCATTCATTGACTAATATCAGATCTCACGCTATTAGTTGCCAAGTTATTATGTTACATGACAGAAAGTGCTTAGGTGCTTTATACATATAACACTATTAATGTAACGTATATAGTATCACACTATTAATTATTATACTTATTTATTTTGAAACACAACGGTTCCTTAATTACAAATGTAATACAGATCTCAGGAATTACTGTTAATATTTACGCCAAAAATTAGCCACTATAAACAGAAAGGAAAATTAAGGCCTTCGTATTAAAAGATAACATAATTAAATAGTTAAGTGGAAAGAAGAATAAAATTGATAGTTTAAAAATGCCACACATTTAATAAGGTTTATGAATTTAGTTGGTGATATCTGTACCTACCGTTTGTACTAAGGTTCATATTCTAGCAGAGGAGTTGCTGTAAGATTGTAGCAACTTAGCAAGCAATGTTAGTTAAAAATTCTTATATATAAAATCTGTATTAGTATAATATAAAATAACACACTTTTAATACATTTAAACTAAACAAAGTTTATTGTGTTTAAATGTGTTTAATCTAAACACATTTAAACTAAACATACATTTAAACTAAACACTAAACATTTGAACAAAGATGGCTGACACAACTGTACTAGTTTATTCGATAAATACTAAGTTTATGCATTCATTAATAATAATATAATGCAAACGAGAATCTTAATCAATAGTTTAAAGTCTCATTACTAATATTTTGATAGAAAAAACATTAGTTTTGTTAATTCTTCTCTTCCGTTCAATCAATCTAAATCTACAGTTATGGAAAGTTGCGTAAAATTGTGCTAGAGTGCCTAATAGTACTTTGAAAAATGCCCACATATCTGCAAAGAACAAATAATAACGTCATAACACAATGAATTTAATTGCAAACTCATACTTTTAGGACTTTTTAAAAATGATATATTCTTTCACATGGCACGACAATTTTTAATTTACAAATAATTTTTGAATGATAAGAAAGTACAGAGAATAATTAGATTGTTCAGATTGAAAGAGAGAAAGATCACATCAACGAAGTCAATTTACTTCCATTTTAGCTGATAGTTATCGGTCTGATGAGTAAATTAGGGGTCGAGAATAGGTACAGGGGTTCTAGGTTAATTCCCCCGCGAAAAATTCCACCAGGAAAGTTCCATCGCTGGAAAGTTCCACCACGGAATATTCCACCGCCGGAAAACTCTACCGCGGAAGATTCCACCGCATAATGTTGGATTTCATTTACAGAAGGTATAACATTCAATAAAAAGTGATTTAAAGAAAAAATGTATTTTTGGTGGTAACCTAACAACATTTCATTAGTTAGAAATTAAAGAAATTATAAGAATATGTTGTGTTAAGTCAAGGCCTACGAGATAAGCTTAAGCGAACATACGAAATAATAGACAGATCAAACGATCTTATATAAATATGAATCAATTTAATTTATCATAAAATTTAAATAGTGTACATTTAACAATAAAGTTTCGCTGCCTCAGAGATCATTAAATTAGATCCCGTTTGATTCTCCTTTAAACATATATAATTATATATGTTGAAGCTGAAATTTAGGGCATTATTTTGTCGCATAATTTATACATAAATATTATCTATCCACAGGTTTTTTAAATGTACCAATTTATATTTCAATTTAATTCAGCGACGATAAAAGGTGGAATTAAAAAATTAATTTGATACGTACAGAAATAAGATGTTTATTTATAATTTATATAGTTTAATTAAAAATCTATATTAATAATTTCCCACGTGTGTTTATTTATTTATTTGGGGTCCGCTTTTATTCTACGGGTATTGAACATGAAGAATGTAACTATGATACGCACGGGAATATATTGACTGGATATTCAAATTGTTTTTATTCAATTTTTGTGTGTATTCTATCTATAAAATAAGGTATCAGCTCATGCAGAAAAATAAATTTTAATTGAGTTAACTGAAAGAACGGGTAATAAACTGGTATTGAAAACCCGTTATTTTTAACGGTCAAATACACTAGTACAAGTTTACAGAGTCTATTTTTTTGAAACTGCTTAATAATCTCTATTGAAAGTATTTCAAAAATAAAATTTGAATATAATGCGTTTCAAATGAATTTTAAACATAAGGTAAAGCAGGTATATTGTGGTACATTAACTAGCTTCAACCTGAAACCACAGACACACAAATAAAAATCATAACTTCAAAACTCACTTAAGATATATATATATTATAACACTTATCGAGTTTCTATTGATATGTAACATCTTAATATAAATTTGGTTCATCAGGTCGATGATTTAAATTGACTACAATGAAATAGACATTAAAACAGGCTTTCATATTACTGCCCAACATTAAGACTTTCAATAATGAATATATAGCTAACGAAATTTATTTTTGTATCAATTATTAAAATCTGAACTTTAGTGTTTCAGTTGCTAGATTCAAGAAGCTATAAGTTGCAGTGTTGCCATACCAGCGTCATATTCTGTCACGATTAACCAGTTAAATATTTAATGCTTATGTAATGGATTAATAAATTGTTTTATAAATAAAATGAATAATTTTTCATTTGCAATTATAAATTACCTAGACTTAGAAAAAGATTTTAAAATAAACTATTTATTTATACTGTTATTTTGTTTATTTTTTCAAAATGGTGAAACCTTTCATAGTGAAATGTTTCTGTTTGATACTTTGCACGGTGAAATTTACTGGCCACGGGTACAGGGAAAGCTCGTAAAGCGGACGATCTTTAAACGGACAAACGACCAAAATTGTTCGTTCTGCCGGACATGCAGGTCGCTACAACGACCTCTTTAAATTATATAGTTCAACGAATATTTTATCCATCTAACAAGTATCTAGTTAATCATTTATTATATTTGGAGGTATTACAATTAGCAAAATTACAATCAACACTTTAATCTATTGTTTTTTTCAGAATTTCAGTATTTTGAACTAGTGTTCCTTTGAGATGCCGTTAAAAGGAAACTTGCAAAGTTTAAATCCCAAACTGAAGTAAAACCTCTGTCAGCCCATTGCTCGGCACAGCGGACTCTTTTTCCGGTACATGTACTGTCCGTTGTACGAGCTTTAACTGCACATTCAATAGTGTCACTAGTGTTAATAATATATTTAAATAGTTGGGCTATAGATAGTTACTCCATATGAAGGGCCACAAGCCAAAGTCTCTTAACCGCAAAAATCGGGTTGCTCAAGGTAAAGTCTCTTAAGCGCTTAGCACCAGTGAAAACGGTTACAATCTTGATGTGCTAAGCGCTTAACACTCACTTAAAACGGTTGGAGTTAGCAGCAAACAAGAGTCTCTTAACCGCATCTCATTGCATAGAAAACGAAACGCAGGCATAGAAAACGAAGTACATATATGGCTAATTTTTGCAATGTTATTTATGGGAGTATATATACAATAATAATGGATAATGTATCGTAATAACTTTTCATGTAATAAAAAAGTATAGGTTTAGTCCGGAGAGAATAATTTATTCGATGAAAAGTACGTAAATTGAATCAGGAATATCAATAAACAATTAGGTATAAAAAATAATATTTTTATTAATTTTAAAACTACCTATGTATTTATTAATAAACTCATTCAGTTCTCTTGAAATATATTTGGAGTAGATACAGCTTATGCTGTGAATCTGAATATAGTATAAAACACTTACCCAAACTATTTCTCAAACAATTGAATCTGTTTGAAGATACTGGAATCTACAAACAGTTTTTATACAGGGTTTGAAACTGTGTACCAATCATTACGCTTAGCTTTTGTTTCTCAACCCTTTATTACTGCTTAATTCGGCACGAATTTAAAGACCATTCTATTGTGCCTTAGATCTGTTACACTGTAGAGATTTGAAATTAGAAATACCTATACCTAGTTTAAATTGTAAATATAGGTCCAAAAACTCATTAATAACATTGAGCTCAAAATATTTTTGTATAACCAAACCTCTTCATCAGGTAAGTCGTCTCTTTATATTTTTAGTTTGAAAATGAACCTGGGGTAAGCCAATCTACCTAATTAGGTAGCAAGGTTGGTAGTTTAATTGGTTTCATATCCTGAAGTACTACTTAGGTATGGCTTATATATAACCTAAATTTACAAAATAGTAGGTAGGTATATAGGTAGCTATTATGCCATGTTTCAGAGTCTGGATAATTGTAGGTATCTAAAGCCAATTTTTGAGCCAAAATTTCACAAAAATTCTGAGCTAAGCCAATTTGGCTCATTTTTGTAGATTTCAAGCCGAAATTAACGTGAGAACATAAGAATTAATTCAAAATTGTTTACCAATTAGGTCTAGTAACATACCTACTTATCTGAGTAGCTATTGACCTTTTGAAATCTAAGACAATTAGTTGGCTTTAACTGACATACCTACTCTAAAACAATAACATGGCTAGTAGATGTACTATGAATAATGTAGGTTACCTACCTCTCTGAGCTCTCTAGACTTTAGTTAAGTAGAGAGATTCTAGCTCAGTAGTACCAAGTTAATAAACTTTTATATAAACCCCAGCCCAGCCCCCAAGTACTAACTAGGTACCTAGTGGCTACTGGCTAGTACCTAATAAAACTTATGTCCATCCATGTCACAGAGTAGCTATGTCAGTTAAAGCCGATTAATTGGCTTATATTTCAAAAGGTAAAAATCAGATACCTATTTCTAATTGGCTTAAAATTTTGAATTAATTCCTTTGTTCCAACTTCCAATGTTAATTTTGGCTTGAAATCTTCAAAAAAGAAAAATGAGCCAAATTGGCTTAGGTACAATTTACCAGCCTCTGAAATATGGATGATTTGGATGTCTCATGTCTATGACTCTATTTTTGCTATTTTATTTGTGGGTTAATGACAATTATTTTGAGCAAATTAAGAACTTCGGGCCTTCATTGCAAATGTAGAGATCAGTCTGTATTTGGTGCACAAAATTCCACAGACTTTTTCTAAAAAGTTGAAAAAATCCACCAACAATTTCCAAAAATTTGACTGATTTTTCTACTAAAAAGTGAAAATTAATGGTTACATAGGTAGGAATGAAGAGCTAGAAATCCACCGACTTAGCTAACTAGAATCTTATTTCCAAAGAGGGCAAAAATCCATCGACATGTCGGTGGAATTTACCATAAAATACAGTCTGGTTCAGACAGCAGACATTTCTCCCAGTTATTCTTGCCTGAGCAGTCTGTATTTCATGGTAAATTCCACCGACATGTTGGTGGAATTTTTCCCCCTTTGAATATCATAATCTTGCAAAGTCAGTGGATTTTTAGCTATTTATTCATATATTACCGTTATTATTTGGTGGGAAAATTGGGAAAATGTTGGTGGATCAGCCAAATTATTAGAAATTTATGGTGGATTTTTTCAGCTTTTTCAGAAAGTCAGTGGAATTTTGTGCACCAAATACAGACTGGTCAGACAGAAGTTGAAGTTGCCTCTAGGTAGTCCTACAATTAGTACAATCATACAATGTTTTTTAGGATAGAATTTATGACAATTTGAGCCTAGCTCAGGCAGTCAGGCTAGCCAAAGACCAAAGTAAAATAGTATATCTCTTTGATTCATAAACTCTCCATTTGTCTCTCCATTTCTTTTCAAAAATTACCAAATTTCTCTCCAAAATGACCAAATTATCATAAAATCTCCCCAAAATAACATTTTAAATGTAGTGTAGCATAAGAGAAAATTAGATATTTCTCTCCATTTGCAATTGAAGGGCTCAAAATAACTCAGTCTGGCACAAACTCGCCATTAAAATGGCGAGTTTGCCTCAGTTTGGACATGCTTTATTACCTGGAGGCTGAAGGTTAGCTGGAGTCTTAAATCTTGAAGGGACAACTAGCTAGAGAGTTTATGAGCATTACTATTTTACCTGGAACTGGAGTTAGTGAAGTAGGTAGAACCTAGTATGAGTGTATTAGTAACCAGTCTGTAAAGTGCGGTAAATCTGTCTCAAAGATTTTCAAATCTGTCTCCAAAATAACCAGACTTCTGCAAAATGTCTCCAATAAAAACGTAAATACATGTAAACAATGGAATTAATTAGGATAATTAATTATTTTCCCTCAAAATTTGTCTCTTAAGGTCTTCGGCGATATGAATGCGCTTTGCAGACTGGATGACTCAGGATGAGTAGTATCTAATTATCTGTTTCTTGTTTCATTATTAAATATTCCTAGTGTAGCTAAATTATATAGCTAGGTAGGTGTCTAGCCACTATCTGTAATTTTGTAAAAACATCTTGGTATTATAAATTTATGTACCTAATACGGCTATTATCAATATCTAAGCAGAGTTGAGGCTGTTATTTATAACTCAAAATTTCAGATATCCTAGCCCATTCTGCATAATGTAGCTTCTTTCAGTGACTTCAGTGTCTCCTGACTTTCAGATATTTTAATTTGATGTGGAGTTGAGCTCATGCTATTAAGCTCAGCTTATCAGCAGATTCCCAGTCAGTTATCAGAAAATGGGACATTTTTAAGATTTTCAGAAATTCTGTGTGAACAATCTCTAATTTTCTCCTATATTTATATGTAGTTCACTGAGAACAGAAACCTAAATAGAGGACTTCTTAAGAACACTTTATAGTTCTCTAATGGCCTGTCTTGGCAGATTCCCAGACTGTACGAACTGGTAAACTGTTTTCCAAGAAATCCTTACCTCTTATTTTGTTCTTTGTTCTCGGCTTAATAATGTAAAATAGTAAAAATACATGTAGCTAAATATAATCAGTATAGGGAGATATGATTATTAATTCATATTAAGGATTGTTGTCACAGAAAATGATGAGAATGTCCTATATTTTGCAGACTGAGATGTGGGCAGAATCTATCAACTTGTTACCATAACATCTTGGTCTTTTCTCCAGCCTTTGAAGAATAGTTAAGACTGATAGGCATTAGCTAAAATTGATTACCTACTACATAGACCAAGAGTATGATAGTATGGGAAATTTTTTAACATTTTCTGGACTTACAATGTTTAATTTTCTTATATTTACATGTATTTTACATTTTACTGAGAACAGAAAGCAAGATAGAGGATTTCTTGAACACTTTACCAGTTCTTGCAGTGTGGACTTAGGATACTAGTTATTATTTACTTTAAGTTTTAACCTAGCTACTTACCTAGTCACTTTTTGGTTTCTTTCACAGTTAAATATAGTTTTTCCCCTTTTAAAATAATATTCCAGCAACGACTGTGGATTTCTAGCTATTAATTCTTATGCTCACTATTAATTCTTATGTTTATCATTAATTAATGTTTACTATTAATAAAATTGGAAATAAGCTATTGGATTTTTTTCAGCTTTTTGAAAATGCAAGTGGGTTCTTGTGCACCAATTACATACTGGGTTATGTTCAAAAGTTTGTTGTTATATTGATAATTCAACATTTAATTTCAAATATTTATTTGTGCTTAAATTTGAACTAATTCTTTTAAGCAAATATTGCTATTAATAATAGTCTGAAAACCACTATCAAAAATTATTTAGGCCAACAAATGAATTTTACAGACTAAGTACTCTTTATTATGAAGTTTTCATTAATTTAATTTTATTAAAATATTAAGCTTCTACTAGCTACACCCTAAAATAAAAATATTTAAGTACAAAAACTAAAAATTAAACCTTCCTAATTGGGAAAATTAATACTTCAAACTATTGATTATTGACTTTTTGAAGTATGTTTGAATCTGTTATTTGTATATATTAGGTAAATTATTATTTATATTGTAAAATCTAGATTACAGTGATTAGTTTAATAAAGATGTATTTTGTCAAGTAGATCATACCTAAGTAGTATGTTGTTGAAGTATTGGCTACTAGAAAATAATCTATGGTGCTGTTTGTCAGTGTCTTGCAAAAAGCTCAAAATACAATAAAATATGGCTGGTAATAGCTACCAGCCTAACAGTGCTAACAGCCTAACACCACTGCATAACAGGTTACTTAGGCAAATAGGCAGTATTTGCTCCACAGATGGAAATATTTAAAATGGGAATGGAGTGTTGAGGCCCACTTTTGAAAATTAGGACTTTACTGATGAATTGATTACTTAACTCCGAAGTTTTGCAGATTTCAAAATATTAAGATTGAATTGATGCAAATTTTATAAAACGAAGTATTTATCCTCCAAAATTCATTTGTTGGACAGCAGAATTTTTCAAAGTGGGTCATGACTTGTAACTTGTAGTCAAAATCTTGATGAGTAATGAGTAAAATTTGAAAATAGGTTTCATTTCTTTCGTGCCACCCAGTATATTGCAGATTTTTTAAATAATTTTTTATTTAGGTGAATCAAATATTGATGAGATATTAGAGAGCATACTTTATAAGTTTGGGTAAGATAAGAATGATGAGTTTAGGTATCTTAACATGCTTTCAGTAAAACCTATAATATTAGTTAAATAGCCAATTTAATTTGGATAGAACTGGAGTACCAAACTTTGATCCATATTACTGATTGAAGTATAATTATGAGCAAAATGCTTAATAAGTCCAGTATTTTCATTTTCAAAAATATATATATTTGGAATTGCTAAAGAATTTCTCTCCATTCTAACATTGAAATGAATTTGAAAATCCTCAGCTAAAGAGTTAATTTGTAGATTCATGTACATAATAACAGTCTTACCTATTGAAACCAAGTAAAGTAGCTACTTATAATTCCAATTTAATCATTTTTTCACCAAAACCCTATCATCGTCTAGGGTATTCTACTATTCCATCACACTTTCCTGCAAACTTTGATCTAACATAAGAACCAATTCAGGTAGAAGCTCCATACTTACACCATCCTAAGATATCATTTCGATAATGATTTGTACCTATTTTCAATCTTGTATCTCTTATGGTTAATCATTTATTAGCGTACCTTTACTAAGAATTAGGGTAATTGCATCGCACTTGTGGGGTAAATAATAGCAGTGATATTATTCAGACGCTAAATTTAATAAGTTATTGTCTATAAATGTGTGATTGGTTTATCTGTGATTTCATTCAAACTCGCAAATATTTTGCATTGGCTACAGTTATCAAAAAAAGATGTTGTATTTAAATTTCAACTATGAATTAAAATATTTGGAAAATGAAATAGAAAATATTACTATTAAACAATTATTTGGCTTAAATTCATAAACTTGAAACTCCTTTTTGGTTTTTTGGTTATGGCGGCAATGGGCCATAATTATACAATTTTTAGTGTAGCTACTTATTGGTAGTCAAGTTATTGGTATAAAAATATTCTGAAAAGCTGTTCATTTTTGGCTTAAGAATAGGACAGTTGATAATACAGGTCAACTTAGAGAAAAAAAACTTTGAAACCATCTAAAGAAGGAATCTTATGATCTATGCAACCTGTTGGAAATATTTTAAATTTTATATTTTGATAATTAAATATAGTAGCTATAATTTATCAATATGCTGTGTGTTGTGTGCCATGAACAGTTAAATTTTCTTATCAGTAATATGCTTAGCAAAATTTCTAAACAATTATTCCTTTCAGATAAATCTATCAAGACTTGGAAAAGGACATCTCCTGATATTTCACCCTTGGATAACTTGTAGTGTCATCTTGATTTGCTATGTGAGTAGACTTTTCACTATATATATATGTTGAAGGTAGCTATAGCTAATTAAAGTATCATAACTACATAATAATGTGTCTGAAGTTGGCTAATTGATATTAACAATGATTTTTCTCCTAAAAATGTTCAAAAATTGAATATTTTGAATCTTTTTTTTTTTGATCTCTTTGAATGAGAATTTTGTGTTCAATATTTATCAAATGTTTGCAGCTAAGTTATCTCACAAATAAATTATGAACATTTTTTTGTAAATTAAGTCAAGTCTCATTATCTAACCAATGTCATAAAATGTTATTCTATTGCCAAAGTAGTTCTATTTTGTCATTACAATCAATCTAAATATAGCAAAGAAAGTTCTTAATTATCTTGATAAAAGTGAAGATGGAAAACAATATCTAGCTACTGGGAAATGTGTATTGAGTTTAAACTCTGTAGCTAATTTGATGCGAAAATTAGTATTCAGTATAAAGTACCATCCTCTTTCCATCCAAATAATCTTAAAAATATGATATTTTCATTTGAACAACTGATCTGTTTATTTTTTTTAATTTTTATTATGCACAACAGCTTGCTGTTCTAAAGTAAACAGTTTAGTGATGGGAAAGAATAAATAAATATAGAAGTAGGCTATTATGAACTCTAGCATTTAGCTTATGTTTATCACAATATACTTAGTTGAATATAGCTAGTTAAAAATGTATTTGCATTTACTGTAAATAGAAAAATATTTACATTCAAGCACAGGAAGGTGACTACAAAACCAAGAGCCTTTTGTAGCTTTTTACTCACTACTCACCCTATCTATTTTAAAATGATTTTTTATATTTTTATATAACAGAGCAGAACAAATCTATTTTAAAGATTGTAGTAGAATTATATAACAAACTTAATCACAGAGCTCCCTGGCAAATTCTTCAAAAGATAAAAATTATGCAAGATCACCACAGTTGGGCAACTGTTATCCAAATAAATTTTTCTGAACTTTGCTACTTTCTAATGTATCTAACTTTTTAATTTTATGACCTTTTAATGAATGTATTTTATTTAACAGGTGTGCAACTGTCCCATGATAGCTCTGCTATTCCTTCAAACATCAGTTATGCCACTGCATACATACATGTGTAGTTTGAGTAGATGCTCCTAATTGTAAGTCAACTTCATGCTGATCTCTTGTAGATGCTGATCTCTTGTAAGTGTAATTTAAAGTTAATTGTTTAATGAGTTATATATATGATTAACAAATTCTAAAACGATTGGTCCAAGATCATGATTTGGCAACAAATAAACTTAATATATAAAATTAGCTGTATTCTTTAATATTGAATGTAAAATTAGAAGTAGCTATTTAAAATTTTAAAGTTAGTTCTCAAATTTAAATAAATATGCTATATGCATTTAGCTATATCAGAAATGCAATAAATATCTATCTAATTTACTGCATTCAAAATAGCTATATAATTGATCAAAAAAATGTAACTAGCTGCTATTTATAACTAGCTATCGGAATTTTACAACAAATATAGAATCTTAATAGCATGTTTTTTATTGTTTATATCATTATTAAATTATCAATATTGCATCCATACTCATTTTTAGGTACCTCTTCAATTGACCCCAGGAGCTCCGTCCTGAAGCTGTCGATGGTTAATGGAAGATAAAGGGAGATGCCTCGCATGGGTTCCAAACTGTTTTGGATTTCTATGTTTATCATTTTTTAACGCTAGTTGCAGTTTTGGAGAATAGCGCTAGGGTTATGATCTTCAATTATGAGGTTAAATTTTTTAGGTAGACTTCGTTTAGTATCACATTTTCGTTTCCTTTTCCATCCATATGTACAGCCACCGGTGCTTGTGTCTCTTTCAGTCACATTTCTTGGTGTGAAACTTTAATACTTGTATGAAACAAGCTTTTCTGCATCCATGTACATTGTCACTAGACTGGTGATAGGTAACATTGTTAATGGAGCCACTTTATTTTCTGAATGTTTCTCAGAGTCGAAGCAGACGTTAAATACTCCTTTTAAAAATAATAAAGCTGATCATTAAATGATAAATTTCTAGCTCTGTCAATCTGTCTTTTTCTCTATAAAAATTAACTATGATTATTTAATTATATTGAGCTGCCAGAGGTTCTATTCTGAAACTGTCTGTGGTGAATGGAAGAGAAGGGGGTGCCTTCCCTTTGGACCTGAACTGTTGTAATGTGGTTTATAGATTGTTTTTCATATTTTAACGCTACTTGCAGTTTTAGAGGATAACGCTAGGGTTGTGCTCTTCAACTACGAGGTCTTAGATTTTGTGTTAGGTAGGCTCGTAGGCTTCATTTACTATCACCTCTTCATTTTCCTCTTCCATCCGTAAGTGCAGTTACCGGTGCTTGTGTTTTTCATCACATTCCTTTGTAAGTGACGGAGGAGCTTTTCTGCATCCATAAGCTTTGCAATAACAGTTGTTTGTATCACTGCTCATGGATCCACTTTCCTTCTTCACTTATGTTTCCCGTCCTTTGTATTTAATTTTCTTTTGACTTTAGTGATACGGCATTTTGTTCCGAAACAGACGTTAAATCCCCTACCAATATGAATTTATTACATTGATTGGTGTCTCTTCAGCACTATACTAGTCTAGTTGCTAACAGTTAACTTATGGTATTTTTTTTTAATTTACATTTTTATTATTTAGAGTACCTTCATACAGTATTAATAATTAAAAGTACAGCATTAATTATTTACATCCTCTTACCTTCGTGTATTTGGTTCGTAATTGTAAGTTTATATTCTATTCATTTAGTTTAAATTTTTTCATTTGGAATGTTCTCATGCAAACTCCTTCATTATTTGTATTATTATCCTTCATGAAATTTAAAATATATCAATTATAGTTGTGAAATCTTCATCTGTATTGTCGATACTAATAAAAGTAATATCTGTATGAATATCGCCAGATTTATTTCTTCTATCATTACATAATATTATAGAACTAAGGTCTACAATTATTATTCTGCAAACCGCATACAATTAGGCTCAGTATATTTATATTCTTTGTTTTTAATGTTTTTGATACTCTGTGAACAACAATAGAGCGAATCACTAACCTGACGCTTCGAAAAAGATTGTGCACTCTTTGTTTTGATTTTAAATTTATGAACAAACAATAAGTTTTCGGCTTTTGTTTAATTAAGATATAACTTGTTTCCTAAAGTATATAAACGTTCCTATAATAAGTTTATCCAATTGCATACCTTTACACGAATAATAAATGGTTATAGTATGCCTAGTTGACAATCAAAACAAATGGTGTACATTCTTTTTCTTCAGACCTAAAATTAGTAAGTCTGAAGTAAAATAGGTATTGTAGAGTTTTTATTATAAAAATAACAAAAATATGCTATCAAATTTCATGCGGTTTGCAGCAAGATGGTGAGAAGCATCAGCTTCATTGATTAAAACAATAAAAAGATTTGCTTGGAAAGGAAGTTTTCATAGGATGTTAAATGCTTAAATCACAGTTTTTTGTTAATTACCAATCTGTAGTTTACCCACACCAATCCTAAAATATACCTAAACATTACAATTAATAAACTTTATTTTTGGAAATGTGAAATTTGTCCACTGTTAAATAATCAATACAAATACAGTTTCTTTTGCTGTACAGTACAGATTATTGTTTTGAAGTTATTTGTAATTACTAAAGCAAAAATGTCTAGATTGGAACTGACTACTATAGATTAAAAAATCTATTTATGTTCACTACCATCATTCTACTAAACATTTAATTCAACTAACCTCTCCTGATATTGTGTGATTAAAAGTATAATGCAATGTTAACAATTATTTAAATATATCACTTTATTAAAAACAATATAATCAAAGACTTGCATATTGAGCAACAGAAAATGAAAATGTAATTTAAAATTTAAAGCTTCAGCAAATAAAGATGTTAAGAAGTGCATATAAATTAATTAGCAGCTTAAAGATACAGCTTTCATGAAATTGAAATGAACTGCTTTAATTTACAACATCATGTCAACTTAAATTACGTGATTTATATTATTTTTCATAACCTAAGTGATTTGAAGTAATTATTACAGGCCTCACAAAATTAATTTGTTAACATTTTATAGTACAATATATCTACCGCTATTATATAATAAAAATTGGAAACATATTAAATTCCATGAAAATTGTAGAGTCTAATAAAGAACATAAAAAGAACAAGGTTAATACTTGAGTCTACCCTCGCTCCGTTTTCTATGCAATGAGATGCGGTTAAGAGACTCTTGTTTGCTGCTAACTCCAACCGTTTTAAGTGAGTGTTAAGCGCTTAGCACATCAAGATTGTAACCGTTTTCACTGGTGCTAAGCGCTTAAGAGACTTTACCTTGAGCAACCCGATTTTTGCGGTTAAGAGACTTTGGCTTGTGGCCCTTCATATTCTTCGATCTCTTTTGATTTGTTCTCTGACAGTCCAAATAGTGAGTCTTAACGAGCATATACCTCAATCTCTTGAATATTCAAGAATCCCGGTGTGATGTCCCTCTTGACAGCAACATAGCGGTAAGCTTGCTTCAGAGTTGGGGTGATGACGAACCAAGAAGTCATGCTTGGAGTAGGTCTTGTCACCTTCCCTATGGCTTTGTACGATGAAAAATCTCCATTACTTACCAGAGTATTTCCAACATAAATCTGTATTGAAATGAAAAAAAGGGTATTCCTGTGAATGATTTACATATTTATTGAATAATATTAATGACATATACTTATTTAGGTAGTGAATTGTTTGGTAATGATACTTAAGTACAAAGTAGAACTTCTCTATAATGAACTCCTGTATAGTGAATGTGGAGATCTGAGTAATTATAATTACCCCGAATAGTGAAGAAATTTGCTTCAGTCTGCCATAGAATGGCCATTAGTTTTGGTTAACTATTTAGGATTGTTCCTTACTCAGGATACAAGAATTCACAATATAGATACAGTTTATATATTTAAGCTAAAACCATTGTGCATGTGAATAACAATAAATTGTGCTGTTTCAAATCAATTGTTCATTATAGATAAACCTCAATTCACTATTCAGCTAAATTGTATTGAGTAAAGTCGCGTCCACACTATCAACGCATCCTTTTATTTTATTCGTAATATCAAAGAACACAAATATAACCAAGATGAGTGGAAGTGTGAACGCCACTGTACGACACAAATAATTAAATATTTTGCATCGAAACCACTCACAGTCGAATCAATTAATTTTGCTTTGTCATCATCTTGTCTTCCTAAAATGCGGATACATTTGATGAAAAACGTCGATGCCAAATCCACAATGAACCATTCATTGGAAGCGTGTGCAGATGCAAACATTAAACCAACAGTAGTCACGTCGCCATCGACAGCCAAATTTGGTGTTCTGTGACGTCATAAGATCAAGGAGAAAATTACAGTATTATATTTCATTCAAATAAATTGACTATTTCTGTTTAAAGTACTTTGAAATTGAACTTGCAGAATGACTAATTACTGAAATGAAGGGTCTGTATATGAAAGAGGTCATCCCTCCTTAATTTGTTTGTGTCTATTACTTGGCGATTTCTGAGTGTTTTTAGCTCCACATAGTCTTAGAAGGTTATCTTGTTATTTCTTCAAAGGGAAAGTACGTCTAATTCCCATCTAAATATTTTAACATAATGTGCAAGATAAACATTAATTAGTTAATAAAATGAAATCACCGTAATTCAGAGAAAATGTTTTTTATAAGTTAACTTAAGTGTGAACGATCATTCGATATACCTGACGTTGTTTATATTATTTATTGATATATGACCTTGAATATTTTTTGACGTTTTCAAAATTTCTGAAAATTTCGTAAATAATCAATGCATAATCGACCTAAGTTGTTTTGAGAAGACATGTGTGGAGATCATTGTTTTTGTTTATGCTCTAATAACTCTGTCAATATGTTAATTAATAATTTATTAGGAACATTCAGTTAATAAACTTATAAACATAATGCAAGAAACTGCTTGAAATATATTGCGATCTGCTGGACCAATTAAAGAGCAAATCGAAACATTATTCGAACAAAAAATCTACTTACTTTGAAATAGAAGGTTTTGAGCTGAAATATTTGGTTTCAAATATTATATCCATTATCACAATATTTGATATTAAAGTTTGTTGAAATTTTTATAGAATCACAATTTCTATAATAAAATCTAATTTTGTATTACACTAATGTTGTGTTATGACTTGAAATTAACAGTCACCCTTGAATTATTACCTGAGATTACTCTGTCAAAGGGTAGGGGAGCATGGGGAAAAGCGGCACCCAAGTTATTTTACAAAATATCCATCCAAAGCGGACAATTCGTCGCGGACAAATCGTTGCGCACAATTAGTCGCGTACAATTTTCTTTATTTATATCTATATTCAACACAATTTTATACCATTTCTTAATTCTTCAAATTACATCCAGAGATTTTAAGTTTGTTTGATCTGAGATTTTAAGATTTATATAAATTACTCGTATTGTTGATACCAATTATCTTTATATTATTATATTATTTAAGTTTGTTTATGTTTTAAATGTTTAGAATAATTCATTTAGAAATGAGGAATAATTAATTTCAATATAATGGAAGATTACTTATTCATCAGAAAAATCTTTTGTGTTGTAGATACCAAGTGTTACATATTGTATCATTTATTAATCTGAAGATTTAGAAGAAATGGAAAATAAGGCGACGGATTGTCCGCGACGAATTGTCCACTACGATTTGTTCCCGCAACGAATTGTCCTAGCACCCTCTCAGCTACCTTCAAAATGTTTTCCGATGTCCTAAATTACAGAGTATGCAGTGTCCTAAGTTACAGCGATAATTGTAATATATCAAGATATAATAATTTCAATAATTGGCTTCCTTCTTGAAAATCTTAGTAAATTTATGAAATGAAGTGCGAGTGAGACGACAAAAAAGTTTCGATCCTTTTATTTTTCTAGAGCTTTCTAATAATTAATATAATTAATAATTGATATATATAGAATAATTAATGTAACTTTATAACGGAAATATATTAGGCAATAGTAAGTTAAATACTGGTAGTAAAAACTCTAGACATTATCCCATTTATTTTACTTATAATATTATATACCAATATCATTTTATTGCAATATTACCAGTATCATTTCATTGCAATATTACCAGTATTATTTCATTTCATCATTTTAAGAAGATTTAAGAAGATTTTGTTTAAAATTAGTCAAAATTAGGATATTGATAGTGAATATTGAATTATTCGAAAGCTCTAGAAAAATAAAAGGATGGAAACTTTTTTGTCGTCTCACTCGCTCTTCAATTCATATATCAAGATATTTCATATTGAAATGTATATAATTGATTTACTTCATTTTTGTGTATAAATACAATTGAAAAAGTATTTTAAAATAATAATTTAATGAAAATTGAAATGTCGCGTCATTACGGGCAATGAGGCCACGGCCGGTTTTACGGGGTAAAGCGGCTAGGGGTGCTGTTTTTCCCCGTAAAACTAATTATGTAGTTATAAGAAGATTTTAAAACCTTTTTTGAAATTAAACTTTATTTTACTTGTTCATAATGGTGTGATATTATAAGATGAAGACAACTAGGATGCAGTACAGCCTAATAAACTTTCAAAACGCTATGAATGCAATAAAAAAAGGTAAATCTGCTTAGTCAATTAATTAAAAAAATTGTATTCCCACCACAACTTTTGCCCGGCATCGTGATGGCAAGGTTAATTCACCATGAGTATCACATCTTGGACGAATGATTGCGTTATTTCAAGTAGAGTTGAGTTAAAATTTGTAAATTATGCTACAATCTTATTTACCATCCGCATATCAAAGGCAACCTGCAGGGTTCGTGTGATTGGATTAAACAAGCCAAAAGTTGATCTATTTTTTTAAAGTGCACAGAGAAAAAAATTTACTCATATCTAATGGGTCAACAATTTATGCTTTGAATCAATTTATTACGTGAGTTAGTTGGACTTCATTCATGTTTTCATGTGTGTTAAAACAACTATGACATGTTGTGTCATCAAACATTAGTTAATTCAATTCATTTTATTGATTGAATTAACTTACTATGAGAGTTAAAAGTTACCTTTTTGAGAATTTTAACGTATGTTGAAACAACTATGACAGAGTGTATTATAGTAACTCACAACGACTGTTAATCCAATGTATCTGGTGTATAAATTAACTTACTATGCGTGTTGATGCTACTTTTTTTAAGTTTAGGAATAAGTCAAAACGACAATTTTGAATTACTCCTAAACGACTGCCAATTTAACTACTTTTAAGTAGTACCTGCAACTCACCACGTAGGTAGGCGCAAAAATAACCCATTCATATGAGTCAAAACAAATCAAATTTGATTTGATTCAACTAATCCTTTCTCTGTGTGTGTATGCTGAAATTTTGAGTAAACTTAAATTAACAAAAATATGGAAAATGGACGAAACTGAATTACAACAGTTCAAAATGCCACCAACTTGGAGGATAAGAAAGGTATAAAGCTGATTTGTAAGATAACGAGTGTCGAAAGAGGTGAATTGATCAGTTTTGTTTTTCATGAGTGCGAGAGGATCTTTCATAACACCAATGTTCATATTTCCAAGAAAAAAAGGAGAGATACTTTCATGACTGCAAGAGCTCCTCCAGGATCCATGGAGGATGTCAGTGATTCAGGGTGGACAGTGGACTAATGGAAGTCTCTTTCTTAAATGGATTCTACACTTGGTGAAGTCAACTGGATTTTCTAATGCATCTAAAAATAGGATAGAAACCATAGTCTTTGGTTGCAGTCAACTTTTGTCAAGACAATGGATTTGAACTATTAACACTGCTTCCACATTCTTTTCTCATAAAATGCAACCGCTCGATTTTTACAATAACAAATCGCTGCAGAGTTCATATAACTCTTTTGATGATAACTGGATGATAAACAATCCTGGATAATGAATGACCATTTATGACAAGGCTGGAATCTTCGGAGAAGCCTTTTTTAAACTGCTTTATCCGAGAGAGCAGTCAATTGCATTAAAATATTTATATAAGACAATATAATTAAGACGTGTTTAATGAGGAGGATTTCTTAGCTAAAGAAGTAATAGAAGAAACTCTATTCGACGTTGAATTGACGGATCCAGAAGAATTTCAAGAGGTACCTGTACCGTCAACTAGCAAAGGTATTACAAGCAATTTACAAGAACAACCTTCTCAGTCAGCTGTTGGTGATGCACATGCAATCGTTGTTCAATCGTAGGTACATGATTCAGTTTAAAATATAAGATTTTGACAAGCAAAAATTAAAATATATATAAAACAGTCAGCACTATATATGTATAGTTTCAAATAGTCAATGCCATAGCATGTTTCATGATATACATAAATATATATTGTTAAAGAAAAATTCTTTAGCTTTCATAGAACTTTAATCTTCAGCGGGCACATACAGATAGGCACCCCATATCCGTTTTGCCCCTTATACACGAGGAAACATTTTTTAAACTTTTTTAAACATATCATTTTATCCTGGTTATAATTATTTGTTCGATTTGTAAGACCGCCACACAATACACAGTCTGGCTTTCACTTTCAAGTATTAACCAACATTTTCTTATTAAAGGTCCCCTCCACTTTCATTCTTTATTGCACTTTTCATTAGAAGAACTGAGGTTACCGATTATAAAACTACAAACCATATCAAATTTAGTTGTATATTTTAAATATATTGTGTAATTTAAGTTATTCTTGAAAATAAATTCTAGCCTACGAAATTCAAGAAAGAAAAATTTGGCCGAGAAATTCAAAACAATAACAAAATCCTGTATACAAAGCTTTCAGACTGTTATAAATGCTATATATACCGTTACTTAGATGCCAATGCCCAAGAAAACAAGCTTATGGGTACCTAAATCCCTAATAACCATTAAATTTACAATAATACGTTATAACAGTTGGTTATAGACACTTTTTCTTCTACTAAATCTCAGAAAGTCGGATAGTGACGGTTGAGTTTGAATATTTCTTATATAATTAATTACGAAGCAAATACTCAATCAATTTCTTTTCTATTAACTGTTATATTTTATATGACCTTAGCTCTACAAATTCAAAGAATTTCTAGAGACATATTAATTTAGAGTGTGGACCTTTAAGCCTTGTGCCAGAGGTTCCTTTAATATGAACAAAATAACAAGTTTTACAGATATAATCAGAAGTCAATTATAATTCATTAGAAGAAAATTTGTTGGGAAGCAAATATCTCATATTCGATAATAAGTGTTTTTTACTTACAATTCGTTCAGATATATAGAAGATCCGAAAGCTTGTTTATTCAGAGCCACATTGGTACAATCTTTCATCGAGATGAATCTTGCCGAAGATTCGCTGTCAGTTTGAAGCTCTGTCTGTGTGCCAAGAATGCACACAGAATCTATAAGAGAATTATATAGAATGAATTAACAGAATTAAATATTATTTCGTGACTATTGAATATTCCGATAATTACTTGAAAAACTAGGTATTAAATATTCAGAAAATAACTGAAGAGACTAGGTATTAAATATTCAAGCAATGATATAAGATATATTATGGTATTAAAATTTGGACAATGATTTTTAAGAGACTAGGTATTGAATATTCGGACAGTGATTTAATTATTCAATATTCGGACAGTGATTTAATTATTCAATATTCAGACAATGATTTAATTATTCAATATTCAGACATTGATTTAATTATTCAATATTCAGACAATGATTTAATTATTCAATATTCAGACAATGACTTAATTATTCAATATCCAGACAATGACTTAATTATTCAATATCCAGACTGTGATGTTAGAGACTAGGTATTAAATATTCAGACAATGATTTACCTATTTATTCAATTTTATACAGTAACTTAAGAGACTAGGTTCTGTAAGGTATTTTCAAGTTTCCTACCTTGAGTGGAGAAGAAGGCAGCACAGTTTCGTGTGCCACAAACCATGGCACAACTACTATCAGTAAACATTCCTTTCACCTCTGATGATCCTTGAAACCAGTCTGCCAAACCTTCTTTGATGTATTCATTTTTCAATGATAGATCATTGCATGGTTTCTGTGCCGAATCACAGATCCAGTGACTGAATGCACAGCCAAAAACTCCCAAAAGGAGTAAGAATTTGAATATTTTCAGCATTTAGCTTTTAGTCACTGTGCTCCTTCTATTATAAGTTTGACTATATTTTTTTAAAATTATACACAAATATAGCTATAGAGTAGGGGTGTAATTAATTCTAAATTAGTAATATAAATTATTAATAATTTACAATTCTAAATCGGAGATCTGTTTGAACGAGAATTTTTGTGCATTTTTAACTTAATTTAAACGTATATTTTTTTCTTTTCAGTTTTACTTAATTGTAAATTACGATCATAACCTTATACTAATATATAAATATATTAAACTATTTCAAGAATTAACTTTAAATCAATTTTAGAATTAGTGACCATTGAAAAAATTTCTATGAAAAAATTCTATTCAGTTTTGAAACAAATACATAATTACTTGTCCATAGAGTAAACATTATAAAAAAGTAGCTATTTGCATTATATAAACAAATTATGCCAACTACTATAAATTATTCGATATTGAAGTCATATAAATAAAATAATTTTAGCTGAAATTACCATCACTTATTAGAAAGATAACTATTTTATAACTGAACAAATATGAAACCAATAAAATGTTTTCGCACATTAGACATTTCACTCTAAGAATGTTTATAGCTCAATTACAGAAATTATATTAAAACTAATTTTACACTTCTAAAACAAGTTATTTACATCGTAAATAAAGTTCTCCACAAATATCTGCACACGACGTTACTCACCACCTACAGCGTCGAATGCCACGAATTAAATAACCTGACCAACATGTATACATGAATCGATTCAATATCGGCTTGTACCAAATTCGTTGCGCTGGTAGCGAATTCAAGAAATATACATACAATTCCGTATCATTTATGATAAAATCTGACATCTACCATAATATATCGAAACAACAGCAGTAATTATATTTATATTATATTACTGAATTCTGTTTAAAAATATATACTAAAGCTCCATATCGTTTAAGGTAAAATCTGAAATGTACCAAAATGTATTGAAATTACATCATTACACGATATCAGTTCCATTACTGTATTCACTTTAATCATTACCTTCGCAGAATGCGCGAAGGTTATATTTTTTTTTAAATATTTTTGAGGGTTTCAATTCCCTGTTAGGCTCGACAGTGACAAAATGAAAACTTTTCTGATTATGAACACATTAATTGTTTAATAATTATGGGACCATTTTTCGGAGCGTCTATATATAGTTAGGCCGCTTGGAATGGGTTAATAAAAAATAAAGGAAATATTTAGCTATTAAAACTGATGGAAACTATATGTTGTTATTCATCAATTATTTCAACTGGAAAAGTATGCAATAATAATGTATAATCATTTATAAGGCTGTATAATGTATATACAGGGTGATCAGACCAGGTGTAGACAAATTTTAATGTTTAATTTTAAAACCTTTAAAACGTAAAAATTATCCATTTATTTACACTATTGGATAGCTCATTATATGCACTAACTGTTATATTTTACTTCAGAGGTATTTCTAAATATTAATTTAGTTATGATCTCTGTAGCGTCGACAATTCAGGAACTGTTTGAATCAGGACAGTCCCCGGGTCAAATATGCAAGCTTTTGAAAAGTCGTGCGAGTAGATCTGGTCTTTACAAGGCTCTGAAGCGTTTCAGAGAGACAGGTTCGACCCTCCCAAAGGTTAGGAGTACTCCAGATCGCAAGGTTAGGACCTCTAAGCTCATCAAAAACACCCGGGAGAAAATCAGGAGGAATCCTGAAAGAAGCGTCAGGAAATTGGCATCAGCGTCTGGTGTGAGCTATGAAACGATGCAGAAAGTGCTCACAAGTGATCTGAACCTTTCCCCATTCAAAAAGACAAAAGCTCCGCTACTGTCAGAGGCCACAAAAACCAAACGGCTGCAAGGAGCAAAGCTTCTTCTGTAAAAGCTGAGAGACGGCCCGCAACCTCCGGTCTTGTGGACTGATGAGAAGTTATTCAAGGTCCAAGCCGTCCACAATCATCAGAACGACCGGATTTATACAGTGAATAAGTGCGATATTCCTCTGAACGACAGGCTGATGTTTAGGAGACAAAAACCAACTTCTGTCATGGTCTGGGCCGGGGTAACTTCATCTGGAAAGAAGAGTCCTCTTTTCTTCATTGAAGAGGGTGTAAAGGTGAACCAGCACGTTTATTTGAAGTTGTTGGAGGATCAGTTGGTGCCTTGGGTGAGTTACCCTCCAGCAGGACGGAGCCACGTCCCACACAGCTAATCGCGTTCAAGAATGGTGCAAGAAGAATATGGCTGGGTTCTGGTCGAAGGAGTTATGGCCTCCTTCCTCTCCTGATCTGAACCCTATGGACTTTTCCATCTGGAGTAATTTGGAGAGTAAAGCCTGTTCTTCTAATCACTCAAATGTGAACGCTCTGAAGCAAAAATTGACGACTTGTTGGGACGAAATTCCAGAAGAAAGCATCCGTGCCGCGTGTAGTCAAGTTTCTGACAGGTTGAGGCGTTTGGTGAAGGCTAAGGGAGGATATATTGAAAACTAACTATGGAATTTATTTCTTAGATGTATAATGATTTTTTCTGTTAAGTTATTTTTCTTTTCTCTGTTATTTATAAGGAGATATTTCAATAAATATTTGTCTACACCTGGTCCGATCATCCTGTATATAAAAACTAAAGGATCTGGTCCGTTATCTTTAGGTACTGAATTAACACATCGAACCAAGTAATGGTCGGATCATTGGTCTCCAACGTGGTATTGCAGGTTTTTCTTTCGTTAGCGAGGGAAGAAATTAATCTCAGACGTCTCGAGACGTATTGGCAGCTTATACGTCTTGCTCTTAATATGCTCTGCGCAATTTGCCCTATATGCACTATCTCGAGAATGCGCTGCGCGTTTTTAGGATCTGGAAAATGGGTGACGATTTCGAGGTTGTTGCACATTTTCAAGATTCTAAAAACGCGCAGCGCATTCTTGCATGTAATTTTATGGGAAACTTCTCTTAATTTTTTATTTAATTCATAAGACAATATTTTACTTTTAAAAAATAAAGGGTTAATTTCATACGGTTGGTAGAATGTTTGATATCTCAGTAAAGTTAAAATTCTAATTTTGTTCAAGTTTTCTTTAAGTATACACTAAATTAAGCTTAATTACCAAGTTATTATGTATAGCCTTAACTATCATATTATGATGAAATGGACCAATTAAATGCATAAATAAGTGATTATCAACTCTATGAGTTAAAAAGTCATGTAAACTTTATAAAAAAATACCTTTTTTCTATTGAAAATATTATTACTAATTAGTTGTATTTACATGAAAGGTCATTCATTTCATTTTCAACTAACAACCGTAAAATATATAAATATAATAATTTGGGTTTAAAGGAATAATAAAGTCAAAATCAAACAATCGTCAAATTGGTTTCAAATCGATTCAGAATATTTAATCATGTAATATTTGAATGCTCGTTTATTTTTAAAAATGTTCATATAAAAAGTTTATAATAAAATTAGCGACACCTAGCGGAAGCATTTGCACTCATTAGTATGTACGTGAGTAATGAGTATGTTTGTTGTTTTCATATTAATGTTTATGCACAAAATTAAGCTTTGTTTGCGTCAAAATGGTGAAAATATTATGTGAATTGGTAGACAAGAAGGCATAGTCTTATAAAATAAAGCCATCTAGCTCTTCACTTGAGCTACAGAATCTAGGTAGAAACTTATCTCAGTTGGCTTGTTTACAATCAGTGGCGCCATCTACCGTTAGCATTTGCTAAGAAATTAATTATATATAAAATGAAGTATTTCCAGTATTAGATTTTATTGAACATTGAAATGTCACACGATATAATTTATTCTTACTAAGCAATCGTTTTACATTAAAATTGTTCTTACACAAATGACTGTACTGCCCCTTTAAGTCCAAATTTCACCTCATCTGCAGAGTAGGAGCTGCGAATTGTAATTGTTCACATTCCTTATCAGCTGTTAAAATGAGATGCAATCTACTCTACTATAACCAGTGTCTATTATAGTATTGCTCATTTTAGCCACTTTCAATGCAACAACTTTTGTCTTTATAACTAAAAAATGTACTTTATCTTCATGACTATAAAATGTGTTGTATCTTCATAACTAAAAAATGTGTTTTATCTTCATAACTATAAAATGTGTTTTATCTTCATAACTATAAAATGTGCTTTATCTTCATAACTATAAAATGTGTTTTATCTTCATAACTATAAAATGTGTTTTATCTTTATAACTATAAAATGTGTTTTATCATCATAACTATAAAATGTGTTTTATCTTTATAACTATAAAATGTGCTTTATCTTCATAACTATAAAATGTGTTTTATCTTCATAACTATAAAATGTGTTTTATTATCATAACTATAAAATGTGTTTTATCTTTATAACTATAAAATGTGTTTTATCTTTATAACTATAAAATGTGCTTTATCTTCATGACTATAAAATGTGTTGTATCTTTATAACTATAAAATGTGTTTTATCTTTATAACTATAAAATGTGTTTTATCTTTATAACTATAAAATGTGTTTTATCTTTATAACTATAAAATGTGTTTTATCTTTATAACTATAAAATGTGTTTTATCTTTATAACTATAAAATGTGTTGTATCTTTATAACTATAAAATGTGTTTTATCTATATAACTATAAAATGTGTTGTATCTTTATAACTATAAAATGTGTTTTATCTTTATAACTATAAAATGTGTTTTATCTTTATAACTATAAAATGTGTTTTATTATCATAATTATAAAATGTGTTTTATCTCTATAACTATAAAATGTGTTTTATCTTTATAACTATAAAATGTGTTTTATTTTTATAACTATAAAATGTGTTTTATCTTTATAACTATAAAATGTGTTCTATCTTCATGACTATAAAATGTGTTGTATCTTTATAACTATAAAATGTTTTTTATCTTTATAACTATAAAATGTTTTTTATCTTTATAACTATAAAATGTGTTCTATCTTCATGACTATAAAATGTGTTGTATCTTTATAACTATAAAATGTTTTTTATCTTTATAACTATAAAATGTGTTTTATCTTTATAACTATAAAATGTGTTTTATCTTTATAACTATAAAATGTGTTTTATTATCATAACTATAAAATGTGTTTTATCTTTATAACTATAAAATGTGTTTTATCTTTATAACTATAAAATGTGTTTTATTATCATAACTATAAAATGTGTTTTATCTTCATAACTATAAAATGTGTTTTATCTTTATAACTATAAAATGTGTTTTATTATCATAACTATAAAATGTGTTTTATCTCTATAACTATAAAATGTGTTTTATCTTTATAACTATAAAATGTGTTTTATCTTTATAACTATAAAATGTGTTTTATCTTTATAACTATAAAATGTGTTCTATCTTCATGACTATAAAATGTGTTGTGTCTTTATAACTATAAAATGTTTTTTATCTTTATAACTATAAAATGTTTTTTATCTTTATAACTATAAAATGTTTTTTATCTTTATAACTATAAAATGTGTTCTATCTTCATGACTATAAAATGTGTTGTATCTTTATAACTATAAAATGTTTTTTATCTTTATAACTATAAAATGTGTTTTATCTTTATAACTATAAAATGTGTTTTATCTTTATAACTATAAAATGTGTTTTATTATCATAACTATAAAATGTGTTTTATCTTTATAACTATAAAATGTGTTTTATCTTTATAACTATAAAATGTGTTTTATTATCATAACTATAAAATGTGTTTTATCTTCATAACTATAAAATGTGTTTTATCTTTATAACTATAAAATGTGTTTTATTATCATAACTATAAAATGTGTTTTATTTTCATAACTATAAAATGTGTTTTATCTTTATAACTATAAAATGTGTTCTATCTTTATAACTATAAAATGTGTTTTATCTTTATAACTATAAAATGTGTTATATTATCATAACTACAAAATGTGTTTTTATCTTTATAACTATAAAATGTGTTTTATCTTTATAACTATGAAATATGTTTTATCTTTATAACTATAAAATGAGTTTTATCTTTATAACTATAAAATGTGTTTTATTATCATAACTATAAAATGTGTTTTATCTTTATAACTATAAAATGTGTTTTATTATCATAACTATAAAATGTGTTTTATCTTTATAACTATAAAATGTGTTTTATCTTCATAACTATAAAATGTGTTTTATCTTTATAACTATAAAATGTGTTTTATCTTCATAACTATAAAATGCGTTTTATCTTTATAACTATAAAATGTGCTTTATCTTCATAACTATAAAATGTGTTTTATCTTTATAACTATAAAATGTGTTTTATCTTTATAACTATAAAATGTGTTTTATCTTTATAACTATAAAATGTGTTTTATCTTTATAACTATAAAATGTGTTTTATCTTTATAACTATAAAATGTGTTTTATCTTCATAACTATAAAATGTGTTTTATCTTTATAACTATAAAATGTGTTTTGTCAATCGACGTGACAGATAATTGCCGTAGAAATTTATAATTCATTAGATCGGTTTGTCGGAAATTATTTGACTGACCTTTTAGACTTTAGTCTCTTTTAAATTACAAAGAACTATAAGTTTGTGATAATTGGACTGGTTGCTATACTGTTAAACAAGGTGCGTGTATATTCTCAATCTATATTGAGTATAGTTACTTTTAATTGATAGTAATTAAGTGCTGCACTATATGTACACTGTACAGGTCATTCAATTCACATTAATAATAAAAAAGTTTGACATATAAAAGTTTCATTGAACTAAGAAGTCATTTAAGAATATTAAATATATACACGAATTCATTTGTTCAAACTCTATACATTAAAATATTTTGACAATATATTTTCAAATATGATTCCACTTCGAAATATAGGGTTCTAGGAATTTTGCCCGGCGGATTTCTGCCTAGCGGAATTTCCCCCATGGATTATAAATTTCTATGTTTAAATTGGTAAAAGTTTAAATTGTAAGATTCAACTTACATATAGCTACGAAATTGAAAATAAAATGACTATGAAATTGTTGGAATTTTAGTTTAAATGTATTACACACTCTTTATATGTTTAATGTTAACTTCCTGTGAGACTAGCTCAGCTATATTAATTACCTATTGTTTAATAAACAATGTATTACTTTTATGAGAAACGGATTTAAGGTTTAAAGTCCATTACAAGTTCCGGTGAGTGTTAAATATCACCGCAGGTCAATTCTTAAGCTAGTCGGTTCTTTACATTACTCAGTGAGAGATGTGTTCCACTCATCTCACCAATAGACATCTATCTGTATAACATATTACTCTTTAAATAAACTCTAAGTCTTAACGTTGTTAACCCACTGTAATTTAACCTAATTCTAACAGAAATTACTTAACATAATTTCAAAACATCCTTTAATTAAACTGTCATGCATACGTTCTGACAGTGCTGTAGAATTAACTCCTCAACGTAATTAAAAAATGTAAGATTAACCTTACTATAAAAATAATTCTATATTTTCGAAGATTTAAGAAACAAACTACATGATCGTTATAATTTAACAGTTATTTTAAATGTTATTCATGATAACTGCAGGCATCATTGATACTAATTAGAATAATCACTTTCCCCATCCAGGTAAAAATTGAAGGTAAAATACTATCGGTGGTTCTACAAAATTCTGTTTGTTATACGACTTGAACATGTTGGATTCATTCAATTGTTATCAATTGGTTCCTGAAGTTTGTTCTATTATAACACCTATTGTTTTTGCCTTTCAATTGGTGTCGATAATAAAAATTTCACTTGGAAAAGACATCATTATTTAAAAAAATACTAAACGCAAGACTGTAAACCAGGAAACTAATAAACATATAGTCATAGCTCGTCACGAAGTACTGTACAGGTAAAGAAAACCGTATATAAAATTGCAAATTAGCTGTTCTGTAATCATATTAATATGATTACAGAACAGATAATAAATTTAACTGTTATTGATTTAGCGGTTTAGCCTATAGTTTGGTTTGGAAAAACTATATGGTTTACTATTTTTAAAATACTATAACTTCTATTTTATACTGATGTTTGGATATTTTATACTGTGAATTCAAATTCCTTTTATTTTCAATTTCTCGTATATTTAACATTTAGTTAAACGAAACGGTACAATATGTTAAAATTACATTAAAAAGATTTATATTTTTCTAGGTTGCATACATTTAATTTAAAATTTGCCATCTTAACCTGGAAATTTATAGTCCACGGGAAAATTTCGCCGGGCAAAAATCCGCCCGGCAAAATTCCACACTGACTAAATTTCTGTCACCAAGTACGAAAAAATTTAAGTCGGCTGTTATTAAAATAAAAAAATACGATTTTTAGATATATTTATTATTGAGAGAACAAGAAAAAATAATCTATTGTTGAACTCTTTGCATAAATATTAATAAGAAGTGTACGCATACCGCATAAATTTATCAATTTTATGAACACAGACAAAAGTTCAATTTATGAAATTATTTTTAATCCTGACTGTGATTTTTTTCAATTTAATAAAATCATATTTAGTTTAGTATTGCAACCATCCATTGACTAATATCAGATCTCATGCTATTAGTTGCCAAGTTATTATGTTACATGACAGAAAGTGCCTAGGTGCTTTATATATATAACACTATTAATGTAACGTATATAGTATCACACTATTAAATATTATACTTATTTATTTTGAAACACAACGGTTCCTTAATTACATATGTAAAACAGAGCTCAGGAATTACTGTTAATATTTACGCCAAAAATTAGCCACTATAAACAGAAAGGAAAATTTAGGCCTTCGTATTAAAAGATAACATAATTAAATAGTTAAGTGGAAAGAAGAATAAAATTGATAGTTTAAAAATGCCACACATTTAATAAGGTTTATGAATTTAGTCTGTGATATTTGTACCTACCGTTTGTACTAAGGTTCATATTCTAGCAGAGGAGTTGCTGTAAGATTGTAGCCACTTAGCAAGCAATGTTAGTTAAAAATTCTTATATATAAAATCTGTATTAGTATAATATAAAATAACACACTTTTAATACATTTAAACTAAACAAAGTTTATTGTGTTTAAATGTGTTTAAACTAAACAAATTTAAACTAAACATACATTTAAACTAAACACTAAACATTTAAACAAAGATGGCTGACACAACTGTACTAGTTTATTCGATAAATACTAAGTTTATGCATTCATTAATAATTTAATGCAAACGAGAATCTTAATCAATAGTTTAAAGTCTCATTACTAATATTTTGATAGAAAAAACATCAGTTTTGTTAATTCTTCGCTTCCGTTCAAATAGAATCAATTTAAATCTACAGTTATGGAAAGTTGCGTAAAATTGTGCTAGAGTGCCTAATAGTACTTTGAAAAATGCCCACATATCTGCGAAGAACAAATAATAACGCCATAAAAACAATGAATTTAATTCTAAACTCATATTTTCAGGACTGTTTAAAAATTATATATTCTTTCACAAGGCACGACAATTTTTAATTTACAAATAATTTTTGAATGATATGAGAGTACAGAGAATAATTAGATTGTTCAGATTGAAAGAGAGAAAGATCACATCAACGAAGTCAATTTACTTCCATTTTAGCTGATAGTTATCGGTCTGATGAGTAAATTAGGCTTTGAGAATAGGTACAGGGGTTCTAGGTAAATTCCCCCGCGAAAAATTCCACCACAGAAAGTTCCACCAGGAAAGTTCCATCGCTGGAAAGTTCCACCACGGAATATTCCACCGCCGGAAAATTCTTCCGCGGAAGATTCCACCGCAAAATGTTGGATTTCATTTACAGAAGGTATAACATTCAATAAAAAGTGATTTAAAGAAAAAATGTGTTTTTGGTGGTAACCTAACAACATTTCATTAGTTAGAAATTAAAGAAATTATAAGAATGTGTTATGTTAAGTCAAGGCCTACGAGATAAGCTTAAGCGAACATACGAAATAATAGACAGATCAAACGATCTTATATAAATATGAATCAATTTAATTTATCATAAAATTTAAATAGTGTACATTTAACAATAAAGTTTCGCTGCCTCAGAGATCATTAAAATAGATCCCGTTTGATTCTCCTTTAAACATATATAATTATATATGTTGAAGCTGAAATTAAGGGCATTATTTTGTCGCATAATTTATACATAAATATTATCTATCCCAAGGTTTTTTAAATGTACCAATTTATATTTTAATTTAATTCAGCGACGATAAAAGGTGGAATTAAAAAAATAATTTGATACGTACAGAAATAAGATGTTTATTTATAATTTATATAGTTTAATAAAAATTTATACTAATAAGTTCCCACGTGTCTTTATTTATTTATTTGGTGTCCGCTTTTATTCGACGGGTATTGAACATGAAGAATGTAACTATGATACGCACGGGAATATATTGACTGGATATTCAAATTGTTTTTATTCAATTTTTGTGTGTATTCTATCTATAAAATATAGTATCAGCTTATGCAGAAAAATAAATTTTAATTGAGTTAACTGAAAGAACGGGTAATAAATTGGTATTGAAAACCCGTTATTTTTAACGGTCAAAAACACTAGTACAAGTTTACAGAGTTGATTTTTTTTTAAACTGCTTAATAATCTCTATTGAAAGTATTTCAAAAATAAAATTTGAATATAATGCGTTTCAAATAAATTTTAAACATAAGGTTAAGCAGGTATATTGCGGTACATTAACTAGCTTCTACATGAAACCACAGACACACGAATAAAAATCATAACTTCAAAACTCACTTAAGATATATATATATATATTATAATAATAATTAATAATAATAATATTATATTATATTATTATACTTATCGAGTTTCTATTGATATGTAACATCTTAATATAAATTTGGTTCATCAGGTCGATGATTTAAATTGACTACAAAGAAATAGACATTAAAACAGGCTTTCATATTACTGCCCAACATTAAGACTTTCAATAATGAATATATAGCTAATAAAATTTATTTTTGTATCAAATATTAAAATCTGAACTTTAGAGTTTCACTTGCTAGATTCAAGAAACTAAATTTAGCAGTGTTGCCATACCAGCGTCATATTCTGTCACGATTAACCAGTTAAATAGTTAATGCCTATATAATGGATTAATAAATTGTTTTATAATTAAAATGAATAATTTTTCATTCACAATTATAAATTACCTAGACTTAGAAAAAGATTTTAAAATAAACTATTTATTTATACTGTTATTTTGTTTATTTTTTCAAAATGGTGGAACCTTTCATAGTGAAATGTTTCTGTTTGATAATTTGCACGGCGAAATTTACTGGCCACGGGTACATGGAAAGCTCGTAAAGCGTACGGTCTTTAAACGGACAAACGACCAAAATTGTTCGTTCTGCCGGACATGCAGGTCGCTACAACGACCTCTTTAAATTATATGGTTCAACGAATATTTTATCCATCTAACAAGTATCTAGTGAATCATTTATTATATTTGGAGGTATTACAATTAACAAAATTACAATCAACACTTTAATCTATTGTTTTTTTCAGAATTTCAGTATTTTGAACTAGCGTTTCTTTGAGATGCCGTTAAAAGGAAACTTGCAAAGTTTAAATCCCAAACTGAAGTAAAACCTCTGTCAGCCCATTGCTCGGCACAGCGGACTCTTTTTCCGGTACATTTACTGTCCGTTGTACGAGCTTTAACTGCACATTCAATAGTGTCACTAGTGTTAATAATATATTTAAATAGTTGGGCTATAAATAATTACTCCGTATTCTTCGATCTCTTTTGATTTGTTCTCTGACAGTCCAAATAGTGACTCTTAACGAGCATATACCTCAATCTCTTGAATATTCAAGAATCCCGGTGTGATGTCTCTCTTGACAGCAACATAGCGGTACGCTTGCTTCATAGTTGGGGTGATGACGAACCAAGAAGTCATGCTTGGAGTAGGTCTTGTCACCTTCCCTATGGCTTTGTACGATGAAAAATCTCCATTACTTACCAGAGTGTTTCCAACATAAATCTGTATCGAAAGGAAAAAGAGGGTATTCCTGTGAATAATATAAATATTTATTGAATAATATTAATGACATATACTTATTTAGGAAGTGAATTGTTTGGTAATGATACTTAAGTACAAAGTAGAACTCCTCTATAGTGAACTCTTGTATAGTGAATGTGGAGTTCTGAGTAATTGTAATTACCCCGAATAGTGAACAAATTTGCTTCAGTGTGCCATAGAATGGCCATTAGTTTTGGTTAACTATTTGGGATAGTTCCTTACTCAGGATACAAGAATTCACAATATAGATACAGTTTATATATTTAAGCTAAAACCATTGTGCATGTGAATAACAATAAATTGTGTAGTTTGAAATCAATTGTTCATTATAGATAAATCTCAATTCACTATTCAGCTAAATTGTATTGAGTAAAGTCGCGTCCACACTATCAACGCATCCTTTTATTTTATTCGTAATATCAAAGAACACAAATATATCCAAGAAGATTTGGAGTGTGAACGCCACTGCACGGCACAAATAATTAAATATTTGGTAAATTCCTAGTTAACGTCCCAATTCTATTTGAGGATGTGAACTAGGAACCGATCCAATTACTTCCTTCTCAGTTCACGTCCCTAAATGAAATAGGGACGTGAACTAGGAATTTACCAATTATTTTAGATCAAAACCACTCACTGTCAAATCAGTTAATCTATCCTTTAGTTCATCTTGTCTTCCCAAAATTCGGATACATTTAACGGAAAACATCGATGCCAAGTCCACAATGTACCATCCATTGAGATCGGTTACCTCAGTTGAAAATAATGAATCAATGGAAGTCACGTCGCCATTGACAGCAAAATTTGGTGTGTTGTGACGTCATAAGATCAAGGAGAAAATTACAGTATTATATTTCATTCAAATAAATTGTCTATTTCTGTTTAAAGTACTTTAAAATTGGACATGCAGAATGACTAATTATTGAAATGAAGGGTCTGTATATGAAAGAGGTCATCCCTCCTTAATTTGTTTGTGTCTATTACATGGCGATTTCTGAGTGTTTTTAGCACCACATATAGCTATAGTCTTAGAAGGTTATCTTGTTATTTCTTCAAAGGGAGAGTACGTCTAATTTTCATATTGATGTTTTAACATAATGTGTATATATGGACATTAATTAGTTAATAATATGAAATCACTGTAATTTCAGAGAAAATAGAGTTTTTATTAGTTAACATAGGTATGACCAATTGCTCGAAAGACAATTGCTCGAAAAGCAATTGCTCGAATGGACAATTGACCGAATGAACAATTGCTCGAATGGACAATTGACCGAATGAACAATTGCTCGAATGATTAAATGCTCAAATGATTAAATTGCTCACAGTGTCTGAATCAATAAAAGTCAGTTAATTAAGACGTTGGATCACTTCAATTAGCTGCACCTAACCGTCCTGGTTTCTAATTAGTAATTTATATTAACTGTATTTCACATTTTTAATCGCTAATTTCTATCAATCATAATACTGTTTTTGAATTTTGATCTTCCTTGCATTCTTATTTTTATTGAACAGGAATACTGCAGCAATTTTGGGTACTACAATTTCCGTTTTTTTTTGTCAGTGAATAGCTTCAGTGGGCTCTGACGAGATGTTCTTGGAACTAGGTTAGGGTTGTTAGGTTTTAGCAACTCGGGCTATGGGAACTGCCGATAACAGGAGGGAGCTGTTTCTCTCGACACATCTAGCATGACCTTTGGTAATCGTGCAACTTTCTAATTTTTCTCTTTTCGGTAGCCATTATCTGGTTGACTTATCCTCTTCTTCACATTAAGGAAATTGATTATTCAGAATTTAATTATTTGAGCAATCGTTAATAAGATAGATATTGTCGAAAGTCAGAAAATCATGAAGTGAAATCTTCTTTGATTAGCTGCACCTAACTGTCCTTTTTTCTAATTAGTAATTAATAATAACTGTACTTTATTTATTCTATTATATCTGAACGATTGATCATTCGAGCAATTGTTCATTCGAGAAATTGTTCATTCAGTCAATTGTTAGTTCGCGCAATTGTTTTTCGAGTAATTGTCTTTCGAGCAATTGGTCATTCGAGCAATTGTTTTTCAAGCAATTGTGTTCGAGCAATTGTCTTTCGAGCAATTTACCGGCTACCAGTTACCTACACTATACTATCTAATAAAGTATTTCTAAGTATAATTATTAATATAATTTGCCGATATACAAACTTTATTGGAAATACAACATGTGACTCTCAAAAATTGCTAAGTTTTGCTTTCTCAAAATATTATTTATTATTATTATTTATTAAACAGACTTATAGCTGATACACTAAAGTGCTTTCGTGTCTTGCTTTGGAGCCAAAGCCATAGGGTAAACTCGGAACACCTGCATCAGTTGGAGTTGTTCATTTTTCTCAGTGTGAAAGAAAATTTGTTGGAAAGAAAATATCTCATATTCAATAATAAGTGTTTGTTACTTACAAATAGTTATGAAATACAGAAGATACGAAAGCTTGTTTATTCAGAGCCACATTGGTACAATCTTTCATCGAGATGAATCTTGCCGAAGATTCTCTGTCAGTTTGAAGCTCTGTCTGTGTGCCAAGAATGCACACAGAATCTATAAGAGAATTATATTGAATAAATATGAATTAGGAACAGAATTAAATATCATTTCATGACTATTTATTGAATATTCCGATAATTACTTGAAAAACTAGGTATTAAATATTCAGAAAATAACTGAAGAGACTAGGTATTAAATATTCAGGCAATGATATAAGATATAAGGTATTAAATATTTGGAAATGATTTTTAAGAGACTAGGTATTGAATACTTGGAAAATGATTTTTAATAGACTGGGTATTGAATATTCGGACAGTGAATTTTAAGAGACTTAGGTATTAAATATTCGGACAGTGATTTTTAAGAGACTATGTATTGAATATTCGGACAGTAATTTTTAAGAGACTAGGTATTGAATATTAGGACAGTGATTTTTAAAAGACTATGTATTGTATATTCGGACAATGATTTTAAAGAGACTAAGAATTACATTTTCCATCAATGATATAACAAATTATAGGTATTTTATATTCAGACAATGATATAAGGAACTGTAGGTATTATATATGGTGACTGGACAGCTCGCCAGCGGACAATACGCCGTAAGGACAGCTCGTCGATAGGACAATTCACCACTAGGACAATTCGCAACCAGAAAAACTTGTCGTGTGATATATGTTTTACCGCCATATACATCATTCACAATATATATATATATATATATATAACTAATTATTATAAATAATTAAAAAGAAACTGCGTGTTGTGAATAAATTATTAAATTTTCTGCACCCCATTTGCAAATGTTTTCTTTTCCATTTCAAAGGGTAAATGAAATATTTTTTTAATTAACATATAATCATAATTATTATTAATATAGCGTGTGCTGTACATTATGTATTAAATATTTCTTGAGTCTGTTTGAAAGTATTTTGATAAAAATAGTTTCTTATTGTAAAGAAAACCAGTTCAGGTCTCTTCTTCATACATCTAATGACCTGTAAAACATTTTTTAGTTTAAAAATAGTACATCAATGCAAATAAAATATTGCTTATCTATATGAGGTCTTATATTTTTATGTTACCAAAGCTAATAGGTTACATTTACTATCACCTCTTCATTTTCCTCTTACAATCATGAGTGCAACCACTGATACTTGTGTCCCTTTTCATATCATTCCTTGATAAGTAATCGCATTCACAAAGTAGCTTTTCTGCAGCCATAATCTCATTGTCACCGACTGGTGATTGGTGCCTTTGTTCAAGGAGCCACTATTCTTTCTGACTTGTTATCAATGTCCCTTGTATTTAATTTAAATTTGATGTCAAAGACAAGGTCCTCGGTTTCGAAGCAGTCATTAAACCCTTTACAAAATTAAAATTAATAGCTCTAAAATTTTTGCGGCCTGAAATATTCTCACAGAGATATTATGACAACAAAAGAAACAAATAAATTGAAATATTGAAATTTGTCAACTATTGTGTTACGTCAGTCTTCAGCGTATATAAAAATGAATCCTTGTTTAAATTTATAATATTTTTAAATATAGGTAAATGATGTATACGCCACTGAAACATAAATTACGCGGCGAGTTGTCCTTGCGTCTAGTTGTGCTAGAGTCGAATTGTCTGCACGGCGAATTGTCCGGCGTCGAGTTATCCTAGAACCATAGATGTAATTATCCAATATTATTTTGGACAATAATTCTATTTGCTAGAGAAAAAGTATTGAATTCAGACAATGATTTTAAGAGACGAGGTATTGAATAGTCGGGGCAATGATATAAGAAACTATAGGCAGAGGTGGCCGCTACGTACAAATGTTCGCGAAGCTTTATTCGCGAAACGGTTCGGACCGAAAAATGGTTTCGGAGGTTCGGATACGGAACATCTTCAAAAGAGAGATTCGGACTTCCGTGTTCGGAACGTCTTTTTCGTGAATCCGAACCTCCGTGTCCCCGGAAAAACTGAACTTGTTCATTTTACGTTTCAACATGTGAAGTAACGCAAAGGTGGGCGTTCCGTACAAATATTCACGAACCTCATGGTGACTACAATAAACATCGATATTATTATCCAGATGAGATAATTAGAAACAATTGGTTCAGAAAATAGTCTTTGTGAAAAAAGAATTTTTAACAGTGACTATATATAATAGTAAATATTCAATATGCAGACAGAAATATATATGAGAGTAGTTATTAAATATTCGAACAATGATTAAAGTAACTAGGTATATAATATTCTGATAATGATTTGAGATACTAGGTATTAAATATTCAGACAGTAACTTAAGAGACTACCCAGCAAATATGTCCGAATCTATTCGATATCGGGTTGTGTCTAATTCGTTGCGCTGGTAGCGCATGCCGGTAATTGATATGAAATACACTCAAATTGGATATCTAACTGAATGTATCTAAATTATTTGACTGTTTAGAAATCTAATTTGTTTCTACCATCAGTAACCAAAAATCTTCACTCTAGTCCGCATCGTTTATTTTCTAATCAGAAATCGTTTAATGCATATCGAAACAACACTAGTAAATAGATATCTATTATATTATTGAATTCCGTTTTAGAATAGATATCTAAAATTTCGTATAAGTTATGATCAATTCTGATATCTACCTAAATGAATCGAAAGAACATCAGTAATTAGATATATATTATATTACGGAATTCCGTTTTAGAATAGATACCTAAAATTTCATTCCATTTATGATCAGAATAGTGTTGCATGGCCAACCGAAAATGTATTTGAAAGATCAGATTTTTCTTTATCGTTACTATTTAGAAACAATAAGTGATATATAGTTCCAATTATATGAATTCTTGACATACACCTATATATTTCTATTTCGCTGTTATTGCCATTTGTAATAAGACTGAGTTATGATTTTGGAAATAAAAGAAGGGCCTACCAGTGCAGGCAGGCCACGCTTTAATTACCAAATCATATGACTCAGTTCAATTTCCAAAAGCCAAAAGGTAATTAAAGCTAGGAAAAGTATCAAGGAATATATATTTATAATTGTCACTCCTTGATTATGCATCTCATTTTCTATGAGTTTTAAATTTATAAAGAAAATTTGTTTTAGCGTTAGAATTCTATGTAAGCCTAACCTATTATTAAAGAGTGTTTCAGTGTTTGTGACAGTGATGCAACTTTAAAGTTGTGAATTTATGAAAGGTTTTAAAATCCATCCATAGATAACTCTCACTCAGTATAGGTGGGTAATAAATAGATATCTACATGTATTTCTATAATTATTGAATTACATTGAACAAACAAACATTTTAGGCTCTATGAAATATTTTAGGTAGTAGAGTACTAAGTTCCAAGTTATTGGTTGGTTCTACAATTTCGGAAACGTCAGAAAAGAAAATATTGTAATTATCAATTTACTTCTATTCTAATTGGTATCATGGATACCAATTGAAAATAAAAGTTAAATACAGTTAATTCAATGGGACATGTTGAATTTCAAAACCAATTGCTTCTAATAACCTTGATGCCTAAAGTAATCACGAAAAACTTATCTCCGTTTGCTATGTCTACGAACGGTAATCATTTCCAGATATATCTCAAAATAATTACCGCTTTTAATAAAACTTAGTCCTGACTGTATATATAAAAAAAAAATTTATGCAAATGTATCCATAATGTCAAAGTGGTGGCGATTCAGAGCCCAGAACTGCATGGCCCAGGTTCGATACCAAGACACATCACTTCATTTCTCCCCATTTATTTGAAAGTATAACAATAATAAAATTGATATGCCCTCAAATGTAAACTGCAATCTGTGTAACAAAATAGATGTAGGTAAGAAATTGAGTTCGATATTTTAACTTTCTTCGAAAAATGTATCTTCAATATAGATACATATTTGACATTGAATTTGCTGTCTATTTCGTTACTAAAACGCTTTCGTTTCTATGCGTCATTTAGAAAGAGTATTGATACAGTATAATGGTATCAACTATCCATCGAAATAGTTTCCAAATATCTTCAATTTAGATATGTTTTTATATCGCATTTGGTATCTTTTCCATTACTAAAACGATTTCATTTATATCTCTTTTTTATTTATTTGAGTGTTGCATCGCTAATCTAAATATGAATCTAAACGATGCAGAGGGATTGATTTGTTTCTTTTTTCTACATCGAAAGTGTTGAGCACGTGGTATCGTTTAGAAATATAGTTGACACGACAATGTTTGCTCGGTAGGTTTTAAATACTAGGTTTATGTAAGGTATTGCCAATTTTCCTACCTTGAGTGGAGAAGAAGGCAGCACAGTTTCGTGTGCGACAAACCATGGCACAAATACTATCAGTAACCATTGTAGGTCATTTTCCAATGTTAGATCATTGCATGGTTTCTGTGCCGAATCACAGATCCAGTGACTGAATGCACAGCCAAATACTCCCAAAAGGAGTAAGAGTTTGAAAATTTTCAGCATTTAGGTTTTAGTCACTGTGGTCCTTCTATTATAAGTTTGACTTTAGTTTTTTTTAATTATACACAAATATTGCTATAGAGTAGGGGTATAATTAATTCTATATTTGTAATATAAATTATTAATAATTTACAGTTCTAAATCAGAGATCCGTTTCAACGAGAATTTTTTTAAAGTACACTTTTAACATTAACATATATTTTTGTATTTCATATTTACCCAATTAAACTATTTCAAGAATTAACTTTAAATTAATTTTAGAATTAGTCACCATTCACGAATACATTTCTATCCAAAATTTCTATTCAGTTTTGAAACAAATACAATTATTTGCCCACAAAGTAAACATTATAGAAAAGTAGCTGTAAAAACAAATTATGCGAACTACTATAAATCATTCGATATTGAAGTCATATAAGTAAAATAATTTCAGCTGAAATTACCATCACTTATTAGAAAGATAACTATTTTATAACTGAACAAATATGGAACCAATAAAATGTTTTCACACATTTAAAATCCCACTGAAGTTTATAGCTCAATAATAGAAATTGTATCAAAAAGAACTTCACACTCCTGTGTAATGTATATTCCTGATTGTGCTAGGCAACTATAGGACAATTAATTCGTCACTGGACAAAATTCGTCGCGGATTGAAAATATAAGAGATGATGTTATTATAACTTATTGAAAATTAAAAATAAAACTAGTAATTATAAAATTATATTTTTATTATCATTTCATTTTTGCTTGACTGGTTATGGCCGCCAGTAAAAAAAATCCATTAATAGATAGTATTTCAAATACTCATGTATGACATATGATATAAAAAAAACAATTAACTAACATTGCTACAAAGAAAATGTTAGAATTCATGTATAAAATCGCAACACTAAACTGAAATACAAATTATACAATGTTAAACGTTCTCTTTGATGGCAGTACAAGAAATTGATTCATTATTGCCATGCAAATTTTAAAACAAGAAAAGACAAATCATGTTATATTTGCAAACTCTACGTAATAATATTTCAGATACGCGATAGGAAAATTAAAAAAATTTAACCTATATTTTTTATTGTGAGCGACGGTCTTCAAAATCATCTGCATCATTATTGCTGATCATATTGAAGATACGTTTATTCCTATCCATGAATTTTCTTTTTGATGGATTTAGCACTTTGAGAATGTTATTAAAATTTAGCATTAACTAAATTTTCTTCTCTTTTTAAAGCATCAATGTAAACCTACATATTTGGATGAATTTTATCTGCAATACTCCATTCAATGACGAGTGTCCTTTTCAATAAAAAATAAAATTATTATAAAATATAATTATATATAGAGTAATTTTATTTATAATTATCAATAAATTATAAGGTAAAAGGGAATTATACCAACAACTAATTTTGTTGAAAAAAATTAACTCTCCTTAATTAAATGAATGCAGTTTTGCCAATTATATTAAAGATTACATATCTTTTATTTCAATCGGCGACGAATTGTCCATGCGATTAATTTTCTGGAAACGAATTGTCCAGGCAACTAATTGTCCGGACACCATTCCGGATACGTAGAAATGGAATATTTTTCATTATATATTTAATAATTAAATCTTTTAAAAATGGAATAAACGCTCACGACCAAATCTTATTGGGAAATACTATAAAATGGAAAATTTAATTCTGCCGATGACACCCGTAACTGCTCTCACCCACTTTTCAATCTGTGTTATCATGATATTCTTATTAATGCCAAAGAAATACAGCACAAACACTAAATTTTAAAGATGAATCATCTATAAACTCCTCCTACTACTAAACAAAAGAACATATATAGATACCATCAGACTAAAATACTGAACTAATCATTTTTAAAACAAGTTATTTTCAACGAAAATAAAGATCTCCACAAATATATGCACATGACGCTATTCCCAACCTACAGCGTCGAATGCCACGAATTAAATAACCTGGCAAACATATCTGAATCGATTGGATATCGTCTTCTATCAAATTCGTTTCGCTCCATGGTAGCGAATTCATTAAGAATGCATACTTTATTACTGTTCCGTATCATTGTTCATATCGAAGCAACTCCAGCAATTTGAAATATTACTGAATTCCGTTTAAATATCTTTTTTAGAAATATCCAAAAATTTAGAAAACAAAAATTTTAGAAAACTCCAAAAATTTAGAAAACTTCCAAAATTTAGAAAACTCCAAAGATTTAGAAAACTCAAAATTTTTTAGAAAACTCAAAAAATATAGAGAACTCAAAAAATTTAGAAGACTCAAATATTTTTAGAAAACTCAAAAAAATTAGAAAACTCAAAAAATATAGAAATATAAAAAAATTAAGAAAACTTTAAAATTTTAGAAAACTCAAATTTTTAGAAAACTCAAATTTTTAGAAAACTCAAAAAATTTAATATACAAGGTGTTCGAAACTTTTGTTGCAAAACTTGAACCTAAGGTTGCATTCGTCGAAATAAACACTTTTTATTCTATGAAGGTATGGTCTAAAATGCTTAGTTAAAGAGTTACAAGGTTAGGATATTAGTATCTGTACCATTTATTGGTGTCCGGAAAACTGCCAGGCGGAAAACTGCCAGGCGGAAAACTGCCGAAGCGGAAAACTGCCAGGTGGAAAACAGCCAGGCGGAAAACTGCCAGTCACTTATTGGCAATACATGTATATTTTTCGACTTTCTGAAATATTCTTTAGTTATAAACACATTTTAATTTATAAAAAACGGCGTTAGTCCTTCTTTAAGAGTTTAAGTAAGGGTGTTCCGACTTTTATGCTGTCAGAATATAAGAATAAGATTGAGTTTATGCCACTGTCCGCAATTCTGTAAAAACCTAATGCTTACTCATTAGAGCCTATAGTTGTGTACCTTTTTGTTAATTCTGTTGGCATTGTGTAAACATCTTCTGTATTGTGTGGCTAGTGAATAATTGGTTTCTGGATTACGTGATTGTGCTAAAGTAGGGTGAAATTTAATATTTCTTCAATCAAGAACATTTGTTGTCAATATAGTGTGCATTTGAGGTAAATTTTATATCAGTTTTAAATTTAATGAATTTTAGGTTGTGTTTTTACTTGATTATAATTGCGCACGGCCGTTGGCCGGTAATTCGGGCAGCTTACCCTAGTAGTCATGCTATCTACATGAATGAATAATTGTTTAGTGTACTTGGTGTAGCTATGTTTAGTACAATGATATTTATCTTTGTTATTTGCTATTCACGTCTAGTCATGCCATTTCTCTTGTGTCTTTAAAACTTTAACCAATTCCACTGATGTTGTTCGGAGTGCGTTTGGTAATATTTGTCTTATTTTTTATAGTATCGGTACCTCTGGAGTTTGTGCTGTGAGAAGCTTCTTATCACCCTTGTGTGGAACAGGCAGTTTAGACCAGGAAGCTAATATAGTCTTGGTAAGATAATGGTCGCATTCTGTTTTAAGTGTTTGGTTGAGGCCGTTTTCCGTACGGCACCTCCGTCATTTGTTCTCAGTCTCGCTGAAACGATCTAAAATGCTCACCTTAGGTAAACAGGAGTTGGGCGTTCGGCATAGTTCCAAGTAACCCCGTTATATCTCCTTGTGATAACGAATGGTGTAGCGGCTGCAGTTTGGCTCTGTGCTACTGCTTGATCAATAATGGGCTATAGACTTGAGATCATTTGGCGGGGAGCTTAGTAATGGTAATTCTTGCTAAGACTGTTTTGATTGTTCTAGGGAAGTTCAGTGAGAATTATGAGAAGTTGTAATAATGTAAATATCTGTTTTTATGTCCCTTGTACTTTTGTCTGATTTTAGTAAATATATTTCAGAATCGTCTGTTAAAAACTGCGCATTTCACTACCCTGGCTAAATAACTAAACCTGGTCCGCACATGATTCAAGACTTACCCAGGTGGAGCGTTTGAGACGTGGACAAGAGTTCCCTTTACATAAACGGTACCGCTTCTATAACTGAAATGGATCAGCTCAAGGTACCAGAATTGAAGAGTATCCTGAACTATCTGAAATTACCTTCAAGTGGCACGAAGGTGGAACTGAAACGCAGGATTGATGAGGAATTGATCGAGCTCCATTTGAGTTTTGATGAACTTCTTACTCTAATGGAACAGCCAAATGCTGATCATGAAACAGAGGTCGTAGACAATGTTCCAGAAATATCAGGTTCAAATAACGGAATCAATAAAGACGTCGCAACTGTTGGAGGAATTACTGAAAACACAGATATTGTGTTAGAGAGTCAGCCCGAACTGAATTTAGATCACCACCAGAAGGCAGAAGCTCAAGAGGTTGAGAGAGCAGATGGGTCGTCGGAGAACCAGCCTAGGGAAAGCTTAAGGAATAGCGGTAATGCTGAAGTATTTGGACGCAAGGCGAGAAGTAGGAGCAGGTCTGTTATGTCTGCTGGTAGCGCTGGGTCTATGATATCTTCAGCATCGGCAATTGAACGACGAAGAGAAGCTGCAGTAAAATTCGCTAAAATGAAAGCATCACAAGGTAAACGTAGAGAAATGATGAGAAAAGAAGCAAAGAAGAATCTTCTTCAGGCAGAGATTGAAGATGCAGAAATAGAGGCAGAGGAACAAGTGTGGAGAGCTATAGAGGAAGAAAACATTCAAGAGGCACCAGAGGTCTTTAGGCCTAATGATATAGCTAGAAATGATTTCCAAGATATAGTTCAACATAGTTTGAGAAGCCAATCATATAGAGATAAAGATACGGCGTTTGTATCTCTAATTGACCAGACTGTCAATACATCTGATGAACCTGATCTTCGAAAAGTTTTGTCAGATTCAGCTGCACGAAGAGCAGTTGTAGATCGGCCCTCCATTGGTGAGGGTACTACTCCTCCTGTCACTCGAGCAAATGATGTTCTGCAAGAATTGGTGAAGTGCAAGGACAGTTTAATGCTCCCAAAGAGGAACATCGAAGTATTCAGAGGTATTGTTGAGAGATATCTTATATTTAAAACTGCCTTCGATAGAGCGGTGGGATAGTTTGATTTGAGTAAGCGAGAAAAACTACATTACCTATATCAGTATACTGAAGGCACGCCTAGAGATCTTGTGGAAAGCTGTCTGTACATGAGAGAGTGTGAAGGTTACGACAAAGCTTGGAGCCTTTTAAACAGGAGATATGGTTCCTCTGAACAAATAGGAGCTGCTCATATACAAAGGGTTCTTGATTACCCAGAAATATCAAGAGACGACCCTCAAGCACTTGATCAGTATGCTATAGTCTTGGTAATGACTGACAATGCTGTGTCACAACTTAAATATGGCTTAATGGAATTAGAAAATCCGCAAACTATTAGGCATATAGTAGCTAAATTACCATACGCCTTACAAGATCGATGGCGTAGGATCGCTACAGATATAGTGGAAAAGGAACGCCGGAGTGTACGCTTCAGGGATGTTCTGAGATTCATTGAAGAAGAATCTACAGTAGCTAACAATTCGGTTTATGGGAAGCTTACAATGAAATCTTCAATAAACAAGGGAAGCAGCCAAAAACGTGCTGTGATTGGAACAATTCAAGAAAGATGTAAATGCCTGAGTTGCGGTGAGAAGCATGAAATCCAGGATTGTCAAGCTTTCGATACATTGAACCAAGAGGAGAAGATAAATGTACTTCGACGGTGTTGAAATCTGGATTATTCTGTATTGGTTAGTAATTTGAATGGTTAAATTCCTCTATTTTTGTGACCCATTGTCCCTTTCGCTCTTCATTGTTTCAATTTTTGGTATTTGAGTAGTTTCTCTTGGAAGGTGATACCTAGTTTTCTGAACTGCAGTATCACTCTCTTCGTTCCTTTTAAGAATTATCTTGTTGATGTGCTGAACTGTGATTTTGTTACGTTGGTATTTTTTCATCTGATTGTTGGGAATTCCGGTAGAGTCGTTTAATCTAATTTTAGAATAAACGCCTCGCTGGAACCCCATTGAAGAGACTAGTAATTTTTCCAGTTTTAGTTGTCTATTTGTCATTAGGTTTATTTGTTTGAAAAGTAAGACTGCTCGTTTAGTCTTGAAATAAACGGTGCAGTAGTGTTACCCTAAAATAAAACTGTAAACCGACAGTCGGAGCTTGTTGCAGCCTAACAGAGCTTGTTCAAGCCTAACTGAGTTTGTTGCTGCTTGTCTGAGGTTGGCCAGTTGCTGGCCAATCATTCTATCACTCTCTGAAAGCAGATCACACCATGTAAGTAGAGCTATGCCATGTGTTGTTGCTCAAGGTGGAAATTTAGAAGAAATTATAGTTTGATGTTATTTTTAATTTTAGTTTGATTTTTGCCTGAGTTTATCTGGAGTTATTTTTTCTCTACAGTTCGTGTAGCAGAGATGAACTCTTTCTAAACTACCTTGGTCAAGAGTCCACTTTTCAGTGCTACTTTGATAAAGACACTACCTACCTTGCACAGAGGTCTCTTTTGTAAAGACCAACCTAGAACCTGATTCTACCTAGAACCTGATTCTACCTAGAACCTGATTCTACCTAGAACCTGATTCTACCTAGAACCTGATTCTACCTAGAACCTGATTCTACCTAGAACCTGATTCTACCTAGAACCTGATTCTACCTAGAACCTGATTCTACCTAGAACCTGATTCTACCTAGAACCTGATTCTACCTAGAACCTGATTCTACCTAGAACCTGATTCTACCTAGAACCTGATTCTACCTAGAACCTGATTCTACCTAGAACCTGATTCTACCTAGAACCTGATTCTACCTAGAACCTGAAATTCTACCTAGAACCTGAAATTCTACCTAGAACCTGATTCACCTAGAACCTGAAATTCTACCTAGGACCTGAAATTCTACCTAGAACCTGAAATTCTACCTAGAACCTGAAATTCTACCTAGAACCTGAAATTCTACCTAGAACCTGAAATTCTACATAGAACCTGAAATTCTACATAGAACCTGAAATTCTACCTAGAACCTGAAATTCTACCTAGAACCTGAAATTCTACCTAGAACCTGAAATTCTACCTAGAACCTGAAATTCTGCCTAGAACCTGAAATTCTGCCTAGAACCTGAAATTCTGCCTAGAACCTGAAATTCTGCCTAGGTCCTGGAAATTCTGCCCAGATCTTGAAATTCTAACTAGGTCCTAGAAGTTCTGCCTAGGTCCTCGAAATTTAACTTTATTTCTAATTATCTCTTATCCTATATTCTGATGACCACCTAATATAGGAATCAGTGCCATATTTATTCGTGAATATTTGATCTGGAAATAGGACCCATTACCTATGCTCATAGGAGTGTTGACGGAACTCCGTATATTTTGTGTCTGTTTTCTTACAGTAACTTCTGTATGCCACCTACCGTTATAAATTACCGTACCATATTTCTATCATTGGGGTGTAATTATTTTTTTGTGCATTATTTATTTCCCATACATTAATGTGCATTATTGGTATTACTGTACGGAGGTTTGTTTGAGTGTGTTTGTTGTGGGTAGGGTACGTAAGCACCGTTATCTGCCGTCGCGAATTCTATCAGCGATTAGGTTAATTTACTTCTTTTTACCAGATTTCTTCTAGAGTATATTTACTTAGTTTTTGGTTCTTAATAGTTTATAAGTAGTTTATTTAGTTTTGTTATTAAGAGTTTATTAAAAGTTTACATTTAAGAACCAATTACCTATTTGTTTTATTTGCCATTGATGAGACCTAATTGCTGTATTTTATATTTGATGTTTCAATTTGCCAGGTGAACTCTAGTTTTTTCAGTCATTATAAATATTAGTCTCTCCCATTTACCTCTGTTCATATTCTGGCACCTCTGCCGCTACAACGGAATGAGTGTTGCTTCCTCTGCTTGAAAACAGGTCATATGGCTCGTCAGTGTGATAAAAGTATTAGGTGTGACAAATGTAATGGTTGGCACAATACTATTTTACACATAAACCGCTACGATCCTTCCAGAGCGATGCCATATGAAAGACAAAGGCAAGAATATTCTTCAAATTACGACATTCTGCGAAGATTCGGCCGCAGCAAAGAAAGCCCCAAAGGGTATACGGGAGGGACCCAGACTACAAGAGAAACGGGTTAATCACACGAAGAACCTGATGGCAATGTGAGGACGATAATTATGTCCAGCTGTGGCAGTGGGCCTAACAGCGGACTAATGTTTGTTGTGCCTGTAATCATCGAGGTTAAGAGTGGCAATTAAGTTAGCAGAAACCTTTGCATTACTTGACAACGGAAGTGCTGTAACTCTTTGCAGTAAGAGTTTGCTGACAAGATTAGGAGTGCGTAAGCACAATACTCCAACAGCTAATTTAACTGTTGTAACATTGGGAGGAGAATGTGTAATGGATGGTGCGTTTGTAGATGGTCTCGCTATCAGAAGTTCGGATGACTCCGATGATGGAGATATACCTCTACCGCCAGTTTACGTAGTGAGCAAGATTCCCATTGATGTGGTGATGCTGCAAGCAAGAAGGAAATATATCCATGGAATCACCTAAGAACAATAGATGTAAAAGAAGTGGGTGACGTGGAAATGATAATTGGTGCTAATGCTCCCCTAGCTACGGAAGCATTAGAGGTCATCGACTCACCTATTAAGGGTCAACCATACGCCATAAGGACAAGACTCGGTTGGATTGCCTGCGGCATTACGGGAGACATGAAAAAAGAAGTGAAGATAGGAAGGATTTCTATAAAAGATGTCGTGTTAAACGAGCTAATGAATCGCGCATTTGATGTCGGGTTTGACGATATTGGTTCTGTTAAGAAAGGGCTATCTGGAGAGGACGAGAAATGGATGCACCTTGTTGAGAATAGTTGCAGAAAGGTTGAAGGAAAGTATGAAATAACCTTGCCAATCCGGTCAGAGTTCAAGAATCTCCCAATTAGTAAAGGACATGCCTACAAGAGATTGCTGAGCTTGCGGAAGAAGCTAGAAAAAGACTTTGAATTGAGTAACCATTATGTCCTAGCCATGGTTGAAATGATAGAAAAAGGTTACGCAGAGGAGGTACCACTAGATGAGATTACCAATATCGAAGGCGTGTGGTACATACCTCATTTTCCTGTAACTCACCCAATGAAACCAAATACAGTAAGAGTAGTTTTCGATTGTGCTGTGAGAGTGAAAGGAGTTTGCTTGAACGACATCTTCTTAACAGGACCTTGCTGGGGAAGTGAGTTATTGGACGTTCTGTTAAGATTCAGGGAGGGCAGATACGCCTACACAGCACATATCGAAGCCATGTTTTATCAGGTGAGAGTGCCACCTTCTCAGAGGAATTATCTACGCTTCTTCTGGTGGAGAGACTTAGGCGACCCGCGCTCATTGACAGAATATCGAATGACTGTACATCTCTTTGGAGCTTGCTCTTCTCCAAGTGTTGCCACCTTTGCCCTCCGGAGGATTTTCAGCGAGACCGTTGGTTTCTGTCACGATTCTTATGAAACCATTGTTAAGAATTTTTATGTGGATGACTGCATGAAATCATTGCAAAGCCTAACAGAACTCAAACGAAGTATGAATGAAATGGTAGCCCTATGTAAGGAAGGTGGGTTCACTTTAGGAAAGCATAGAAGTATTATGGAAGCAACAGAAAACAGTCTTTCAAATAGCAAGAATGAAAACTCTATCAAGACGCTTGGTGTAGTTTGGGATTTAGGTGGCGATACATTGATGCCAAGTATTGCCATTAGAGAACTCCCAAGGTCACGTCGACAACTTGCGCCATATGTGTTGATGGGTAGAGTCTTGCTGCATGAGTCGTTTAGGGAAAAGCTTGGATGGGACGATGAATTTAACGTTAACTTTCTGGAAAAGGTCAAGATGTGGGTTGACGGTGCTGAGGAATATCGAAATACCTTCGTGCCTCGGAATATTCTACTACAGTATATCACCCAGGACAGATCAATCATCAGCTACACTTGTTTTCGGACGCTAGCCTCGACGGACACGGAGCTGTAGCTTACTTGAGAATGGATGATGGCCAACATATACAGTGTAGATTCGTTTGGGGAAAAGCTAGAGTAAACCCACTTAAACAAGTCTCTGTACCTAGGTTGGAATTAGTGGCAGCAGTACTTGCGTCACGAATGAAAGAGAGATTGGTGGATACTCTGAATGTAAGGGTTGAGGTTTTCATTTGGACTGATAGCATGACTGTGCTGAGATACCTTCGGAATGAAAAAGATAGGTTCAATACCTTCGTGGCTAACAGAGTTACAATCATCAAAGGAAGGACAAACGTTGGAGATTGGAGATATATCGCGTCAAAATTGAACCCTGCTGACGAAGCTTCTAGAGGACTTCAGACCATCAGATGGAATACAAGTCCGGAATTTCTGTTGAAAAGACAAGATGATTGGCCTTCAGAAAATGTTAATCAATCGGATAAAGAAGACCTTACTGAACTAGAAGTAAGAACAGTGGTTAATACGATAGCAGCTCCAATATGTGCAGCTGAGACTCTGTTAAGCTATTTTTCCTCATGGAAGAGGTTAAAGGTGGCAGTTGCTTGGTGGATGGAGTTCAAGAACGTTCTCTTAAGTAAGGAAAAAAGGAAGTTATGCTTATCAGTATCGGACCTGGATTACGCTGAAACAGAGATAATAAGGTTCACCCAAAGCAAGTATTATAGTGGTGAAATTGAGACACTGAAAACTGGAAAAGGGTTGGGGAAGAAGAGCTCGTTGTGGATTGGATCCTTTCATGGACAACGGAATCCTAAGAGTTGGAGGGAGGCTTAGACAGATGAATACCACAAAGAATCTTAAGCACCCTGTAGTGTTGCCAAGCAAATCACACATAGTCAAGTTGATCATAAAGGAGAGCCATGATCGGCTTGGTCATCTGGGTGCTGGAACTGTTTTAGCCGACCTGCGTCCAAAATATTGGATTACGAAGGGGCATGCAACAGTAAAGAGGATTTTGAGACTGTGTGTTCAATGCCGCAAAACTAGAGGTAAAGTGTTGCAGCAAAAGATGTCTGATCTGCCCAATGAACGTCTTGTAGATGGTGAACCCCCATTTACTAATACGTATTAGGGGTCGACTGCTTCGGACCCTTCCATGTTAAAGTGGGAAGGAGGGAGGAAAAGAGGTACGGTGTATTGTTCCCGTGCTTGTCGATGCGGACAATACACCTTGAAGTGGTGCATGACCTGTCGACGGATAGTATGTGCAATGCCATACGTAGATTTATGGCCCGTCGAGGACAGGTGAGAAGATTCCTTTCCGACAACGGTACAAATTTCGTCGGAGCTAGAAAGGACATGCTCAATTCATTGTCGAATGATGTGGTAAGGAAACGCTTACTTCTAAAAAATGTGGAGTGGGTCTTCAATCCACCGTATGCTTCTCATTTCGGTGGTGTTTAGGAGAGACTAATAGGGATTGTGAGAAGAGTGTTTGAAACCCTACTGGGTAACCAATGTATTAGCGATGATGGTCTTAGGACGCTCTTCTATGAAGTGGAGCTATCTGTTAACAGCAGGCCACTTTCCGTGATAACTTCAGACTCAAGCGATTGGGAGGTCATCACTCCAAATAAGCTTCTCACATTGGGAGTTTGTCCGGAGAGATGGGGGGAGACTGTGGAGTCTCAGCCTTATTCTCGGAGAAGGTGGAAGCAGATTCAGTATATTGCTGATCAGTTCTGGCGCAAATTGTAGAATTAGATATTATATAGATATAGGATTAGATCCTCTATGCCACAGTAGTTCTAGAATTTATAGTTGCCTACTCAGTATGTAATCATATCTTACAAGAACTGTGTTACTGCTTTGTTTATTGTTGTTTCAACTAATTATAAGAGGTAACTATTGTTTTATTTATGTTTCAGCTTAACTATCAAGTATTCAAGTTTAAGCTAGTGTTATGTTAAAGTGGAAGTACGTTGAATATCATTATTTAGTTAAATAGGTACTTAGTTCCTGTGCGTATTAGGTAGACCTCACTTGGTCACTTCATTTCTACATATTGTTATTATTTCGTTTGTACCTATTTGTTTATTAGTTTTTGTAACATTCTTATTCTATTACAGAATGATGTTTACATCGTTGGAATAAATGATTGACCCTCAACGACGAGTTTTCTTCATGTAAACATCATTCTTCAGCACGAGGTGCGCACACCCAACCTCATCTACGTCAAGTGCCACACTGAGGATTGAGGAGTGCCTGGACTCTGGAGTGAGGACTCATGAGTGCACTGCAATGATCATTGAGCTTATAACCTTGCACTCGAACATCACCTTAAAAAGATAATATTTTCGGGTATTGATTACTACTAATTACCTACCTGTATTAACAGCTGAGGTAGTACCATTACAGCACGATATCACGTCATAATGGTCGTAGTTAATTGCTCAGTACCCGGATGTGACTTCCAATCTGATGATGTCTCAGAAACTCTCGCAATTGCATTACTAACTAACCACGGCTACGCTCACGTAACTCCCCCAGCACCTGGACCTTTACCAGTCAGGGGACCTAAGCTAGATCGACCTCAGGTTAATGTTGGTATCTCAACAGAAGAATGGAATGTATTTGTTCGCCGGTGGGAAGTTTTTTGCTCTGGATCTGGAATTGATAATGCTTCAGCCCCGGCACAATTATTTCAGTGCGCTGGAACTGAGCTAGGTGACAGTATCCTAAAATCCAATCCTAATGCAACTTCAAGTACCCTCGCTGAGTTAATAAACAATATGCGATCCATTGCTGTAATACCCATTGCAACTGGAGTACTACGAACTGAACTTCTACAGATGCGACAAGCTCGTGACGAGTCATTTCGAGCTTACGCAGCCAGAGTTCGTGGAAAAGCGGAGACTTGTGAGTTTACCACCAAATGTAGCTGTGGTTTAGATGTGGACTACACTGATCACTCAATTAGAGATGCACTTCTTGGAGGCATAAATGACCATGATATCCGTCGAGAAGTTCTAGGACATCTTAACATTCTGGAAAAGCCAGTGAATGACGTCATAGCTATTGTGGAAAATAAGGAAATGGCAAGAAATGCCCTCCCCTCCTCAAGTATGTCTGCTGTCTCTTCCTTTGCACGTCAAAAAACATCAAAACCATTGGTTTCAACCAAGGATACAGTACCCACCGATCGAAACAGGAAAGCAAACTGTTCCGATTGTAACAAATGTTTCAATGTATTTATGGAGGGAGCTAAAGGATGGAATGTTAAACCTCACCAATGCTGTATAGACTGTTTCAGGATCAGAAGGCGTAATCGACGCCAACAAGGACCTCCTTCAACTGCTATCAATTCATTGGAATCTAATACTGTGTCTCAGATAGCCTCATACTCTAGTAATCATAAAGAAATACAGAAAGAGAGAATAACTGTCAAGAAATTCCCAGCAACCATTGACCACCATATTTTTAACAGAAATGAATGGAAGAGATCACGACTACGTGATCATCCTCGAGTACCCATATCTATAAACATTGCTGCAGTACCAACTGGTGAAGTCTTGATCCCTAACAGCCAAGCTAACATATCTGCCGTCGCAGATACCGGAGCACAATCTGATTTATGGGCATTATCAGACTTCCTTGCGTGTGGATTTTCCACTGAAATTTTGTCGCCTGTCAAATTAGACTTGTCAGCTGCAAATAACTCTGAAATAGATGTCGAAGGAGCATTTTTTGCAAACATTGAAACAACGTTTGAAAATGTCAAAAGAAGATCATGCAAATCAATGATCTACGTTAGCAAGTCTGTTCAGTCAATGTTCTTGTCTCACGAGACTCTTCTAAATCTGAAAATATTACCAGAGCACTTCCCAAATACAATTGAGGGTAATCTAGACCCAAAGGTTGATTTCAACTTCAAATCCTCAATTAACGTCGTTCGCACACTTACAAATGGGTGTGACACGATCACGAGAGCTGACATTGCATCATGTTCTTGCCCACAACGCAGTGTACCGCCACAACGTCCCTCAAAACTTCCGTTTTCATGCATACCTGAAAACAATTCTATGATGAAGGATTGGCTTTTAAGCAGATATAAATCCTCCACCTTTAATACGTGTCCTCATCGTTCTCTGCCTTGCATGGAAGGTCCTCCTGTGGAAATTCACGTGGAGTCATCAGCAGTACCAAAGACATGTCACACAGCAGCCACAATTCCTTTGCATTGGCAACAACGAGTCCATGAAGATCTGTTGCGTGACGAAGCTCTCGGCGTCATTGAACGAGTTCCTTATGGTGAACCAGTAACGTGGTGCCATAGGATGGTGGTAACACGTAAACATAATGGAAACCCACGACGAACGGTTGACCTATCACCTCTCAACAAGTTTTGCAAAAGAGAAACTTTTGCAACAGAATCACCTTTCCAGTTGGCAAGAAGAATCCCGAAAGGTACCTGGAAAACCGTTACGGATGCATGGAATGGCTACCACAGCGTATCTTTGCGTGAAACTGATCGCCATTTAACCACGTTTATCACACCTTTTGGCAGATGGAGGTACACACGTGCTCCGCAAGTATTTGTTTCATCAGGGGATGGCTACAACAGACGCTTCGATGCTATCTTATCCAATTTTGAAAGAAAAGAGCGTTGCGTCGATGACACAGTTCACTATGATAGGGATTTAGAACAACACTGGTGGCGAACAATCGACTTCCTTACTCGCGTCGGACAAGCAGGAATGGTACTCAACCCAGACAAATTCCAGTTTGCTGAGCGGAAAGTTGACTTTGCTGGATTTCGGATTACCGATTCAACTATTGAACCATTGCCAAAATACCTTGATGCAATCAGAAATTTCCCAACTCCAGCATCTACAACTGATATTCGAAGTTGGTTTGGACTTGTGAACCAGGTTACCAATTATGCCCAATTACGGGATACAATGGCGCCATTCAAGCCATATCTCAGTCCACGACATAAATTCTCATGGAGCGACGACCTCGAGAGTGCGTTCAGAAAATCAAAGCAAATTATCATCGAGGCAATTCGTCAGGGTGTCGAGATCTTTGATATGAAGAAGCGAACATGTCTACGTACAGACTGGTCAAATAAAGGTATTGGTTATTTCTTGTTACAGCAGTGCTGTGATTGCTCGTCAGGAGTCCCTGAATGTTGCCCAGATGGTTGGCGCATCACTTTAGCTGGCTCTCGTTTCTTGATATCAGCAGAGGAACGCTACGCTGCAGTCGAAGGAGAAGCCTTAGCCGTTGCATGGGGACTCGAGCAAACAAGATACTTTACACAAGGATGTGATAATCTCATTGTCATTACCGATCACAAGCCATTGGTTAAAATACTTGGAGACCGGACTTTAGATGAAATCACAAATACGAGACTCTTCAGGATCAAACAGCGAACGCTTCCCTGGCGATTTGAAATAAAGCATCTACCTGGCAAAACAAACTATGCAGCAGATGCTACATCACGACACCCGTTTTCGTCAGACCATATCATCATTGCTTCTCTGAACCAAGTCAGCGCCATAGACATGGAAGAAATTGCCATTATGTCCTCAATAGGGGAAGAAACAAAAGAGGAATTCACAATGCCATGGTCACTTCTTGCCAAGGAAACTGCTGCTGACAAATCTCTTTGTAACATTTTGCAACTCATCAAACGTGGATTCTCTGATCAAGACAAATGTGACTCTACAGTAGCGACCATTTGGCAAATAAGAGATTCCCTGTACATTCAAGAAGGGGTAATTCTTTACCAAGATCGCATATTAGTTCCCTCAAAACTTCGTGGACGCGTCCTTCAGTACTTGCATGAAGCTCATCAGGGGATATCTGCAATGGAACAACGGGCTCGGGCAATTGTGTACTGGCCTGGAATGACCGCAGATATTCGCGCGATCAGAGAATCTTGCTTAAAATGCATCAGGAATGCTCCATCACAAGCAGCCACTCCCCCTATATCAGGGATTACTCCGTCCACTCCATTTGAATCTATATATGCCGATTTTTTCGATCATGGAGGGCGTCATTATCTTGTTGTTGGCGATCGGCTATCAGGATGGGTGGAAGTTTATGAATCAACATCTGGCACACATCTATCAGGAGCTGCAGGTCTTATCAAACACCTTCGTAGTTTATTTGCAAAATTTGGAATTCCAGAAGAACTCAGTAGCGACGGTGGACCTGAATTTATGGCAGGATGCACTACAGATTTCTTAGAGCGATGGGGCATTCGTCATCGCATATCTTCCGCTTATTTCCCTCAGTCAAATGGCAGAGCAGAGGTTGCTGTGAAAAAGGCAAAACGTCTTCTGCTTTCCAACACTGGACCATCAGGAAGTCTCGATAATGATAAGTTTCTACGTGCTATGTTGATACTACGGAACACTCCAGACCCAGATTGCAATGTTTCGCCTTCTCAAATATTGTTTGGTCGTCCAATAAAAGATGAACTCTCGTTTGTCAACAGGTTAGAAAAATTTTCTAACCCAAACATACGCCCTTTGTGGAGAGATGCCTGGGCTTCAAAGGAGGATGCTTTACGAACAAGAATGACTCGCACCTCTGAGACATTGAGTGCCCATTCGCGTCCCTTGATCCCTCTTACAGTTGGAGAACAGGTTTTCGTACAAAATCAAACGGGTCCAAAAGCCAACAAGTGGGACAAAACTGGCAGAGTGGTTGAAACTTGCGAACACGATCAATATTTGATAAAAATAGATGGATCGGGAAGACTGACTCGGAGGAATCGACGTTTCTTGCGTGTATTTACACCGACGAAGATATCAGTAGATGTCGGTCCTGCCTTACCAATTCAGTCTGATGCTCTTGCTCACTTGAATTCTCGATCTTCTCAACGAGATGACGCAGTCAATACTGAGCCATTGAACTCTCTTGAACCTTCGAGCTCTACACCGGAAAGTGATAACTTCAGAGTCAGACCTACACCAACTGAGGAGCTTGAATTAGAACCCGCAAATCATGATGAACGGGATATTGGTGTCAGATGGAGTCAGCCAACTGATACACAAGAAAGAACGATTGTAAAGCCCACCTGTGACCCAGTGTCACAAAACATAAAATCACGCAGAGTTATTAAAAATCCAAAATACTATGAACCAGAAACCGGAAAATGGGTTGAACGTTGAGTTCGTTAGTCCATTTAGCTTATTAGGACTTCCGAACTGGGGGGATGTAGAATTAGATATTATATAGATATAGGATTAGATCCTCTATGCCACAGTAGTTCTAGAATTTATAGTTGCCTACTCAGTATGTAATCATATCTTACAAGAACTGTGTTACTGCTTTGTTTATTGTTGTTTCAACTAATTATAAGAGGTAACTATTGTTTTATTTATGTTTCAGCTTAACTATCAAGTATTCAAGTTTAAGCTAGTGTTATGTTAAAGTGGAAGTACGTTGAATATCATTATTTAGTTAAATAGGTACTTAGTTCCTGTGCGTATTAGGTAGACCTCACTTGGTCACTTCATTTCTACATATTGTTTTTATTTCGTTTGTACCTATTTGTTTATTAGTTTTTGTAACATTCTTATTCTATTACAGAATGATGTTTACATCGTTGGAATAAATGATTGACCCTCAACGACGAGTTTTCTTCACAAATGGTGCCAAGAATATAGAGCTGCCCTTCAAGAGAGACGAAAATGGACCAACTCAAAACGGAATGTCCAGATGGACGATGTGGTAATGCTTGTGGACGAGAACGAAGCAAGGTGTCACTGGCCCTTGGGTAGGGTTGTGAGAACAGTTCAGTCCAGGGATGGGTTGGTTCGAACTGTCGATGTCTTGATGCGAGGAAAGATATATAATAGGACGATCTCTAAACTTGTTATGGTATTGGAAAATGAGGACATGTTATGAGTATTATGTCCTAAACAATAGTTTAGGGGAGGGACTGTTCCGACTTTTGTGCCGTCAGAATATAAGAATAAGATTGAGTTTATGCCATTGTCCGCAATTCTGTAAAAACCTAATGCTTTCTCATTAGAGCCTATAGTTGTGTACCTTTTTGTTAATTCTGTTGGCATTGTGTAAACATCTTCTGTATTGTGTGGCTAGTGAATAATTGGTTTCTGGATTACGTGATTGTGCTAAAGTAGGGTGAAATTTAATATTTCTTCAATCAAGAACATTTGTTGTCAATAGTGTGCATTTGAGGTAAATTTTATATCAGTTTTAAATTTAATGAATTTTAGGTTGTGTTTTTACTTGATTATAATTGCACACGGCCGTTGGCCGGTAATTCGGGCAGCTTACCCTAGTAGTCATGCTCTCTACATGAATGAATAATTGTTTAGTGTACTTGGTGTAGCTATGTTTAGTACAATGATATTTATCTTTGTTATTTGCTATTCACGTCTAGTCATGCCATTTCTCTTGTGTCTTTAAAACTTTAACCAATTCCACTGATGTTGTTCGGAGTGCGTTTGGTAATATTTGTCTTATTTTTTATAGTATCGGTACCTCTGGAGTTTGTGCTGTGAGAAGCTTCTTATCACCCTTGTGTGGAACAGGCAGTTCAGACCAGGAAGCTAATATAGTCTTGGTAAGATAATGGTCGCATTCTGTTTTAAGTGTTTGGTTGAGGCCGTTTTCCGTACGGCACCTCCGTCATTTGTTCTCAGTCTCGCTGAAACGATCTAAAATGCTCACCTTAGGTAAACAGGAGTTGGGCGTTCGGCATAGTTCCAAGTAACCCCGTTATATCTCCTTGTGATAACGAATGGTGTAGCGGCTGCAGTTTGGCTCTGTGCTACTGCTTGATCAATAATGGGCTATAGACTTGAGATAACAGCCAAAAAATCGTCGGGGGTTTCTCAACTGATTTAGACTAATTTTTGTGTTCTGAGTCCGTATATCACATTCATTTTGATCTATCAGGTCAAATTTTTGAGATACAGCCTCAGGCAAACTTAGCTATATATATGCTAATATCAGGGGTTTTGAGTTCAATCATATTTTTCTTGAAGAATATTTCGAATTAAAACATTAACTTATCTCTCTAAAGAAGCTGCATACGTGCATTTGTTAGAATACATGCATTTGCTTAGCATAGATATTATTACCAGAAATTAGGTAACATGTTTACAGAATGTGTTCAATTTGCCGCCCATTTGTTGCGATGCAAGTGTTCAAACGTTTGTCCTGCAAGGATCCGTCAAACTCCTGGTATCTTTGCTCGCGTCCACCAATCATTGGACAAACGATTGAACGCCTGAATCGCAACAAATGGGAGGCAGTTTGAACACATTTTGTAAACATGTAACTTAATTTAAGATTAAGTTTCTGTTGCTCCTAATAATTACTGTTAAAAATGTTTTGTTCCTTATCGCAACATTAAAAAAATAATGTTAACTTATAATAATAAATGGGGTACACGGAAAACTGCCGGGCGGAAAACTGCCGGGCGGAAAACTGCCGGGCGGAAAACTGCCGGGCGGAAAACTGCCGGGCGGAAAACTGCCGGGCGGAAAACTGCCGGGCGGAAAACTGCCGGGCGGAAAACTGCCGAAGCGGAAAACTGCCGAAGCGGAAAACTGCCGAAGCGGAAAACTGCCGAAGCGGAAAACTGCCGAAGCGGAAAACTGCCGAAGCGGAAAACTGCCGAAGCGGAAAACTGCCGAAGCGGAAAACTGCTGTCACTTATTGGCAATTTAATCAGTTTAGTCAATAAGGACATTTAATTTATAAAAAAGCCGTTCGCCTTTCGTTAAGGAGTTAAAGGTATATTCATTTTTACTAAATAAAAATAATAGTTAAATGTACACAAATTGATTAGAAAAATATATAAAATAAATAATTATATAAATATTACAGAAATTAATCAATTACAATATAGAAATAGAAAATATAACCTTTCTTAGAAAATACTAAGAGAAGAAACAAAGGAATAATTGTATTAGGGACAGAGTACAATTTCATTGTTTACACAACGCGTCTTTACATTATCAGTTCATAACGGGTTTAGTGTCTAATTATTTCGTTTTGTGTTTACAATTTGAGAATTGAACAAGTCTTCAACCCTGCAAACAATTCCCTATTGCATACACATATTTACCATGTGGTTTAATGGTTTTAATGTGGCAATGGAGTATGAATATGTGTTATCCACATTGAACCAATATAACCATCATAAAAACACATAATTAACATGTGGTTATGCCATTTTAATACCATATCATAAAAAAACATATCAAATAGAGATTGTATACACCACATCATATCCACATGCAAATTACCATACTTATAACAGGTGTTTACCAAGTGTTAATTACCACATTCATAGCAACATGTTAAATACCATACTTATAAAATATTGTAACCACATGTAATTTACCATATTGCCACGTAAAGCAACATGTAATAAAAATGGTATCTATTTCCAAAATTATGCATGGTATACACATGATTTAAACGTGTAAGTGCCACATGGTATACACATGGAATTGTTAGTAGGGAAGCTTAAATAAGCTTAATAATAAAAAAAACTTTGATCGATGTTCGTGAAATATACCTAATTCTCTCACGATTTCACTCGATTGAATTGATTGCATATTAATTATTAATTAATAATACTTTATACCTATAAATGAAAATTGTTAAAATGAATAAGCTGTGTTAATGACATGGAGAATAAAAATGTAAATGTAATTACTATTTAACATACATATAAGTTGATTTAACATTCACTTAATTTATTGTATAATTTAAAATTATGTTATTGTGAGAATCTCTAATTATCTATTAATCACACAAATCAGTACACAGGGTTTAACGTTTGCTTCGGAACCAGAGGCTATATTGCTGACGTCAATAGGAAATTAAAAACAAGAGACAATAAACGTAACTGAACATGTTTTTAAAATTTATATAACTTTGAAAATAAGTTAAAAATAGTAATTATAAAATCTTTATGTGTAGGTACTGAAGACTGGTTTACTGAGTGTTTAATAAAGTAGATTTGTTGAAATATTATTTTTCTTTGAATATTATTTAAGTATTCCAATATCTTCTATATGTAGTTATTACTGTAAAAATGAATGTCCCCTTTGTGCGGACCAGGTTTAGTTATTTAGCCAGGGTAGTGAAATGCGCAGTTTTTAACAGACGATTCTGAAATATATTTACTAAAATCAGACAAAAGTACAATGGATATAAAAACAGATATTTACATTATTACAACTTCTCATAATTCTCACTGAACTTCCCTAGAACAATCAAAACAGTCTTAGCAAGAAACCATTACTAAGGTCCCAGCCAAATGCTAATGAAAATCCGTATTTTTAACAGGATAATACACTAGCCACAAAACCGATGCAAATATGTGAATTTCACGTCCTACTTTCAATTATTAAATTGGAAATAATTGATATATATTAATCAATAAATCAAATTATAAAATCGGAATCCTAGATACGAAAAATTGAATAACTTGAAGAAAAATCATTTATTGTTTAATGTATAGAAAGAAAAATAAAAGAATCAGAATCCAAGAAAAATACAGTATCAGGCCCAAGGTATAGAAAACAACTTCAAACAATATTCTCAAAAATTATAAATTCAACTGCCAGTATGGAAGAAAGAAGAAGAAATAGAAAACGAAAAAGACAATAGCGATCAAGACTTATAGAGCAGGAGCCCAGGGGGGTCAACCTAGCTGAAAAAGTTACCGATTTTAAATAGTATCACAGTGTCTTGCACCAATTGCCGACCTAGGATCTGAACGTCTGCCGGGTCTCACCTGGTGCATGCGGTCATGGGTGGGGTTTTAATGGTAATCAAAACTAAGCTAGATTAGCTGAAAAGGTCACCACTTGAAACTAATAGATCGGGAGCCCAGGGGGGTCAGCCAAGCTGAAAAAGTTACTGATTTTAAATAGTATCACTGTGTCTGGCACCAATTGCCGACCTAGGATCTGAACGTCTGCCGGGTCTCACCTGGTGGATGCGGTCATGGACGGGGTTTTAATTAATGGTAGTCAAAACTAAGCTAGATTAGCTGAAAAGGTAACCACTTGAAACTAATTCCAAAATGTCCAACATAACTCCATGGGTCATTAAATGTTACTGCCAGACGTTTTCAGTGGTGAATTGCCCCCGCCAGACTCCCAAAATGACGACCCCAAAACTAAGCTAGATTAGCTGAAAAGGATACTACTTGAAACTAATTGCTCACTACTAGGTATGTACAAAATTTATAGGTAGGCTACCTATAGACAGTGCAGTGTCTTAATTCATTATTTTTATTAAATGAATTATCAAAATAATTCTTTTAAAGTACTAATCAGTTATTATTTAATTTTTAATAAAATATACTTTTTAATTTCAGAGATGATTTAGAAGACCTTCGTTAAATTATGACTCGGTTATCTAAAATTAAAAAAGTATATTTTATCAAAAAAAAATAGTACCTAATAGTTTATTAGTACTATATACTATACACTGAGTATACAGGCTAGGAAGAGTTATTCTGATTACACTTTAAAAATATTTAATTGTCTAAAGAACTTGTGGGTGCATTTCATTATTACACTTTGATTTGCTTTAATTTATAGGTAGTTTTTTTTTATCCAAAAACATAAATAGCATAACGCCATGAAGATTTAGTCTACTATTTATTATTAAATACAGTAATCATTTATCTTAGAACAGTAACATAAATTTTCATGATAAAATTATTATTTATTCAATAATATGGTTTATACAGATGGCTCAATAAATGTTACAATTGCAAAATGTCCAAAAAATATGCTGGACATTTTGCAATTATCTGTCTTTTCTTATCAGTTAATTCTTATCTATCTATTCATATCTGTCTATTCTTTTTCGTTAATTCTTATCTGTATATTATTATCCGTTAATTCTTATCTGTCTATTCTTATGAGTTAATTATTATCTGTCCATTCTTATTCATTAATTAATATCTGTATATTATTATCCGTTCATTATTATCTGTTTAACGGATAAGAATAGACAGAAAAAAATTAAAGGATAAGAATTAACGGATAAGAATAAACAGATAAGAATTAACGGATAAGAATAGACAGATAAGAATTAACGGATAAGAATAAACAGATAAGAATTAATGGATAAGAATAGACAGATAAGAATAGACAGATAAGAATAGACAGATAAGATATAATTTAATTCAGTAGGGGTTTAACGTCTGCTTCGGAACAAAATGCCATATCGCTGACGTCAAAAAGAAATTAAATACAAGGGACTGGAAGAAGCAGTCAGAGAGGAAAGTGGCTCCATGAACAAAGTCACTTACCAGTTACCACCGTCGGTGACAATGCTTATGGATGCAGAAAAGCTACTCCGTGAATGCAGTCACTTACTAAGGAATGTGACGAAACGGGACACAAGCACCGGTGGCTGCACTCACGGATGGAAGAGGAAAATAAAGAGGTGATAGTAAATGAAGCCTACGAGCCTACCAAACAAAAATAATCTAAGACCTCGTAGTTGAAGAGCATAGCCCTAGCGCTATCCTCTAAAACTGCAAGTATAGCGTTAAAAAAATGATAAACATGGTAAAAAAGAAAAAAGACAATCCATAATCCAAATTACAACAGTTCGGGGCCAAAGGGACGCCACCTCCCTTCTCTTCCATTCACCACAGACAGCTTCAATATAGAGCCCCTGGGGGCACAGATAAGATTTAACGGATATGAATAGATAGATAAGAACAGACAGATAAGAATAGACAGAAAACAATTAAAGGATAAGATTTAACGGATAAGAATAGATAGATAGATATGAATTAACAGATAAGAATAGACAGATAAGAATTAACGGATAGGAATAGACATATAAAAATAGACAGATAAAAATAGACAGGGACAACCAGTACACGTATCATGCAATGGGAAAGACTATTAGTATGTTGTTTATACGATTATCTGAAATAACGCTAGTTGTAATAAGTACGTTTTTCTTGATTAACCTCTTCATATGTTAATGCAAATATTCTTTGGCAATATATAACTTCCCTGAGCATTTTAACTGATGCAAAAACAGTACTCTAAAATCCATATTTGACTCCGTTTCTGTGCATTTTGGTCTGTTCCGGTGTTCATTCAAGTATTCTTTTGCAATATATATTTATAACCTCCCTGAGCATTTAAAACGATATAAACAGTACTCTAACATACATATTTGCCTCGGTTTCGGTCTGTTCCTGTGTTTCTACGCACCGGTTTCAAGTGATAACCGTTTTAGCTAATCTAGCTCAGTTTTGGGATCGTCATTTTGGGCGTCTGGCGGGGGCAACCCACCACTGTAAACGTCTGGCAGTATCATTTAATGATCCATGGGGTTATGCTGGATATTTTGTAATTAAATTCAAGTGGTAACCTTTTCAGCTAATCTAGCTTAGTTTTGGGGTCGTCATTTTGGGCGTCTGGCGAGGGCAACCCACCACTGAAAACGTCTGGCAGTAACATTTAATGACCCATGGGGTTATGCTGGACAATTTCCAATTATATATGAGTACATACTTTTACTAGTATGGTAGACTTGGAAAATTTGTGGGAAAAAAATGGTTACAAGCTGAAATTTGGTCCAGACCTCCCATATAGTATGTAGATTAACAAAAAAAGCGCCATCGATCGGACATTGGGAAATCTCATTTTCAGATCCCCAAAATTGTAGTCGAAAGCGCGATTTAGTCAAAATTCAATTTTTCAATATAAGTTTATGTTATATATCATTTTCTTAGCATTTTTTTTATACTGATTAACTCTCTAAGAGAACTTACATCTCAAAGTAAACATATAAAGAGTTACACTAACATTATTGGACAATAAAATCATTTGAAATTATACAATATCTTTCACCGTTATAGATAATATGTCAAAAAAAATTTGTCATCTTTAGTTTCCAGTTCATCATCACTGTTGTAGTCATCAACTGTTGAGATTACCTGCAATATACACCAAAAAAGTACACTAATTTTGTCATCATGGATGAAACTGCACCCCAAAAATCCTTTAAATCAACATTTTTGTCACTATTACTTGTGCGTTTGAGCATCAAACTCCGCGGCATTCGCCACATGTTTAAACGCTTCGGACACCGTACTTTTGATACGAGCATGTTTTCCAGACACATGAATTTTTGTACCTAGCTTTAAGAAAATCAGATTCATTCTCTTTTTATTTAAATCTATTGACTTTCATCAGTGACTGTGGTGCGATTTGGTCATCTTTCATCACCGGAACAATAAAACCGATTTCTAATATCTGTCCCTACTCTTTTGGCTGAATATTGAAGTCGTGATCATGGACCATTGTATGAGTTTATAATGGCTTCGCAGACCGTGCTAGTGAGCTGTCTTTTCGGTTGGTGGAATATTTTTATGAGTAATGATTCCCTTGCATGCCAAATCAGCATACTTCTGATATCTACAAACCATTACAATTTGAACACCTTTATTTCTGCTGATCAACTTCAGATTGATCACTCTATGGGCACAGAATATTTTAACTTGCCCCTCAATACTTCAGATTTGGTGCTCAAATTATGAATATTTGATCTCCCCTTCCCAACTATTGACGACGTTGTATCACAACCAATAAAGGAATATAGAAAAAGCAAAGGTTCCTTGTAAATTTGTTTCGCAAGGATGCATGCATGTTTGTTATTCAGGCAATCATCACTTTTCGCAAGACAATTTCAATTCCATTCTGAAGAAAATAGGATGCCCTTAAAGCCTAGTTGCTTCTCCGGGCCATATAACTCCTTTATCGCTGATTGTTTCCCAAATAAACGTTTCTGTACGATAGGGGTGCTATGGAATTTTTTCACACTTAAATATTATAGTCAAGAAAACTAGACTTTTTATATCAGTTTCTCTCAACAACTTGCCGTAAGCCTGTATAGAAAACTATTTTCTTTTTGACTAAATGACATCACGAACCCATAATTCATATTTATTTTAGTCTACATTCAGTGAATACGTTTTCAATTCGACCTTTAAGTTTTAATTAATTCACCCTTAAATAATATAGAAAACTAAATCGAATGAATTAGTTTCCCCTAAAAAACTTGCTGTATAAAAAACTATTTTATTTCCTATTTTGATCGATGACGTCACGAACCCATGATTCTCTGATTGGTTACCGTGTATTTTTGATTCAAATCAGTTAAGTTTAATTATTAATGTGCCTGTAGACTTCATTGGAACATCTAGGTATTCATTGGTCTGTAACTTAGTGTGTGTACGTTAGCAACCGTGATGTGAGGTAATAAAGTGTCAAGTCGTGTCATACTCGAGCGTGAGTTGGCGGAATATAAATGAATTAAATGGAAAGAAATTAATTCCTTTCGTTTGCATATAGGTATAATATTCTATGCAATTTAGTTTTAATTCTTGGATATTTCGGGACTAGTTCCTTCTCCCCAAAATAATTGGGTTTACTTATTATTAAACTAATTCTCACCATTAACAGACTCTAGGGTCTGGTTTAAATTTTTTATTTTGTTTAAATGGTGGTTGATTGAAAATAATTCAGATCTACAATAAAATAAATATCTCTTAATGAACTGAAATTAAATACATATAAGGTGAAGCAGGTAAATTGCGGCCCACTAACTAACTGCGGCCTCTAACAACAGAAACGCCATAGCTTCAAAACACTCGTTAAAACATAAAGTAATAAATTGTAGCATGCGCTGTGCTTATTTTGATAGCTTGCTATACAACATTTTAATTTAATTTCGGTACAAAATGTTTCAGAGACTAATTTTAGAGGGCTGCAATTAAAAATTAAAGGGCAGCAATTTACCTGAGTGACCCTATCATGGAAACCAATGAAAAATAAGTAATAATTAGTATATTCACTATATTGTTTTTTCTTATATGACCGAAGATGTGAAACTGACCGATAATTCGTAACTTCGTAGTTCAATATACTATGAGTCCATAAGCATATTATATATTGATCTATCATATTTAGAGTAGGGTCACGCATGTAAATTGCGGTTCTTTAATTCTTAATTGTGGTCCTTTCAAGAGGGTCTCTAAATCCTGCTGAACAAAATTTATATTAATATGTTGGATATCAAAAGAATTGCAATGAATATTGTTTATTAATTACGAGTGTTTTTAATCTATGATGTTTTTTAGGGTTTTTGTGGTACGAGGGCGAGTTACTTAGTGTGCCGCAATTTACTTCCTTCACCCTAGCTCAAAATCACTCGTTGTAAAGAATAGAGACTGCATAGCCAATGTTTAACTTCATGTGAAATCGATCTGGTGCTTAATAATATAGTATCTCATTACTTAAATAATAATTTAATAAACCCATTCACATTTACCTCAAGATGAGTAGTCAATCTTGTGCTTATTAAGATCATATTTTATAAATCTGATTCTCTTAACCTTGATTTGTGCTAGGTATGTAAATATCTATGTAAAATACAATTTTATTTTGTAATACAACCTAGCTTATAAAATATATGGAATTTAATTACTTATCTAATGTAGTGCCTGCATAGTGTTTTCTACAACACTTAATGTGTTGAAAAGAAGTAGCTTTACACTAGTGTATACACAGAGATGGGCGAAAAGTACATCGAAAGTACTTAAGTACTAAGTACAAGTACTCGTAAATGAATGTACTTGAAGTAGTTGCCCAAGTACTCAATTAAAAAAGTACTTTCAAAGTACAAGTACCAAGTACTTTTTAAAGTACTTAGAAGTACCAAGTACATTTACTATACAATTAAAAAACTAATAATTTATACTGTTAACTCTGATAGTACATCATCACAGTGACTCTTTTCTCTGATAGTACATCATCACAGTGACTCTTTTCTCTGATAGTACATCATCACAGTGACTCTTTTCTCTGATAGTACATCATCACAGTGACTCTTTTCTCTGATAGTACATCATCACAGTGACTCTTTTCTCTGATAGTACATCATCACAGTGACTCTTTTGTCTGATAGTACATCATCACAGTGACTCTTTTCTCTGATAGTACATCATCACAGTGACTCTTTTCTCTTCTGATAGTACATCATCGCAATGACTCTTTTGTCTGATAGTACATCATCACAGTGACTCTTTTCTCTGATAGTACACCATCACAGTGACTCTTTTCTCTGATAGTACATCATCACAGTGACTCTTTTCTTTGATAGTACATCATCACAGTGACTCTTTTCTCTGATAGTACATCATCACAGTGACTCTTTTCTCTGATAGTACATCATCACAGTGACTCTTTTCTCTGATAGTACATCATCACAGTGACTCTTTTCTCTGATAGTACATCATCACAGTGACTCTTTTCTCTGATAGTACATCATCACAGCGACTCTTTTCTTTGATAGTACATCATCACAGTGACTCTTTTCTCTGATAGTACATCATCACAGTGACTCTTTTCTCTGATAGTACATCATCACAGTGACTCTTTTCTCTGATAGTACATCATCACAGAGACTCTTTTCTCTGATAGTACATCATCACAGTGACTCTTTTGTCTGATAGTACATCATCACAGTGACTCTTTTCTCTGATAGTACATCATCACAGTGACTCTTTTCTCTTCTGATAGTACATCATCGCAATGACTCTTTTGTCTGATAGTACATCATCACAAATCACAATAACTCTATACTCTGATAGTAAGTACATCATCACAGTGACTCACTGTACACGTCCACACGCTTATAATTCATCAATTTGTTTGGTAAATATTGGTTGTGATATCTAGGTATCAAAAATAATTATATTGAATGTATTTAAATTGGTCAATATAACTCATAGTCTCTATACATGATTGTATGTCAGGATATATAAATATTCACAGTCACATAAAAGTATACAATGTCTTAGTTTTTGATTCTACTGTTTGACAAAGTTTTCAATTTTACTGCTTGACAAACAATTTTCCAACATGTTGGACCTCTTCAAACTCTAATTTTTATCCAGTTGCTGTAAATACAGTTTTGATGAGAAAAAGAATTAATTTTGTAGAGATTTTAGAACTAATCTTTTAAAATCTCTTGACTGAAAGGGAAAATGTACTTTGCAAAGTACTTTTTACTTGGGAAGTAACAAGTACTTGTAAAAAGTACTTCTAAGTAATTATTCAAAGTACTTTTTAGAAAGTACTTCAAGTAGTACTTGAAGTACTTACTTGTTACTTAGTACTTTTACTTGGTACTTGGGAAGTACTTTCCCGCCCATCTCTGTGTATACAACATTATTTGCCTCTCCGTGAACGAAAATTTTCCAAAATTGAAGGTGTACGGTACATGAGCCCCTCGGTCATGAGCCCCCCCCCCCCCCCCCCATGACCTAAACCAACGAAAACGCAGTAAAGTCAAGCTCGTTTGCGAAATATCGATCGATTTCGCTGCGTAAGTGATCAGGGAACGATATTGCAACCATCGATAGATTGCTGTGTGTTCGAGGGATATGAAATTTTAATTTCCAAGTGATTGCGGACTGTGCACTATGCAGTCAGTATACATGCAATCGCTCGATGATGATCCGACAGAATTTCACTTAGATGAAAAATTATTAAATTGATACAATTGCGTTTCGGAAATTACATTGGCAAACAGTGTTTTATTTCCCGCCAATTTCGAGTATCGCCAATCCAAAGTGATTCACCAATCAGAGACAAAAATCTATTGAGATGCCAGAGCTTGAATTATTGAAATCGGGAATCGGGTGGTGGAATCAGTACTTACACTCCTAGGGTAATTACCCTAATCTATGGTAATCAGACCCCTCCTATGAGGAGGGGGGGGGGGGTTACTATGATCATTAGTCCGACGCCCCATTAGTCCGACACTTTTGTAATTTATTACTGATTTAACATAAAATATATGTATATGCTTAAAATAACCTTTTACAATAGATAATCAGGTTTATATGGTAAATAAGGGTCATTTCAGTGTTTCATTGTAGGTACAACCGTACAATAGGTTAAGTGCCAAACTGCCAACTTACATTTTTCAACTTTCAGTTTACCAATAAGCCAACTTATAAGTACAAAGCTGCCAACCTGGTACCTATATGTAGGTATTTGAAAAAATAGATTTCAACAAATTACATTTAAACTAGGGTAAATTACGAATTATCGGTCAGTTTCACATCTAGGATCATATAAGAAAATACGATATAACAGTTTTAATTTTATTTTAATTGGTATCCGTGATACCTGTAGGTATCACGGATACTAATTAAAATAAAATAACAATTATTATATTGTTTTTTCTTTTATGACCGAAGATGTGAAACTGACCGATAATTCGTAATTTACCCTAGGTACCCTTGGAGAGAAAAAAAAATGTATTCATAATTTTTGAACATAGCCTAGCTAGCTATAAAGAGTGAAATAATTTCTGTTTTTTATACAAATATTATGTAAATTTCTCCTAGATATATTATGTAGATAATTTTTCCTATGGAATTTATTGCATTATACCATCCATAACCAGACAGGGTGTAGGTCATAAGCCCCCCATGGTCAAGAGCCCCCCCGGTCATGAGCCCCCCCGGTCATGAGCCCCCCCGGTCATGAGCCCCCCCCGGTCATGAGCCCCCCTAGGTCATGAGCCCCCCTAGGTCATGAGCCCCCCTAGGTCATGAGCCCCCCTAGGTCATGAGCCCCCTTAGGTCATGAGCCCCCCTAGGTCATGAGCCCCCCTAGGTCATGAGCCCCCCTAGGTCATGAGCCCCCCTAGGTCATGAGCCCCCCTAGGTCATGAGGCCCCCTAGGTCATGAGGCCCCCTAGGTCATAAGCCCCCCCGGTCACGAGCCCCCCCGGTCACGAGCCCCCCTGTTTTTAAATCCTTATTTACCTATATTATTTAATCCTTATTGACACTTTGGTAGTTCATTACTGATTAGACATAAAATATATGTATATCGGGGGGCGTGCCGCCCCCCGAACCCCCCTGCCAGGTCATTAAACAATCATGAAGTGTGCAGTACAACAATCTAGTGGATACAACAAACTACATTAGCAACTATCAGTTATTTCCATCTAAGTAGTTCTTCATTTGTTTAACTAGGTAAATAAGGATTAAAAAACATGGAGGGGGGGGGCTCGTGACCGGGGGGGCTCGTGACCGGGGGGGCTCGTGACCAGGGGGGGCTCGTGACCAGGGGGGGCTCGTGACCAGGGGGGGCTTATGACCTAGGGGGGCTCATGACCGGGGGGGCTCTTGACCGTACCCCGCCACTCGGTGGAATGGGGTTGTATGCCCCTCCTCCAATGCCCAGTGTTAATCGAGTAGCAGTCGAGGGAGGCGATGTCTTTCTGTTCTGTTTGTAGCTATCACAATTTTGATAAATTATTTACCTATAGTGACAATTGTGATGATATTTATTTCTGAAAACATATTGTTTACTAATTGCCGCAATTGGTGAGATTTATGAAAACATTTTTTTTAGTTGGCTTCTCATTCAATTTTATTATATTTAAATTAAAAGGTAAATTAAAAAGGTTAAACAATCATAATAGTTTTAATCACAACTCATTTTAACACTACTTTCTGGCTTACAAGATGATGCTAAGGTAGGCTTGTATGCTTCATTCACTATCTCCTCTAATTTTCCTCTTAAGAGTTTTTGCTAGGTAGGAATTTAAATTTCATTTAATTACTCATTTTTTTAAATATACACTGCGTCCATCGCTTTATTGCAGATCACTATTTTGTGAATAATTTTAATAATATTGATCGTACAGTAGTGAAACTTTGATCACTAGAAGATTGCTTCTATGTTAGTGTAATCGATTTCGATTAAATCCGTTCAAGTTTTGTTATTATTTTAATATATCTCGCATTTTCTATAGCGCCATCTAGTTACCAATTGTGAATATTTAAATTTTACAGCTTTTCAGGCAGTTTTAAACTAGCTGTCAAGTGTGTAACACCTTAAAAACTGTGCCTATTCGTTTGTGTTCCCCAAATTTAGGTAAGACACCTTTTGTGCAGTGTTTTTATTAATTTCTATAGCTCTTATTGATAAGGCAAATCCTATTTTGTTTCCATATTATCAAAGTACCTACCAATTTAGTTTCTAGTGTTAGTGCTAGATTCTTCATTGTTATAAACCTTCATTTCTCTAAATCTTTATTCTCTTTTACAATTGAATTTCTATTTCTTGATTTAGTCTTCAAAAACTACTGTTCATTCCTTTGTAGATATCTTTTTCTATAAAATATCCTTTCCTGTTCTTTTCTTCTTTAAAGTCCTTTGTACTTCATTTTTATGTCACTAGGTCTTTTATTTAATTCATGTTCTCACTATATGCAGTTACTGGGGTACGGTCAAGAGCCCCCCTGGTCAAGAGCCCCCCTGGTCAAGAGCCCCCCTGGTCAAGAGCCCCCCTGGTCAAGAGCCCCCCTGGTCAAGAGCCCCCCTGGTCAAGAGCCCCTCCGGTCATGAGCCCCCCTGGTCATGAGCCCCTCCGGTCATGAGCCCCTCCGGTCATGAGCCCCTCCGGTCACGAGCCCCTCCGGTCACGAGCCCCTCCGGTCACGAGCCCCCCCGGTCATGAGCCCCCCTCCCTGTTTTTTTAATCCTTATTTACCTAGTTAAACAAATGAAGAATTACTTAGATAGAAATAACTGAGAGGTACTAATGTAGTTTGTTGTATCCGCTAGTTTGTTGTACTGCACACTTCATGATTGTTTAATGACCTGGCAGGGGGGGGTTCGGGGGGCGGCACGCCCCCCGATATACATATATTTTATGTCTATTCAGTATTGAACTACAAAAGTGTCAATAAGGATTAAATAGTATAGGTAAATAAGGATTTAAAAACAGGGGGCTCGTGACCGGGGGGGGCTCGTGACCGGGGGGGGCTCATGACCGGGGGGGGCTCGTGACCGGGGGGGGCTCGTGACCGGGGGGGCTCATGACCGGGTGGGGGCTTATGACCTAGGGGGGCTCATGACCGGGGGGGCTTATGACCTACACCTGCAGTTACTACTATGTACCATTTATTTATAATTCATATCATTAGCATATTGTAACACTCGTATTTTGTATCTGGTTACAGGTACCGTTGTAATTTCCCTCCATCAATAACTACAATAGTCAATGCCTTTCAATTCTCCTTTACAACGCGTAAAACCTAAAAGCAAATGAACACTAAATTGAGGGCACATCAACAGTTTAACTATGTAGGGTGACTGATACCTTAATCTGCGCAAACTTCATGAGCCAGTTTACAGTTAGTATCTTGCTGAAATATTTTTTGAATCCATAAAAAATTGGAAAGTTGAACGTTTATGTATTTTGAATGGATTTTAACTGTCCATCGCTTTATTGCAGCTCTGTGAAAAGGCCAAAAAATGGGCGATTAATTTCTACCGAGAGGGTTGAAAATTGTAGCAGGTCCTGCAGAAGGGAGGACTCTTCTATATTTAGCTTTATAACTTGGAAGGATTAAGAGAACAATATTTTCTTTTGTGGAAAATCCCGACACAAACCCAAGGAGAGATGAGGGTACGAGAAAAAGAATTTCCCCTCGAAATATGCGAAAAATACGCAGGCAGGTCATAAGGCAGCTAAATGACACTAGTGCCTCCATTTTTGACAAGGCTGTCATTGGTCTTACGTCAAATCAGTCCTGATGTAATGTCTCAAATGAAACTGTCAGAAATGCTCAATGGGGCTAATACCAGAGAACAAGGCAATCAAGTCATGATAGTCTCTCACTTGATGCCAGAGTTATGGGGAAAGAAGTTGTAACCCTTTAAGCATGAGATTGTGCGAAGTAATGCAAGAAAATCATCTTTTGCCAACGAGAAATTGCAAACTATTAGGCCAAGGGAACAAGTACTCAACAAAAGAGGCAATGTAGGATTTGATTGTTAGGTTTACACCCTCTGGTACTCGGAAAGGGCCAATTAACGTTTCACCAATGATGCCCGCTTAAAACATGAAGCCACAGCCTCCTTGTTGACGACGAAACCAGTGTGGATAAACAGCTACAGTATGATCCAAACTTTAACCCATCCTTCCAGACTATCAAGGGTGGATCTTTCCCCATCTGTTGAAAGAACAAGCAGGAAGTTTGTTTTCATGTAATTCTGTGTACATCTAATGCCTTTTTTCTTTTCGGGTCTTGTCCATAGGAGGCCTGGAAATGGGCTCCACGTTCCTTGTCGTCTCATTTAACTTACTGTTTGAACGAATAACCAATGACAGCCTTTTCGAAAATGGAGGCACTAGTGTTATTTGGCTGCCTTATAACCTGCCTGGGTAGTTTTCGCATATTTCGAGGGGAAAAAGCTTCTCCCCGTACCCTCATCTCTCCTTGGGTTGGTGTCGGGATCTTCCACAACTGAAACTATGTTTCTCTTATCCCTCCCAAATTCATTAGCTAAATATAGAAGAGTCAACCCTTCTGCAGGACCTGTTACAATGTTTACCCTCTCGGTAGAATTTAATCGCCCATTTTTTGGCCTTTTCACAAAGCTGCAATAAAGCGATGGTCAGTTAAAATACCTTCAAAATACATAAACGTTCATAATTTTCCAATTTTCTCATGGATTCAAAAAATATTTCAGCAAGATACTAACCAAAGTTTCACTACTGTACGATCAATATTATTAAAATTATTCACAAAATAGTGATCTGCAATAAAGCGATGGACGCAGTATAGTAACTGCTTTTCTGCATACCTGAGCTTGGTCAACGGATCGTGGTAGATGAATTTATTCACGACGCCACTTTCCTTTCTGACTGCCTCTTCGAGTCCCTTGTATTTAACTTCCTTTCGATGTTAGCGATATAGTATTTTGTTCCGAAACAAGACTTCAATTCTTTGAGTCATAAGATTTGAGAATAAAAAAGTACCAAGTTGCATAGGTGGTTTTTATCATTATATTATAAACTCAATAGTACTGAATGTAAATGAAAATAATATGCTGCATTATAAGGTGGGATATATTCAATCCCACCATGCAACTTTTGTTCATGAATGATATTTTTATGGTGGTTTACATATTATCCCACCATGTAACAAAATAGGTAAGTTAAACCCCTTATATATATATTGATTGTGTTTGTACATAAAATACTTTTATTTATTATTTACTTCCGTTGTATGGTAATTAATACATATATTTTCTCCATGCTGATCAGATGTTAACAAGAGTTATAAGTATATTTATATTTTGCATTCAATCTAATAGAATGATCAAGTCATGACGTCACACCAAGTTTCTGGATATACGTGTATGGGTCATGCTTCTTTTTTCTTATAATGTAATTTAATCTCAAACTTTCGTGCAATAAATTATTCAAAAATATTGAGTAGCATTGTCTTTCTTTTTGAGAAGTATATTCTTTGACCCATGGATAAATTCTTATATTTTTATGGTTTAATAGTATTTTTTTATTGTGATTTGAGCATACATTCTCTCTGTTCATCTTGTTATTACAGTTATAAAATGAGATGTCAAAGCAAAGTTAGTAATTATATCATACACTTTTCCATCATAGCAATTATCTGCATTAGTCATGTAAGTAACTACTAAATCTTTAAAAAGTAGGGTTTCGAGAAGTGCACGAGGTATAGAGAGGTGTTAAAATGTGGAGTGTCTCACACGAACATCCCCTTCTTTCCGTGTATTCTGTTAAACTTATGTGAGTGGGAGGGGCGCCATTGGTTTAGACCACACTATAATAAATATGCATAGCAATGACAATAGAGTGATAAGTAGAGACAGTTTTGGTTTTAGAGTGTTGCTGTGATGACTTCACGGCACTAAACGTCTCAATTGTCACTACATATTCCATATACTGGGGTTTAGTCACGCCCATGGCACCACTTTTTGGCATCACTTGTGCCTCTGCTATGCTACCTCCATCTTTATTTACACTCAGATGGATTCCAGGACAATAACCCCCCGTGCAAAAAAATACCCCCGTGCAAAATACCCCCGTGCAAAATACCCCCGTGCAAAATACCCCCGTGCAAAATACCCCCGTGCAAAATACCCCCGTGCAAAATACCCCCGTGCAAAATACCCCCGTGCAAAATACCCCCGTCCAAAATACCCCCGGACAAAATACCCCCGGACAAAAAACCCCCGTGCAATAAACACCTCGTGCAATAAACCCCCCAAGCAAAAAACCCCTGATCTATATAAATAGCATAATCCATTTTTATTAATATATTAAACATTATTCAATGCGAACCAATAATTATTACATTCTCTTCGAAAATATGACAAATTTTTTGCAAAATAAGGTATACCCAATTACCTATTAAAAAAGACACCATGATACAGTTATTTCGTTCATTGGCTAACGATTTACAAGTATTTGAAAAAGCGGAAACAGTTTGTTGGCCCATACTGTATGTATTTCGGGCCCCTCTGCCAGTTCATTAATCAATCATGAAGTGTGCAGTACAACAAACTAGCGGGTACAACAAACTACATTACAGTTTCATGTAAAAAATCTATAATGTTTGAGTAATTTCAATGGAAACACGAGTTTTTTCAAAGTTCTCAATCCTTCAGTAATACATAGGAAATAAATAACTTTAAACCTTCATATCTCAAAAAGAGTTGGTTTCTACAAAAAACTGTTATGCTTTCGGATTCTATGAACAAAAATACATGTATAAAAAAAAATTTGGTGGGGTTGTCAAATGGGAAAGATCCCAAATGTACCTATGAAACCATAAAAAGTGGTGGCAGATTCCCCACAAATATCATAATTTTCTATATCCAATAATGAATAGGAAGTGTAGTTGACAGTATCACTTTATTGTAATAAATTGTACTAATGATCTTTATATTTAAGTTTCAGGATAATTGAAACTATGTCAACAAAAAAGAGACTAAGATCAGATTCATCATATGGTTTATATAGCAAAAGGATGAAATCAGATGTCCACGGCCCACAAGATTACGCATCTATCGAAGATGTGAATTGTGATTACAAAGTGATGATGAAAAGTGCGTTAGAACTGGAGAGGAGCCAACCCAGGATGAGATTACGATCTAAATATTTGGTAAGTTAAATTAATATTGTTGTGGATAATTACCCTTGGTTTCGAAGCAGACGTTAAACCCCTACTAAAATTTGAAAAATCAAACCGGAAATTAATTTGTTCACTTTCCGTATTTTTGTTTTCAGATTTTTCCTATATTATCATAAGCTAGTTCAATTATTCTATATTTATGACGATATTTCTAATTATTACTAAAGACAGTATGGGGAGAAACAAGAGTATAGAGATAGATTTGTAGGAAATACTTCATGTACCATTGTCGTAATTGTAGCTCACTCTTTTAAATCAAAATCTAACAGAAATGAGAACTTTGCAACTTATAATAATTATCAGTACAATTGCCTACCCCAATATAATAATTGTTTATTCCCCTCCAATTCCAGGATACTCACAGAGTGATAGTTATTAGAGTAATCATAACTCTTGCTGTCAAATTCAGACTCTCCGTGTCAACAGTTTGGAACTCCATTAGATCTACCGACAAATTCGTCAGTGAAACTTCTTTGAGGTCAGAAGACATTGCTCTGGCTGCTGTTACAGCTTTGTTCACTTCTGGTGAGTAGTAAATGAAATAGTAACTAATAGGATAATAAAATCATCTCAAGAATCAAAAATAAGCAGTCCTCGTCAACAAGTAAATTCAAGGACTACAGCTGTTATAAATATGTCTTATTACTCATTGCAGTTCAATCTTTTATTACTAGAATTTAGTGCAGGGGTCTGATTATCAGACTTAGAGATTAAAATTAGCTTTGCCAATCCCTCCTTATTGTCCCGAGGCTACCTCTAGCTAGACCTTCTTTTTGTTATATTGAATCATTTAGGTTTTAGTTTAGTGATCCAGCTTCTATCAACTTCTTGCTCTTCCTTCAACCTTACTATATTTATGGGTAAGCATACTGACTGTTATCCATGTGTACCTATTCTTGCCATCCATGCGCTGTGTCGACACTGTTACCTGTGGTAACCGAGTAGTCAATCTAGTGCATGGAGCGTACTTTCACTGTCCCCTTTTCTACGAGGCCTTCTCTTCATGTCTCTTTGGATCACCCCGTAGTGGATAAGGACAACTTTTAAACCTCGAAAATAATAATATTATCACTAGAATTGCCTACTGGAATCTATTATTACTCTCTTTGTAAATATTTAGAGTAACTAGTAAAAATGGTTACCAATCTAATAATCACTCTTACCAAACAGTTGAAATAACATGAAATTATTTTATTAATCGTATCACTGTTTTACGCATTTTGTAGTCAGCTGATTGACTTCAACTAAGAGATTTAGTTTAAATATTTAATAAAAGAGTGTTATTTTTTAGTAGAATAAAAAATCCAATTAATAAGAATTGGAAAACTCTGAAAGCGTAATCTTCATTTATCGTAATTAAAAGCGCAAGGTTAAGTTCTTAAATTTTGTACATAGGTTAGGCTTCATATACTATCCATCCTTCAATCCTATAAATACTTTACTAACTCACTAAGTAGCCTTTCAGCATCCATGTGCTCGTCACAGAATGGTTATAGGCGACTTTATTCATAGATAGCATCTTTTAAAAAATAATATGAACATAATTATTTTCTCAATTATATTATTCCTTTCAGCCTGATAATAATGATGGATTAAGTAGGTTCACACTTATTAATGTTACTCCAATGTATACATTTTACTTGCTAAATAGCACTGAATTAATAAATGTGAAACTAATCCTAAATTTTTATTTTACAGCAAAGATAATTGAATCGAGAGCTGAGCGTCCAAGACTCTTGGAAATATCCAACTACTGCAGAAAATTCCGAGGAGGTAGACTCGGCAAGATGGAGGTCACGCCTTTCGACATCATACACACTGAATTCGAAATGCTAAAAACTGGGTGTCTGTTCACATGTGAGTTTTATACCATTCATTGTTTGAAACTTTTTATTTTTGTACTTGAAATTTACAGATTTGATCAATTCGCTAATATTTTTTTTCCCATTTTTTTTTATAGCGAAAGTAAGCACTCCAGAGTTCGTAAATTTGTTCATCAATAATATTGTGATTTTACACAAAAAAGAAAATAAATTCACTGAAGAAATGCCTTCACACATCGCTGTGTATAACCAGAAATTTTACGAAGCTGCCGATAGACGAATTTTAGCCAGTTTGAAGTGTAAGTTTATTAATTTTGAAAATAATTGAATATTTCGAGAATAATTATATAAAAACTCAAATTATTTATTATTTTTTTCCAGCACCGTTTCTCGTTTCTGAATATCCATCGAAAATAGCAGCAGCAGTTGTCTACTTGGCCAAAAAAGAAGTCGATGCGGAGACTGAGAGAGAAATTTTCCCAGCAGAATTCATAGAATCTGTTTTAGGTTATTCTAAGGAAGAATATTTCCCATTAATAAGGGAAATTAAGTTTATTAATTGTGTGAAAACTTCTAAACATTGAATCAATAGGTTTTATCTCTGTTATTTATTGTTTTTGACAGTTATACCAGTAATGTTGTTGCATTTATCCTGGACTATTTCATGCAATACATTTGATGAAGCACTAGATTTATTCATTAAAATTACTAAGTGAAGCAATTAGGAACAGAAGTTCTATGAACAATGGAGACTGTTTGTGAGTTTTTTGGTTGCAGAAAGCTACTCCGTCAATACAGTAGTTCACGAAGGAATGTGACCTAACACATATGAACATGACCTCTGCCTCTTTTCACGTAAAAAGGTTTGAACAAATCTGTTGCAGTGCTATGAAGGCTGGTCACCTTTAACTCTATCAATTTGCAAATCTGCCATCAACTGTTCACCTACTTTACCCTGAGTCTTACGGCATATCAAGCAGTTTTTAAGAATAGTCTTGACTAATTTTGTTCCTTTGATTGTGCGAAATCTTTCCTTTATTGCAGTCCTCAAGCTCTACCCTTATGTCCCAGCTTATGATGAATCTCTAGAATTAATTTCACTAAGGGAGAAGATCCATGTCGAACAATAGGATGTTTACAATCTTAAGGGACTGGAGTTTCACATAAGCGTCCTCGTAAGCTCATATTTTTATCGTTATCTAAATAGGGAGAAAGCTTGGCAAGAGCATTTGGTTTGGATAAGGTTTTATTCATTGACAAGTATTCGTAGGGATCTGCTAACAACTTTCTCGAAAATTTTGAGCTCTGCACATTTTAATTCCTGTGCAAAAAGCAAACCGCTTGGCATTGGTTGATTCATCAATAATGGTTTGAATCTCAGCATAATTGCAATATTTAATTTCAGTTTGTAAATACTGGATGTGGAATTAATAAGTTTATCCAGCACGAAATTGTCATTCGCAAGTTTAGTCTTGATTGTGATATATTTATTTTTCCTGATCATCATTTATTTCGGGGACAATAGTCCCAACACTATTAGGCCATTGATCAGGATCAAATGTAAGGAACGATGGACCTTTCACCCATAGATCGCAATTCAAATCAACAACGCTGTGGATACCTCGCCTCAGCATGTCGGCAGGATTCTGCTTCGAAGGAACATTTTTCCAATCACGGAAATTAGATAAGGCCTTGTTACACGGTGCGAGTAACTGTCGTGACAGTGCATTGCAGCTGTCCCAATGTACTCGCATGCCAGTAGCTCAATATTCATATCATTGAATCTCCATGACAGTTACTCGACTGATGTGGACACACTGTGAGAGTAGCTGCACTACAGTAACTGGCTAGGCCAACTTGCACGTTTACTCGCACCTTGTAACAAGGCCTTTAGGCTTCTAATGTTAACAACTCTATTTGCAACAGGTCTCTGCAAAATTACATGTCTCGGTTTATGTAGCGAAGAGTTGATTCGCCATCAGTTCAGAAGTGAAAAGTTTCTATGTGGACAAATTTTTACAACTCTTCTAATAAAAGTTCTACAGCTATTTTAGCAGCGTTCAATTCTATTCTAGATACAGTTTTCAGGGAACTGCGATCTAATGAAATTAATCTAACCTTTGCGATTTTAAAACATAAGTGATGTGTGCTTGCCACTTTTATCATTTGTAAATGGAAAACCTCACCATAGGCAATTTCATTGTCATTTGCCAATATATGCTTATCGTGGTTCATTTTTTTGGTTTGTATCACCTCTTCAGTTTCGTTACTTGATTTCAAATTTATTTAAGTTGGTGCCACGAGTCTTTTAACTCGGCCTTCAATTTTCCATTAATATGTAAAAGTGAGGTTAGGATTATTTTCCAATGGGTTAAATTTCAAATTGTTAGAATGAAGTGTTACTAATTAACTTAACTACCGAGGGAGTATACTATCGACACATTCATTTTATTTACCCAGTGCTCTTCACTCAATAAACTTAAGTGAAAGCTTAGCTAAACCATACGACCAGGCGTTCTTAGATTATCTGAATTTGGCAAGTACAATTCCTCACTATTCCAAATTAATTTAATGAATGGGATCAAAGTGTATCCCGATACATCAACAAAGTAACCCGAAGTTTTCAGGCAAAACACAGCTGTCTTATTTTATACTTGATTACCTTCGTGAAGAGTATATTTTAAGACTGCATTTATTTATCATCTTGTTATCGTATAACCAAATGGCCGAAAAGTTGGTGGGACGATTGGTCATTATCCATGTATCAACATGCATATGCAATTATAAGTTTGCATTTAGGAATATGCATATGCATTTAAAAATATGCTTTTATAAATGTGCATCTACTTTTAATTAATCTTTTAACAATATGCCTATCCTGAAGCAATCTGTGGTGGTCCAAACTGTTGTAATTTGGAATATTGATTGTCTTTTTATCATGTTTATCATTTTTTACCGCTACTTGCAGTTTTAGAGGATAGCGCTAGGGTTATGCTCTTCAACTACGAGGGCTTATATTTTTGGTTTAGGTAGGCTTGATTTACTATCACCTCTTCATTTTCCTCTTCATCCGTGAGTCCCTTTTCGTCACATTCCTTGGTAAGTGACTGCATACACTGAGTAGTTTTTCTGCATCCAAGAGCATTGTCACTTACGGTGGTAAGTGACTTTGTTCATAGCCACTTTCCTTTCTGACTGCTTCTTCTAGTGAGTTTAGACCATTATATTTAATTTCCTTTTGGCGTCAGCAATACAGCCTTTGGTTCTGAAGCAGACGTTAAACCCCTACTAAATTAATTATCAATATGCATTTGCATATATTATGAGTTATTATGCATTTAATAGTAATGCTCCAAATTTGAAATGTTAAAGCCTCCCTCCAAGCAAATTTTTTATTGTCTAAATCAACGAGGCTAATGTTTCTTATCATTTTACTGCAAACCCCAAAAAATTTGATAGCATATTTTTAATTTTATATGCTTTTAAAGATTTTTATAATCCAAACTCTACAAAACCTACTTTACTTCCGACTTTCTAATTTTTAGTCTGAAGAAGAAGAATGTACACCATTTGTTTTGATTGTCAGCTAGGTATTTGGTTTATTAAATCTATTTATTATTCGTTTGAAGGGTTAAATTTTGATAAACTTATTATAGAAACGTTTATATACTTTTAGAAACAATTAATATCCTAAAAGAAGGCCCAAAACGCATTGTTTGTTTAAAAATCTTAATTTTAAATTAAAACAAAGAGTGTACAATCTTCTTTCTCAGCATCAGGTTAGTGATTCGCTCAATTGTTGCTCAGAGTATTTAACAACTTTAAAAGCGAATAATAATCTGTATACTGAACCGAATTGTATGCGTATACCTTAGTTCTATAATATTATGTAATAAACTCATTTTTCTCCCGGAGCCTGGAGAGGACCTTTAAGGGAACCGTTCTCGGGAAAAATGGCAAAATTAAAGAAAAAAAATTTATTGTGTAAATAATTGCTTTTTAACCTTCTAATAGTGTGTGCAAAATATCAGAGCTCTCATGTTACTCTAACCTCCTGGGGAGAGGGAGGAAGGGGAGGGGACCGGGGGGTAGGGAGTCGATATGTACTCTATAAACCAACTCTCGGCCAATTATAATTCGTAATAATTAATTATCTCGCTATATCTGGTATCTAACGTGCCACTAATCAGATGCACACTAAGGTATGCCCCTCAGTTAACCGCAAACCTTCACAGGAGTCGTATGCAGCGTGTCAGATTATCAAACTTTGAATGGGATTTTCTATTAGTTCAGAGATCTAAAAATCTTGTAATTCAAAAGCCTAAGGCGTTTACAATTTTGAAGCTACGGCATTGCGATTTTTTGCATTCGATTCTCCCCGGAATTATTTTTCAAAATATTTAATTTTGAAATTTATATATTTCAATTTTTTTTTTCACTAAAAATTTCAATAATTCGAAAAATCAAAAAAACTCTTCCACAGTTTGTAGAGAATCTAATGCAAAAAAACCATAATGTCGTAGCTACAAAATTGTAGTATCCATTTATTAATTTACACTGTTCGAAATTCGAATAACTCTTTTTCTATGGGTCTAATCGAAAAATGTCAAGAATTCATTTAATATATGTGTACAAAGCATCACAACCGTAGCTTCAATAATAAAAAACTTTTCAAAATCTGGGAACGGTGCCCTTAAATATTTCAAAAGACAACTGTTTCAGAGAATGACGCATTATATTAATGGCACAATAGGATACTATATAAGTGAATTAAATTTTCATCGTTACCAGTTATATAAGAACAGAAACAAGGTATATACTGATCACCTGCAGTCTATAATCAATTACTATTATTATCCTACTCTTCATTTCTATTACTGTAGGTGTTACTTTTAGCTTTATGGCGCCATATAGTTAATCATATTCTCTAATTTTCGAATAAAAATTTATAGACATTCATCATGAAAACTAAATGATAGAACGCCTAAAGGTATCAAATAAATTAAGGTGTTTGATCAACATCCCACGAGATATAAACAGCTGGAAGTGCATATATTGCCTTCCTTTGAAATGCATATGCCTTAAATGCATTATCTTTAAATGCATGTTTTATCTGCAAAACATATGCATTTTCTCAAATGCATATGCGTTCTCAAAATACACAAAACCTGTTGCATATGCAGTATATTCCCCAGTACATATTTAGAAATGCATATTGTCACAACCCTAGTTATTATCCAGTTACCAGTTTACTAGATTTTGAGAGCGAACAGGTCAAAGTTTGATATCAAGGTAATTTATAACTTAGTATTATTGGATGATCAACATCTTTTATAAGCGGTGGTGAAAGTATGCGCTCTACCGAGTGAACGTAATCTAGTTTACATTATTAAAAGGTTGAGAATTATTAAATTTGAGGGTTCAATTAATTTCGGATCAAATCTTGTAGAACCGAAATATACATTTTATTATTTTAAAAATGTCAGTCTTGTAGAACCGAAATATACATTTTATTATTTTAAAAATGTCAGCACTGTGAAGGTTTGATATTTTATTAAATATAAGAGGAAAGTGGAATAATGTTTAGAGCATTATTTTTAAATTCAATAGGTTAATAATACCACGACATGAATTAATAAAGTAAATATTTCGAGATGCAATTTAACATAATAGGTTCCGCTGAAGGTGGTTACTGAGTGTTTTCCTTTGGCAGAGTGAGAGAACAGAGAGAGGCGAGCAGACCAGACAACTGTAACAGCGACTGAGTACCTTGAACCAGACGGAGGTGACAGTAGCCTATTTCCTGGAGAGAGAGAAAGGCATTAGAGACTACAGAGATATTGCATTAGACTACATAGTAAAGAGACCTTGTATTAGAGACTACAGATTAAAGACATTTAACGTTTGCTTCGGAACAGAGGGCCATATCACTGACGTCAAAAAGATATAGAATAAAGGGACTGGAAAAATCAGTCGGAAAGAAAAGTTGCTCCATGAACAGAGTTACCTACCACAGTCGGTAACAATGTTCATGGATGCAGAAAAAGCTACTCCGTGAATGCTTCCATTTATCAAGGATTGTGACACAAGCACCGGTGGCTGCACTCACTAATGAAAGAGGAAAATGAAGTCTACGAGTCTACCTAACACAAAATCTAAGACCTCTTAGTTGAAGAGCATAACCCTAACGCTATCCTCTAAAACTGCAAGTAGAATTTAAAATGATTAACATGGTATAAAAATCGAAATAACAGTTCCAGGCCCAAGGTACGGCGCCCGCCTTCTATTCCTTTCAACACAACAGCTTCAGGAAACAGCCTTCGAGGGCTTATATATAAAATAAATATATCATTATATATGTGCAATGATATTGTTTAGCTCTTACCTTTATGAACTCTAATTTTACATATTCAGGCATGTCAGTGTTTTTACACACTCTAAAAATATTTCCAATGATATCCTCTGAAGCATAACCAAGTTTCCAGAGACTGCTCAGAATCTGAGAAAGTTGATATTATATTACTTAATAGCTATAAAGAAAGAACATTAGTCATAAAATGATATAATTCTTGACAACCAATGTTACAATAATATTTACAGCTATTTTTCAAACTGAATATTAAGAAGTTTATTTTCTGCATACTTATTCAGCATTCACAAAAATTACAGCCTTATAAATTATCATTAGCTATACAGGGTGGCGCAAAAAAAAAGGAAATCCATTTTCAAATTAGTTTATTTTAAAAACTATTGAAATTAGAAATTTTCTAAGAACACAGTTTTATTCGAATAGTTTTTCTGCATCTTTCATGAAAATATGTTAAACTTACGACTGAAATTGAACATCCTGCAGCGAATTGAGAAAATATAAATAAAAAGGGCTTGCACGAGGACGAAAAACACAAAAAGACTTAAGAATAGATATAATTTATTCGTAGTAGTAAATTTAAAAAATGATATGTTTCATTCAATTAACATTTTGTTAATAGACCTATTCATTAATGGAAATATTTCTTCATCACCAATCACGACGTCTTCTCCAAAACGAACATTTCTTTGCAGAAACCATCTAGAAAAATTAGGACTGTGCGCTAAATCAGTTTCTAAGAGTTAGTGCCTTACCTGCTTCTTGAAATTGAAAGGATGATACTTCACATCGTGTTTAACAATTCGGTGAAATGTCTCTTTAGTGATGTCTAATTCATTCCTTCTGATTGATATGTTTGGATATTCAATAAACTGTTCATGAATAAGATTAATGTCTTCATGTGTTCGTTCTGTTCTCCTGCGACCTACTCAATTTTTGTTCAGAATGAAGTGGTTTCTACAGTTTGGAACTGATCAATAAAAGTCAATATTGTTTTATAGTTGATGAAAATCTTACCTGGAAGCTATGTTCAAAATGAGGTTGAACCAGCTTAAAGTTTTCAGTGTTTAAATAACTTGTCACAACAAAATCTTTGTTCCTTAAAAAGCTGCATTTTGAGGGTTTCGAATGGCGAACTGATTTTATTAAAGATATCAATTTTTTTTTCGTATATTTCGTTCTCGCGCAAGCCCTTTTTATTTACCTTTTTTTAATTCGCAGCAGTATGTTTAGTTTTTCTCGTAACTTTATAACAGATTTTCAAAGTAGATGCAGAAAAAGTAAAGGAATAAAACTGTGTTTTTAGAAAATTTCTAGCTTTAATAATTTGTAAAATAAACTAGTTTGAAAATGGGTTTCCTTTTTTTGCGCCACCCTGTATATCAAACAATTTTTATGTCAATATATAGCAATATACCTTATAGCAATATACCTTATACCCTACACCAGTTTAGAGTAGATATACCTTATGAGTTAGCAATATCCTACATTTTGAGAGCTAATAATATTATACACCTTGTAAAGGGTTTATAACATCTTATAGCTAAGCTTCATCATACAATTTCAAAGAAATACATAAATAAAGGGTCGTAAACACACAGTCTTTCTACCTCACTTTTTACTAAGCTTCTACTTTTTCCACGAGACATTTCATTTATTTTAGTAGGATAGCAACTAAAATAGATCATAACTCTATCGTTTTTTCTTATATGATTCAAAAATCTTGTGGAATAAAACGAAAAAGTAGGAGCTAAGTAAAAAGTCTGGTGAGAAGACTTGAAAAAGCTGCGTGTGTACGGCCCTTTAGCTATAGACTATACACTAGGAGTAAATATATATATATATATCTACCTTATAAGCTTTATCGAAGTCACAGGCGACGCAATGCTCAAGCATTTCTTTGATCAAAAGAGGGTGTGGCTCATCACAAACCTGTAATAAAAGAACAGTACGATGAAATGATGAATGAAACGGAACTATTCTTAATAATGCAATTGCATGACATATAATACACAAGATATTTAAAGATTAATTTAAAATTATATTACTACACTAATGGAATTCTGGAATTCGTCACGGATCATATTTAGCTGGAATATTTGTACTTCAGTGTAGGTGTTCATTCAACAGTCAACTGTGAATATTTGTTAAATATGTTTAATTTAATTGTAATATAGAATAAAATTTATAAAATAGACTAAGTAACAATACCTACACCACTTTCTGAGAGACCAAAAGAATGATAAAGTAGCTACATTATTTCATTTCTCACCTTGAAGACATTCTCCGAAGTGACGTGGTTGAAGCCCTGGGCAGTACTCTGGAGATTATTAAGTGCCTGCCTCATGTCTCCCTGAGCTGTGAAAACTATCGCCTCCAAACCATCGTCTGTGTGACTCAAATTCTCAAGCTCACAAATTTGTAATAACTTGGCCAATATCTGAAAAGAATATCTCAATTAGTTTCAATATTTGAGAGAATAGAAGATATTCAAGTTTATAGTTTGGTCTGCATTTAATTTTGAAGATGCATATAGAGAGGAAAAAATGATATATTTTTTTAAATAAAAGTTTTTAATAAATTGTATCTGACCAAATAACAATTCAAAATAATTTAATTAAGGTAACATTAACATGCACATTAAAATATCTGCAGAAATGACAATGTAGTCCTGATACAAATACAAGTAACTCAAATGGTAAATTCATGCTGCAATAGTACTTATTTACTACAAAATACTATTATACTAAGCACCAAATTGTATTACAGCAGGGCAAGACTATTTATCTGCAAAACAGGAGTTATTTTCTACATCAAGCGACTATTTTTCAAATACCAGATAATCTAAGTAGCAACAGATTCAATATGGAACACTATCATATAGCTACTTGGAATTAGAAATTCAGATTCAATACCAATTGCATTTAAATTTCACTGAGTATTTGTGGCACTATAAATAAAGTAGAAATTATAATGTGAATCACAACTAACCTGAGCATCAGAGAGTTTAGAGTACCTCAGCATTGCACATCGGGACTGGATAGGCTCAATAATTTTCTCTGAAGTGTTGCAGGCCAAAGCAAAGCGAGTTGTGTTTGAGTACAGCTCCATTGTACGACGAAGAGCTTGCTGTGCCCCATCTGTCATACTGAAAAATATCAGGGATATCATTTAAAGAAAACTAAAACAAACGCATTGAATGATGCATGCATTATTTTATCACAAAAATTGTAATATGCTACAGGGTGTGGCGAAAGTCAGGTACTGCTTTTAAAACCTAATCATGCAAAAACTAAGAAAGATATAACTGTTTGGTTAATTTTAAACGAGAGAGGAGATTTTATAGAAAAAAATCGTATACCAATGATTCAGTTGTTATGATGGTATTCACGGTTACAGACAAAAAGGTTACTGTGTAGTGCGGTATGACATGCAATAAGATCATCAGTCCATATTTCTTTGAGGATGAGAACGAGAAAACTGAGACTATTAATGGAGCATCATGTCGAAAATGCATTCAAGAAGAATGATCAATCCCAGATAACCAAGATATGAATTTGAATGATATGTGGTTCCAACAAGACAGTGTCAGAACAAAAACAGCAAAAGAATCACTTGAACTTCTCAAGACATTTTTTTCAAATCGATTGATCTCCCGTTTTGGTCCTGTTCCCTGGGTACCTAGATCTCCTGATTTGACACCTCTATATTTATTTATGGGGTTATTTGAAGGAGAAAGTTTACATAATAGGCCCTGTAGCTTGGAAGATCTGAAAGCGAACATTGTCCTATAAATCCGAAACATTACTCCTGATATTTTAAGAAAAGTGATGGATTTTGTGATTGAAAGGATGCGTATGTGCATAGATGCTAAAGTTAAACATTTGAAAGATATAATATTCAAATAAAAACTTTAATGCATCCTCTTTTGTTTAAGATTAACCAAACGATTCTATCTTTCTTAGTTTTTGCATGATTAAGTTTTAAAAGTAGTACCTGACTTTTGCCACACCCTGTATAATTGTAATTGCAACAAATAATTTATTTTTATTATTTATAATTTAGCAAGCTAGGTAAATCCATTTAAATAAATAGTTTAAATGCAAAAGATTTGCATTGTCTTCTTTCAATTTTATCACAGTAAATTGTATGCATGTTAAGCTATGCACTAAAACACAAAATCTTTAAATCCTTGGTAGAGTTCATAGATTATTAAATTAAGTTATTCACTTCTAATTATGAAATCTCAAGATAGCTAACAGTATATAACATCTATTTACAACATTTTTCTATGTATAAAGATTTTAATGATTGAAATGAAAAGACTGAAGTGATTTGTACCTGTCTGCTTCATCCAATATGACTATCTTGTGTCTTCCTTTGGGCAGAGTGACTTTCTGTTGAGCAAACATCTTTACTTTGTTCCTGACAACATCGATACCTCGCTCATTGGAGGCATTCAACTCTAACACAGCCTCACGAAAACTTGGTCCCAACAATGCCCTGGCAAGACACAAAATAGTAGTGGTCTTTCCAACACCAGGAGGTCCAGCAATGATTATGTTGGGGACATTACCATGCTGAGCAAATACTTCTAGTCTGCTAATGGTTTCTTCATTACCCATTATATCAGAGAAAACTTGTGGTCTGTATTTTTCAAGCCTGTAATACAATGGAGAAAAAAATTGCAAATATTTTATATAGATAGCTATAAAAATATATCCAGATATAGGCAGCTACATACATCTTGTAACTAGCTAGTGAAAATAATTTTTGTGTGCCAATGTATAAGTATATGAAAAGAAAATAGAAAGGTGTAATTATATACTCACCAAGGAACATGAGATGATTTTCCTGAGGAATGTGAAGGTTTTTTTGAAGTAACATTTTGATCAATTTCCATTGCTTCTACAGACATTGTTAACAGATGATTTGAAAAATATACTGAGGATAAAAAATACATTTAGCTGATAGCCTGATTATGTCAGTTAAAGCCAATTAATTGGCTTACAATTCAGATGGTCTAATCTTGTATGAAATTGCCAATTGGCTTGAAGTTTTGAATTAATTCCTATGTTCCAATGTTAATTTTGGCTTGAAATCTTCAAAAATGAGCCAAAATTGGCTTGGCTCAAAAATTTTGTGAAAATTTGGCTCAAAAATTAGCCCTCAGTTTCCCAGCCTCTGAAACATCATGCCAGTTTGCAGAATATGGGAGATATTTGGGATATTCTCTATGAAATATATATAATTAATTCCCATATTTATAATAATTTAGCTGCAAACACTTTCAAATTAATCTCCATATTAACATTAAATATACTTGACCAGAAAGAGAGATCTCTACAAACACAATCACAACTTCACATATCTTTTGCAGACTTGAGACTGGTTACTAGCTAAAGGCTAAAGCAAAAGCCAATTGATTGGCTTACACCAACTCTGGAAAATACTTTAGGCTAACAGATCATTACAGATGAATTTTAGAGGCTAAATGCTGTGGATTATACAGTTCCCATTAATTTATTACAGTATTTTAACTTTTTAAGGCTTGCTATACTCCAACAGAGTAATTAATTCATCAGTAAAGATCACTTTTCCAGAGTGAGCTTACATTTTAAAGCTGAAAATCTTTAATACAAATGTGACCTCTAAATTTCAAATTCTAGTGGGGTCCTTGATTCCTTGGGTCCGAATGTCCGGGAAGATAGGAAGTACATGGGAACATTAAATTTTTTTTAAACATTATATTGCTCTTGTTTTAAATCAAATTTTGGCTTAGAATCTTAAGAAATGACTTTGAACTTGTAAAGTTGGAGACAGTCTGACAGATTTCCAGTCTGCAGAATGTAGAACATTGAAATTTAGACTTTTGAGATCTCTGCGAGAGTTCTTAGTTGAAATTTCAGACTTTTGAGAACTAAACATAATTAATTAATAATCCTGCAGCAGGCAAAATGGTTTATTATTGATGGTGCAACCGTGTGACTGCAGGAATAAATGATTAAACAATTAATATATGCGGGACTACTTCTGCAGAAATGGTGAAGTGTTCATAGAGATCTCTAATTCTGTTCACAGTAAAATTAATGTAACTATAGAGATTAATTCAGAAATGTTTGCATAGAATATACCAAGTATCTCTCATATTCTGCAGACTGCAGTCAGATTTGAAAATCTTTGGAAATAAATTGTCCTCAAAATCCAGTCTGAAAAGTATGACAGCATTTGTGGATTAATCTTGACTTATACTGTTGTGGCCAAGTCCTATTTAATTCCTATAAATAATCCTGGGTCTGAGGACTGGCTCAATATGAAATCCCAGGTAATGAAGCATGTCCAAACGGGTACATAGAAACACCGAAACGGTGGCAAATATGTAAGTTAAATAACTGTTTGCATCATTTTAAATGCTCAACGAGGTTATATATTGCCAAAGAACACTCACATGAACACCGGAACGAACGAAAATGAACTAAAAACGGAGGCCAATATGGATGCTAGAATACTGTTTGCATCATTTTAAATGCTCATGGAGGTTATTAAAGAATGAAGAGTTGCATTAGCATATAAAGAGCTTTAATGAAAAAAAATGTACTTAATACATAAATACAAACGTTAAACGTACTTAATACATAAGTACAAACAAACTTAATACATAAGTACAAACGTACTTAATACATAAGTACAAACGTACTTAATACATAAGTACAAACGTACTTAATACATAAGTACAAACGTACTTAATACATAAGTACAAACGTACTTAATACATAAGTACAAACGTACTTATCAAGTTATTATATAAGTACAAACTATTGTTTGTGTGTCAATTAGTTTCAATATTTGAAAGAATAAAATATATTCAAGTTTACAGTTTGGTCTGCATTTAATTTTGAAGACTCGCATAAGAAAAAATGTTAATTCCAATGAGAGTTTTAGAGAGTTTTAATTAATTGTTTCCATTAACAAGCCAGATATATATTGCAATAGCCCTGTGGCCCACAGGGCCACAAAAAACTCCAAATTAGGGGTGTACTTTCAAAAGGCAGCAACTCATAGTTTTTGACCTAGATTCATGGGGTTGGCTTCATTTTGTTCAAAATTTTGTTATCTATTAAGTTACAGAACTATTTTTTTCAAATTTGTTGAAAAAAAATGTAAAAGAATTTTTTCCATTTTTTTCAAAAACATTGATTTTCTTTTATATATCTTCATTATACTTCGGACCTACAGTTTGTATTTGGTGCACTGAACTCCTCTGACTTTTTCAAAAATCTGAGAAATAGCTGCCAATATTTTTTATCATTTTGTCTAGTCCTCCAACATTTTTCCAGTTTCTCCTCCAAAAATTAATTGTAATATAGGAATTAATAGCTAAATATCCTCCAACATTGAAGGAATTTTTTAATAGAGAAATTGAATATCTGCTGAAATATCATTGGAATTAACCACCAAATACAATCTGGTACTTCCTCACCCATTGAGAATGAGAAAATTGAAAAAACACGTCTGTAAGACTGTAACTTTGTGAGAAATTCATTTATGAAGAAAATAAAACAAACCCCATGTCCTGAACAAGTTAACATGGGACAACATTTCCAGTTTCTGTAGTCTGCAAAAACTGGAAGAGTGTTCTGTGTTCATAGAGATCTCTCATTCTGTTTGTAACAAAATTAATGTAAATATAGGGATTTAATTCAAAATAGTTCAGAGAATATCCTAAATATCTCCCATATTCTGCCGACTGGCAGTCTGGCTCCTATCCTCCTAGCTAGGTGTAGGTGGCGGCAGGCCAGTCTGTATTTGGTGCACAAAAATCCCACTGATTTTTTCAAAGAGCTGAAAAAATCCACCATAAATTTCCAGTAATTTGGCTGATCCTCCAACATTTTCCCAATATATCCACCTAAATAGCGGTTTGACTAAAAGACGCACGGCACCGCACTGCCACGCACGACCACGCATGGCCAATATTTAAAAGACACATGACCACGCAAAACCACACATGACCAATATATATGTGATGGGGGAGAAGAGAATGGTGCAGGGGATCGGGGAGAAGCCTCGAGTATATTGTGACTACGTTTCAAAACTATATTCAGCATATACCTAAGTGAACTAATTCGATTATTTATCTTTCCTTCAGGTCATGCGATATGCATGGATGCACGACCGTCATATTTGTTGTTGGTAGCGTCAATAGGTCTACCTGGTGATGTATCATAATGTATCAGTATAACGATGTATAATTGCAATGCACCAACACCGTCCTCGAAATAATAGAGTCCGACATAAATTCAACATTAACATTTCTTTTCTTTTCAGAACAGGACAGAATTCTACTTCAATCCATTGCCAACAGGAAAACGAAATATCGAATATATAATGGGGAGCCAACAACCAAGACGATTTAATCTTTAGAGTCTCAGCCAACTAAGACTAAGATGTAAAATAAAGACCTAACCATTTTAATGATGAACGCTTAGTTTGTAATTTTATTGATTGCCACAATCCTACAAATTAAAAATTTGGGTCGTTCCCAGAATAGAGGCACAAATGTGTATCATTCATAGATACCATTATCAAATGATAACCAATAATTTAATGATAACCAATATGATAATGATAAGTTGATAGCCAATATGATAATGATAAGTTGATAGCCAATATGATAATGATAAACTATATGAAAAAGATAACCAATATTATAATGATAACCAATATTATAATGATAACCAATATGATAACGATACCCAATATGATAATTATATCTACGGTTGTGACAATATGCGTTTAAAATCATAGATCCCGAAAATAGTATAGACAAAATGACCTGAAATTGTGTTTAATATTATATACCGCATGTGACGCATATTGTCACAATCCTCATTATAACCAATATGATAATTATAACCAATATGAATTACAGATACAGATCATTTCTAATAAATATTAAGCCTCTAATAAATTAATGAATAATAATATTATAAGTAATTATAATAATAAATATTTTGCGCTTCTATTCTGTAAAAGACCCTAAAATATGATCAGTCTATAGTGTTATCCTCTCCAATCAATGTACTTTCTGCCAATAGAGTCGTATGAGAATAGCACTTGCAAAACTTAACTAAATAATGAGCAAATTAAACGAAAGCGTTTGAGCAATGGAATAGACAACAAATGCGATATCATATAGGTACATATCTAAATTAAAGATATTTATTAACTGTTTCAATGGATTATTGGGTAAATTCTCAGTTCATGTCCCTATTTTATATATCTATATGTGTCAATTCGTTTTTCAAATCGATATTCTTTTATTTGCTGAATTTCAATTTCAAATATTGTTTTTTGGTATTATTTGTATATGTAGTTAAGATACTAGATTTTCTGCCAATTAATATTTTCAGTGCACAATACATTTTGATCAGATGAAAGGTATTTTATTTTAAGAAAAATTAATTTAAAAATAGGTACCATTTACATCGTTCAGATATATTTTAGATTAACGATGCAGTACTATCCTGAATATAATAGCTAGCAAAACGAAAGAGTTTTATTAATGAAATACAGAAATAGACAGCAAATACGATATAATATATATTATGTAATATTAATTAATACATAATCTCCAGAAGAAATTTCAAATATTGAACTATATTGATTACCAGTTTTTACTTTATTACATATAGTATTAGTTTAATGTACGTTTGAGGGCATATCAATTGGATTAATGTTACACGATGTTATATACAAATTCAATGGAAATATTTTAAAGTGAATATGAAATCCGGTTTCGATATAATTCGGTAAATTACGTATTTTATCTCACACGATTCGTTTTTTTCTAAATATATTTTGAACGGTATTCAGTAATATAATGGATATCTAATTACTGGTATTGTTTTGATTGTGACCGGACAATTGCCACCCCAAAAATTATAATCAGACCTTTAACTTGAAATATAAAGTATTTTTATACGATTAATTATTTACATTTTAAGATAAAAAAATTTCATTCATCACTTACTGTTATTTTATATAATCAATATTCCAATTGGTGATATAATAAATATGGTTGTGACGTGGCATTAAACGCCTGGTGCATGCATGCCAGGTGCAGTTATTCTTAAATGCATGGTGCATGTATGCCACATGCAGTTATTCTTAAATGCATGATGCATGCATGCCACATGCACTTATTCTTAAAAGCAGGCTAAATGCATGCAATATGCATGCATTTTCTTTTTAATCGCATGCTTCATATTTTTCTATAGACTTGTTTGTCTAGTCATAAAATTCAATGCTACTGAGATATGTTATTTGTTTTTTGCTGTTATGTTATTGTTAGAAAAGTTTTAATATATTTCATCTTCATGTTTATGGTACTATTTAAATTAATTTAATATTCACTATTTAGTATACTTTACTAAGATAATATAAATTACAAGATTCTGTTACTGAGAAATTTCTAAAAATAAATAAAAAACTGAATAATTGTTTTATTTAATATAACGTTTTCCACTCCAAAACTTCTATACCTATAAATATTTCATAACAAAAGACAATTTAGATATTCAATATCTGAATATTTTTATATAGTCCTACCAAACAATGTACCTACACTTTTTTCAAAGTACATGCAAAGAAAATGGCAAAAAAGAGGACTAACTAACCTAAATGTAAATACAACATGCATGCAATAAAGATTTGATAGCATGTTTCAGAGCTTAAGTGCATGCTTTCAAGGCATAAGTGCATGCTTTTCAGAGCATACGTCATGCAATTTTTAGAGCATAAGTACATTGCTTTTATGGCATGTTTTTTAGTGCATGATGTCACAACCCTAATAATAAATTACATATTGTTTTTATACGATTTATTTACATCATAGGCCTACACTATATTTCTATTATAGAATTAATCATTTCCATTATAAATCAAATATTTCTTCATTTATCACCACTATTATTTTTAAGCCAAAAAGTATTTATGACAAGCTACAGTATATGAAATCAGTCACTCTAATTATGTACATATTTTAAATTCCTTTTACATTTTTCATTATGCATTTTCAAACTTTTCTTTCCGCTCTAGTGACCGGTTAATAATAATTATATTCTATGACACCTGTTATTAGTACTTTACTGTAGAAATATGTTTATTCAACGTTATCAAAATACAACATTATTCTCTTGATCAATTGTTGATAAAAAGTCTTTATTATCTTAACTAGTAAAGTTCTATAAATATGTTAATAATTATTAATTTGATATCGAATTGAGTCGGACATGTTTGCTGGGATTGGTTACTGATCATGTTTGATCGTGCGTGAACTTTCGTCAACTGTTAACAATCTATGAAATTACTAAGCGTTCATCATTAAAATGGTTAGGTCTTTATTTTACATCTTATTCTTAGTTGGCTGAGACTCTAAAGATTAAATCGTCTTGGTTGTTGGCTCCCCATTATATATTCGATATTTCGTTTTCCTGTTGGCAATGGATTGAAGTAGAATTCTGTTCTGTTCTGGAAAGAAATGTTAATGTTGAATTTATATCGGACTCGATTATTTCGAGGACGGTGTTGGTGCATTGCAATTATACATCATTATACTGATACATTATGATACATCACCAGGTAGAACTATTGACGATACCAACAACAAATATGACGGTCGTGCATCCAGGCATATCGAATGACCTGAAGGAAAGATAAATAATCGAATTAGTTCACTTAGGTATATGCTGAATATAGTTTTGAAACGTAGTCACAATATACTCGAGGCTTCCCCCGATCCCCTGCACCATTCTCTTCTCCCCCCATCACATATATATTGGTCATGCGTGGTTATGCGTCTTTTAAATATTGGCCAGGCGTGGTCGTGTGTGGCAGTGCGGTGCCGTGCGTCTTTTAGTCAAACCCCCTAAATAGGATTAAAATCTAACTTACCGACTTTGTCAGAATATTATTTTCAAAGGGGAAAAAATTCCGACATGTCTGTGGGATTTAGTATTTACCATGAAATACAGACTGGGCGGCGGGCCAGTCTGCAAAGTGTGTCAAATCGGTCACCAAGATTTCAAATTTCAAGACAATTAGTCTCCAAAATTTTTCAAATTTGTCTCCAAAATGGCCAAATTTTTCAATATGTCTGCAATTATAACATGTAAACATAGGAATTAATTAGAAAATAGTCACCAAGATCTTGTTTTGATGAATTTTCCCTCCAATATAGTCTCCAAACTTCCAAAGATGAAAGATCTTTGGCGACATGGACGTGCTTTGCAAACTGGCAAAGCAGTGTCCAAGTAATGAAGCATGTCCAAACTCGCCATTTTAATGGCGAGTTTGTGACAGTTATTTTGAGCCCTTCAATTGCAAATGGCGAGTTTTATCTATTTTTCTCCTATGCTACAATGTTATTTTGGTGAGAATTTATGAAAATTTAATCATTTTGGAGAGAATTTGTTGAATTTTGGAGAGAGCTGGAGAGACAAATGGCGAGTTTATGAGACATACTATTTTACTTGGAGCAGTGTCAGAATCTCCCGCAGCTAAATTAATGGTAACATAGGAATTAAATATTAATTCAAAATCTCCCACAGCAAAATTGATGGTAACATAGGAATTAATTCATGATCTCCCAAGTAAAATATTATGACAAATAAACTCTCCATTTGTCTCTTCGGACCGGTTCTCTCCAAAAAATATACCAAATTTCTCTCCAAAATGATCAAATTATCTTAAATTTTCTCCAAAATAAGTTAAATAACATTGTAGCTGCAGCATAGGAGAAATTTAGATAATTCTCAATTTCTCACCATTTGCCCAGTCTGCAGAATATGGAACATTTTTCCAAGACTCTCTGCAGGAGTTTTTGATTGAATTTTAGAAATTGTACCTAGATCTCTGCGGGAGATCATGAATTAATTCCTATGTTACCATTAATTTGAATGCGGGAGATTTTGAATTAATTCCTAAGTTACCATTAAATTAGCTGCGGGAGATTCTGAATCTGCTGCTGAGAGTCAGAGAGTAACTCTCTCTCATATTAAAATCTCTGCAGGAGAAGAGACACATTCTGCAGTCTGGCCATTTGCAATTGAAGGGCTCAAAATAACTGTCACAAACTCGCTATTAAAATGGCGAGTCTGGACATGCTTAATTACCTGGATGATCTCCCGCAGAGATGTCCAATTTCTAAAATTCAATCAAAAACTCCCGCAGAGAGTCATGGAAAAATGTTCCATATTCTGCAGAACTGAGAAATGGAGAGTTGAAATGAATCTCTCCAAAAATCACCAAATTTCTCTCCAAAAATTAAAAAATAACATTCTCAAAGGCTCTCTTGAGACAGATTTGAGACTCATTTTAGATCTCTCTAGGAGATTTTGCATCAGATAACTTTTCTACCTACCTAATGGGTAGTTAACAAAATATAAGCAGTAGCTAACTAGGTAGTACCTAGTTATACGGTTAGGTATACCTAGGTAGCTTATATTTCTTTTCTCTGAGCAGCAATGGTTTAACACTCACTGTAAGAGAGCCAAGAAGCAATCGAGAAATATTGTTAATTAAAATGTTGAAATAAGAAGTACATTTCAATCATGATTCAAGACTCAAGAGATGTGGATTCCTAAAAACACACATTCAAATCATGAATTTGGCGCTCAGAGTTGAAGCGAATGACGACAAATTAAATGCAAATGTAACCCAAAGAGTCATCCCACAAGCTTAGATATCTATCTATACATACACAGTCAGATACAAGATATATTGACTGTAGTGTTAAACAATCGATACCTATCCATTTTCAGTAAAGAGACAGACATGATCTTCATTGCATTAATATTTTGCACTTAACCCACACCACATGGCACATTTTGTTGTTTTGTAATTCAAAATTTGTTTGTTTTGTAAATGGTGGCGCCCCCTACTCTTATAAGTTTCTTGAAAGTCCTCTCCAGGCTCCGCGAAAATATGAGTTTATTACATAATATTATAGAACTAAGGTCTACGATCATTATTCCGCAAACCGCGTACAATTCGGTTCAGTATATATTTTATTATTTGCTTTTAAAGTTTTTTAATACTCTGTGAGCAATAATTGAGCGAATCTCTAACCTGACGGTGAGAAAGAAGATTGTACGCAAGATCAAGATGTAGCTTCGTTGATACCCTTTTGAGCGGGTCAGTCCTCCTCACTTCCTGTTCAGGTATTCACCTCTGCCACCACAAAAAGAAAGATCCTTCACTTATTTCATTATCAATTTTCACCTATTTCCAAACTTATCACCAAGCACCTACACTTAATTTTCACTTAGTACCGATACTGAGTTTTTCTTATACTTAAAACTACACTTATCACTAATACTTAAAACTACAATGATCACTAATACTTAAAACTACACTTATAACCAATACTTAAACCTACACTCATCACTAACACCCAAAACTGCACTCAGCACCAACACCCGACTCAACACTCCAACTGTGCTCAACAGACACCGGCTCCACACCCTCACCCAACAGCACCACCAGCCATCAACGCCTCCTCCCTCTCCCTCACCCTCCACATCTTGTACAGCACTCTTCTACCTTCCTCTCTTCCCTCACCACCAAACAAAAACCTTCCCACAACCTCATCTACATCCTCCCCTCTCGGTCTCTGCAGCTCAATGGCCTCACTTCTAACCTCCTCCAACCTCTCGCATTCCAACAAAAAGTGCTCATCATCTTCTCTCTCCGCACCACACAACCTACACTCCACACTGTCACTCTCGTCACCCCCATCTTCTGCAGGCCAGCCTCAGACTCCTCGTTCTTGCTGTAAACCACAACCTCGAATCCATACCTCCCTCGTGATCCTCCTCCTTCATCTCCGTTTTGAATCTTCTGTATACCCTCAGGCTACTCTTCACCTCCATCTCCTCTATCAACTCCTGATGCACCTTCTCAGCTACTCTTCTCTTTACTGCCTCCTTAATCATTATCTTCATTTCTTCCTCCCCAACACCAGCCCAGGTCAAGCACTTCCTTGTTTCCTTTATCCACTCACTTCCTCTCTGCTTGGCTACTCCCATCACTCTCCTCAGCATCTCATTCTCGCCCTGCTCAACTCTCCTCATGTACTGCAGTCTCCCTCTAGCTACTCTAGCTACTCCTTACTGTTCCTATTCCCACGTCTCCCCTCATTCCAGCCACCGCTACTCCTCTCGATGCCCCCAACATTCTCCTCATTGCCTCATTCTCCTGTGTTTGAATATAATCCATCTCCTTCTTCCTCAACCCTAACACTTCCGCACCATACAACACCCTGGGCAGTACCACCCCCTTCCAGTAGTTCTTGCCTATCAGAACCTTATTGCGGCTTTTCTCAATTACCGAATATGTTAGGTTGCTCATCCACCTCGCTTTATTTACCATATCTTTTCTGTGGCTTTCAAACATATTCTTTTTATTTTCAATTTTCACTCCCAGGTACCTGATATCTCCCACCACCGCCATGCCTCCTATCTCTTCTACCTCACCTCTCACATTAAATCACAATCCAATCCGTATCTCTCTGCCACTCTCTTCATCTCCTGTATGCCCTCATCTGCTTCTCCTACACTTCTACACAGAAGCAAACCATCATCCGCATACCACAAACTTCTCACCTTCACATCCCCTATCTGCACTCCCGTTAGCTTCCTACTCAATGCTTCAATCATCTTGAAGGTAATCAGCTTGAAAAGTACTGTCAATGCAGTACATCCCTGCCGAATCCCACTCTCCACCTCCATCTCCACCACATCACCACATCCCAACTCCACTCTGGTCCTATCCTCACAATATACCTTCCTGAACAACTCCAACACTCTTCCCTCCACCCTGTACTCCTTCAACACCGCCTCCCTTTTAATTGAATCATAGGCCTTCTTAAAGTCGACTGCTACCAATACCAACTCCTCTCTTCTCCTATATGACTCATGGACACACTCCTGTAGAACAAACAGGTTGTCCACAATCATTCCCCCAGGAGTAAATCCTATCTGTTCGTCCCTCCTCATTCCATTCCTGTTTATCTGGTCCTCAATCCGATCTCTCACCACAGCCATCATCATCTTATATGACACATCTGTCATTGCGATAGGTCTGAGATCGGATACCGTGTGTTTTTTCTTCTTAGGTATCATACGCTCTTCGTTTTGGGTATCATACGCTTAGGTATCATACGCTCTTTGGTACGCTCTTTGTTTTGATTGTATATTTAGATTTTTGACAAACAATGCGTTTTTGGCCTTCGTTTAAGATATTAATTGTTTCTAAAAAGTATATAAACGCTTCTATAATAGGTACGTTTATCCAATTATATACCTTTATACGAATTTAAATGGATTTATTATACCTAATACCTAGTTGACAATCAAAACAAATGGTGTAGGTACATTCTTTTTCTTCAGACTGAAAATTAGTAAGTCGGAAGTAGAATAGGTACTGTAGAGTTTCGATTATAAAAATTTTTGATGCGTGGTTTGAAGAAAAAGGAAAAGAAACCTCAGCTTCGTTGATTTTTCATTGCTTAAATCAACGAGGCTAATGTTTCTTATCATTTTACTGCAAACCCCAACAAATTTGATAGCATATTTTTAGTTTTATATGCTTTTAAAGATTTTTATAATCAAAACTCTACAAAGCCTATTTTACTTCCGACTTTCTAATTTTCAGTCAGAAGAAGAAGAATGTACACCATTTGTTTTGATTGTCTACTAGGTATTAGGTTTATTAAATCTTTTTAATATTTGCCAAAAAAATATTATGTAATAAACTCATTTTTTCCCGGAGCCTGGAGAGGACCTTTAAAGGAACCTAATTATATGTAAATTGATTTATCCTCTCTCATTAGATATTTTTATTTTAAATATTCTACAAAAATAATTTACATAATCTTACTAAGCGGTCGTAAAATAATATCTGGAAGCAAAATATGACTGCACCCATATAGGTCTTATACTGCCCTGTATTGTTTCTTAGGAAATTCTTATTAGTCGATCGTCTATCATCATGTTATGACTTTTTATCTTGAAGGTCCCCGATACAAGCAAATTTTTTATTGCTTCAATCAACGAGGCTAATGTTATTTTTTAACATTTTTCTTTGATAGCATATTTTCATTTCTACCTATATGCTTTTAAAGATTTTTGTAATCAAAACTCTACAGTATCTATTCTACTTCTGAATTGCTAGTCTGAAGAAAAAGAATGTACACCATTTGTTTTGATTGTCAACTAGATAAGGTATAAGGTAAAAAAAAATCAAATTAATATTTGTGTGAAGGTATATAATTGGATGAACTTATTATAGAAATGTTTGTATACTTTAGGAAACAATTGAATCTTAGAGATGAAGTCCGAAAACGCAGAATATGGATCCTACTACTTAGTTGTATAACATTATGTCGTAAATTCATTTTTTTCCGGAGCCTGGAGAGGACCTTTAAAAACTTTACTAAACACAGTGCTACCTTTTCGCTATAATCAGAGGATGACATACAGCAAGCGGTGAACAGCACTAAGTGTAAAAGCGCATCAGCGATCACTTACGCTCATTGCTTGTACGGGCGGGGCTTTCAATTTTTTTTTGTCAATGTAAGTTGAAGCATAGCAAATAGATAGAGAAGTACAGGCATCCCCCGCTTTAGTTACCAAATCACAACTCAGTTTAATTACCAAACGGTAACTAATTAAAGCGAGGTGAAGTAACAAGTATTTTATAATTGTCACTCCATGATTATATATCTCATTTTCTATGAGTTATAATGAAGGAAAATTTGTTTTAGAATTAGAGTAACAGCTTATAGTCCCTATTCTATAAACTGTGGTTAAAGTACTATATTATATAAGCCTATTATCAAACAGTGTTTGTGACTGTGATGTAAGTTTACAATAGTGAATTTATTAAAGGTTTTAAAATCCAACCATAGCTTAACTCTCACTCAGTATAGGTGAGTAATAATTAATAGATTCTTAGACTTCTAAAATTATTGTGTTACATTGAACAAACAGCAATTTTTTTGTGCTCTATGAAATATTTTTGGAAGAAGGGTACCTACTAAGTTTCAAGTTATTGGTACGTTCTACATTTTCGGACACGTCCGAAAAATAAATATAATAATTATTATTCAACTTCTATTCTAATTGATATCATGGATACCAATAGAAATAAAAGTTAAATAATGATTATTATATAAAGATTTTCACGTGTTAAAATATGGAACCGTGCAATAACACAGAACTAACCCTAAAATAGGACATGTTGAATTTCGGAACCAATTTTTCTATGTCTACGATCGGTTCTTATTTCGAAACATGACTCAAAATAAGTACCACTTTTATTAAAGTGAGTTGTACTTAAAGCGAGGCCTGCCTGTATACTAAGTTTCGAATTCATTGACGGTGAACTTGATCATTCTTCAGAAACTATGTAAACAAATGGCGTCGCAGAGAGTACTTTCAAATATTATAAGTATATTACTAGTTGAATCGAGTGTAAAAGTGTTAAAGGTCCTCTCCAGGTTCTGGGAAAAAAATGAGTTTATAACATAATATTATAGAACAAAGGTCTACGATCATTATTCTGCAAACCGCATACAATTCGGTTCAGTATATATTTTATAATTTGTTTTTAAAGTTTTTTTAGTACTCTGTGAGCAACAATTGAGCGAATCACTAATCTGATGCTCAAGAAGAAGATTTTACACTCTTTGTTTTGATTACATATTTGAATTTTATTAACAAACCATGCGTTTCTTGCCATCATTTTAGATATCAATTGTTTCCTAAACTATATAAACGTTTCTATCATAAGTTCATTCAATTTTATACCTTTACACGAATATTAAATGAATTTATTAAATCTAATGCCTAGTTGACAATCAAAAAAAAGGTGTACATTCTTTTTCTTCTGGCTGAAAATTTCTTAAATTAGTAAGTCGGAAGTAAGATAAGTTTTGTAGAGTTTTGATTATAAATTTTTTTAAAAGCATATAAAATTAAAAATATGCTACCAAATTCAATACGGTTTGCAGCAAAATGATAATAAACATTAGCCTCGTTGAATAAGGCAATAAAAATATTTTCTTGGAGGAGACCTTTAAAAGCAATTTTATTTAAAGTTAATCTCCATGAAAATACACATTTAAATGAATAAAAGCACATTTTTTAATTATTTTTTAATTGGACAATATTTTGTGTGAAGTCAATCATAATATTTTCGGATGTTCCAATATTGTACTTGGTATATTTCTCTATTTATTTACTAGGAGTTGAAGTTACTCGATGTAGACCGTGTGATGGTATAATGAATTTCCAGCTCTACTAATAACTTCTTATTATAGTGACCAAACATATAAACAGAGTAACTCATACATATAGTATAGGACAAAGATGGAATATTACTCTCGAGTTCACCAGCTTAAAGTTTAATATTTGATAATCAAGGAGATGTAAAGGTAAAATTTCTTGCTGATAAGGCCTTAATAGGTACAGTCAATTGGTGGGTTTAATTTACTAATATTTTCTATATCTGTTTAAGTGTATTTTTCAGTTTTTTCATGTTCTCATGTTCTGTTTTAATAAACAGTGCATTTATTAAATTTAAAGGTCCCCTCTAAGCAAATAATTTTATTGCCTTATTCAACGAGGCTAATGTTTCTTAACATTTTGCTGCAAACCGCATCGAATTTGGTAGCTTATTTTTAATTCTATATGCTTTTAAAGATTTTTATAATCAAAACTCTACAAAACCTATTTTACTTCCGACTTACTAATTTAAGAAATTTTCAGCCTGAAGAAAAAGAATGTACACCATTTGTTTTGATTGTCAACTAGGTATTAGGTTTAATAAATCCATTTAATATTCGAGTAAAGGTATAAAATTGAATGAACTTATAATAGAAACGTTTAATTATATACTTTAGGAAACATTTAATATCTAAAATAATGGCCGAAAACGCATGGTTTGTTTATAAAATTCAAATTTGTAATCAAAACAAAGAGTGTACAATCTTCTTCTTGAGCATCATATTAGTACGATTCGCTCAATTGTTGCTCACAGAGTACTAAAAAACTTTAAAAACAAATTATAAAATATATACTGAACCGAATTGTATGCGGTTTGCAGAATAATGATCGTAGACCTTAGTTCTACAATATTATGTTATAAACTGATTTTTTTTTCTGGTGCCTGGAGAGGACCTTTAAGATTTATATTGTAATAATGTTTGTCATAAGTTATGTTTTATCTACTGTTATGTAAAAATTGCACAACTGCTAATAAATGAATGAAGAAGTGACTGTAAATGAAACCTACGAGTCTTTCTACAACAAAGACTATGGCCACTAGTTGTAGAACATAACCCTAGCGCTAGCTATCCTCTAAAACTGAAAAAAAACATTAAAAATTATGAAAATGCTAAAAAATATAAAAGACAGTCCATAATCCAAATTAAAGAAGTTTTGGGAATACGAATCCCCATTCTTTCTCTTTTAGTTCCACAGACAGCATCTGGATACAGTCCCAGGGGTAGTTTAAGTTGGTATATGATTTTGTCTTAAATACCATGTACAGTAGCCAGATATGTAGTTGAAACTGTAAGACATTTTTGTATAATTGCTATTAAAATTCTTGTATAGAAAAGTATTAAAAAATTCGCTACTCCCAAGGTCTCTGCCCAAATAATCTTCGTTATTTATCTCTTTTCTTTCATCCGTCCTTCTTCCAAGAAAGAAAATATTGTTTGTGTTTTTATGGATGACTAAAGCTCTATTCTTCTCAAATTTGATGAACTGAAGACTTGTACCATCAATGCGATCCTGAGGGGAGGAATAAAGAAATGAGATTTGAAAAATCATTGTAGTTATAATTTTAATTCATTCTGAAGAATGAAGATTACTCACCAAAATGATATCCTTGAATGGCATTGGTCGAAATTTCACGTAGAAAGGAACTCCTTCAATTTCAGTCATCATGAAGTACGATGGGTGCGACGATTCCTTTAGTCTAAATAAGTGATATATATTATATAATGAAGACAGTAGATCTATCGAAATGCAATTTGCAGATCGTAAACTGTCTTGTAGAAGATATAAAGTACAGTTCTTAACTTTTTATCATAATTTGAGCTAAACGTAAATACCTAACTGGAACTTGAGACATTCATCGAAAGGATCAGACTCGTTATTTCTTGTACTGTTTTCAAAATACTGAATCATCAGAATTTTATTTTCTCCTTCTTCTGAGTAAGTCACACACGCTGTCAAGTTGTCATCTGTTTCTTCCATATCCGGAATCAAATGGAATGATTTGTTTGATTTGATTTCCTGAAATGTAATATAGAATGGTGGATTATTAACGAATAACATAAGATGTTAATCATTGAATAAAATAGTGAATTACCAATTGCACGATATGTAAAGAAAAGAATGCGGAAACATATTGAATTTGGATTATATTTGCTGCATGGAGTATAAGTAACAATTACTTTTCACCCATCAAAAACAATTAAGTTCCTTTAATCACCACATAAGGCGCTGGTACTTTCAACACCTGCATCAGTTTATCAAGTCTCCAGAGTTTTTTCGGTTCATAAGTGACAGACATGGCAATGTTTTCTTCTGAAGCTTCTGTTATTTCTCTGTAAAATAGAAATGCAAGTTTATATAGATAATATAGCATTATTAACAAAGATAGCAATGTTAGCTAATAATACAGTTAGCAATGACAACTACATAATATTTCAATTGGGTGAGATGTACTTTAAGTATTTCTTTGCTGCGTCTTCCTGTTTAAATATGAAGAGTAGCAGTCCCTGCACCACAAAAAAGTAGAAATGAGTGTTACCATAACCGTCGTACAGTACTAGTTTGTACATGGAGAGGTACAACTGAAAAGCAGTTAGTTATACACAGAAATATTAAAGCTGTTATCAACTTTGATTCACGAATCATTGATTATTTATAAGCAGAAGGAACAACTTTATCTGGATAGATCAATTTATTTGACATCCAAATTCTTGATTTCCTATTCTGTTTGAATTAAAAGAACAAGAATTTCACTCACTTCCCTCAACCTAGCTATTTTATGGAGTTCTATTGACGAGTAAACATCCAAAAGATACATAAGAAGTGTCACGTCCCAGAGATTGCACACCTCGCTCTTGTAATCGTTAATGGTGTCTCTAACTTCCTTCTCAAACATCTTCGTTCCGTGAATGAGAGTGCGAGAGTAGTTCTTTACTTCATCTGGGTTCTGGGAAAGAAATATAAAGAAGTCACATGCAAGAACAGATGGATATTTATTCTTAAATTAAAGAGATCAAAGATTTAATTTAATGTTTTTGAAAATAATCATTAATTCGAAGTAACTGACGCGTAATATCTTGATCATGACATAAATAGAGTGATATCCATGAAATCGGCATTTGTTTTCGTCCAGCCACCTCTAGGTAGTTTATTTGAAAAATCAAGCTTCTCTTTCTTCATTCCATTACCTCAATATCTAAGTCTGCTATAAGTCCATCTGGTGTCAAAATGGTGCTATACTCCTGAGTGAAGTTTTTGATCTTCTCTGCCCATATACTCCAGTCAAGAATGGTCGGCTCTCTGAAACGAATATCCATTAGACTTTTTTCATTGAACGAAAGTCTTTACAAAAGATATAATGACAAAATATTATTAAAGAGAGAGAGAGAGTGAGAGCTGTAGATATTCTATTCATACCATCATCATTTTCCTTGAAAAAATTATGTTTAATTAAACAATTTAAAAAGATAGAAAACAATTCAACGAATATGATCAAGATTAATATTAAAATGTGTCAATAGTTACCTATTTCACAGTAGCCCTTTTAGATGGAACGTTACAAATTAATTAAATTTAACAGCAGTAATGAGTTACTCAAAACCTCTTTGATATCAACCAATAGTTACCTACCTTGTAGATAGAAGTACTTCACATTCTTCTGAAGCCTTAGTGAGAGAGAGGTGTCTTAGTAAAACCAATAATGATAACAACCACTTCTTCATCATATCCATTTAGAAATTTGTAAGAGACTTTTCAAATTCAAACACAGAATAATTTATATAGATATATAATTGTAATTCAAATCTCAAAATTTATTTAATTGTGTTTCAACTTAGTGGAAAAATTGACCATTAGAATTAAAATTTATTCAATAAAATATAATAAAAATAGTTTTAATGGTGCAATTATTTTGAAAGAAATTAATCTAATATGTATTTGTCTGGGATATTATGTGCAAAGGGTGCTTCACACATGTCAGGGATCCATCCGGGACGTCATCGATCAGTGATTTTCTATCACTGCGAGGAGCCGGTACTGTGAGAATGTGTCCGTTCAAATTAAAGTAACGATATATTTTTTCATGAACACTGAAGCACTGAGAGGAGACGTCCCGGACGGATCACTGACATGTGTGAAGCAGCCTTTAAAGTCCCCTCCACTCTAATTTAAAAATTCCACTTGAAATCCATTAAAATTATAAAACTAATGTTAGGGGAGAATCGGGAGCATTCGGACATAGAGATGGTTCGGACAACTCGTTTAAACATTTTCATAATTGCTGGAACTACCGCTTATTGCAACTGAATGTGTGCGACGTGTTAAACGTCAGAAATTTGAAAGATCCAGTGCGGAGATGTAGTATTTCGCCCCCGAGGGGTAATTGACTGTTTTCTTCAATATTGATGTAATTTTTCAAGATTCAATTGGATCGTGTGTGGACTATATGAATACGAAACTGATTCACAATCTCAAATGTATGAATTATATCAATATTATATGTTATGTTTGGCGTGTTAAAAAAATAATACAAATGAATTAGAAAAATGGTGATGTTTTTTATTTTGAAGTGTCATTTGGGATGAATCGGACACTTCTGTTGAAGTTGGTTCGGACGGTGTCCGAACTTTTCCTCTGTATCCGATTCAGTCCACCATTACAGTTTACTCAAGTAATTCTTATTAAAAAGAACATTCTGAACTTAAAGGTAAATATTTCAATTGAAATAGCATTCGTTTATAAAATTAGTTGAAACTTTTAATATTAGTGTCTATATTTGACAATCGTATTCATACCTTTTCATTATAAAAGAAAAACTGATAGAGGCCATAATAAAGAAGGTATTCAAAAAAAATTTGATGAATTCCAAAAAAGTTTATCAGTCAGAAAAGCTGCTGAAATTGGAGGTGTAGCAAGATCTACACTTACGGACTATACTTAAAACATTCAATGAAATATTTAAGATGTAATTTACTAATTTTGGTGAATTCCAAGAAAAAGGAAATAGTTATAAAATTTTGTTTTGATATATAGCTATTAAATATAACGATAATTTCACAGCGATTACTCGTGGGCTATCTATATTTTGTTGGAGAAAATGTTCAATCATTACAATTATGATAAAATTCCAAGTACGATGAATTATTATTAGTCATAATGGTTTATTTCAATTAAATTAGTAGATCCGAATTCAATCCTATCGTTTAATTACCCAAATTTCCAATGTTTTAACCATTTTATGGTGTCCGAATCATCCTCACAGCTTGTCCGAAGTCTCCCTCTAGGAAGGAGCATTCGGACACGACACTTGAATCTCACTTACATTTTGTCTTATAGCTTTCGAATGGAGCTTTAAACTGAAAAAAGTCTTAATAAAATTGAAGTAACATGATTTATCTTCATACAGAAATCTTTAAATAGTAAAATTCAAATCAGTTCACAAATTATTCAGTTATTAACACAAACTTTCCAAATTCTCCCGGTTCTCTCCTATATAACATATCAGATTTAACAGAAAAGAAGTTTATCAAGTATTCGCTTCGTAATTAATTATATAAGAAATATTCACTCACACTCAACCATCACGGTTTGACATTTCCAAGATTAAGAAAAATTGATAAAAAGAATTTTAGGTATTTCGTATTATCGTAAATTCATTTGTAATTGGATATACACTCTTAGGTACCTTATTTATTTTTATTTTAAGCTAATGGTATTTACTAATTTAGGTAACTGTATATTCAGCCATTTATAATACATTTAACAGCTTTGCTATTGTTTTGAATTTATCGGCAAAGGGTCCTACTCTTTCTTTGCTTGAAATTCGGACAGAAGACAAAAAATTACAGGAATTGCTTGCCAAATTTGAAATAGTTTATAGTTTTATAACCAGTAATCTTAGTTCTAATTAATAGAGTAATAAAAAATTAGAGCGGAGGGGACCTTTAACAACTCTGCTAAAAATGTTTAATAACATAAAGAGAAAAATTACTTGTAATGCCAATTGGAAAATGCCAATCAATATAGAAGTCTAAAGAAAGATTTCAGCTGATATCCATGTCTTGCACTGATTTTTTCCAGAAATATCAATCAGTTTCTTTTATAGATAAGTTTTTCAATTGATCTTAAGCAGTTTTTATATTCCAAATTGAATAAATCACTTATAATCACACTTGAATTAACATGAAAACTTATTATGTTTCATCCATTCACATGAAACACACAAAGAAGAATTAAGAACATCAGAAGGGCTGAATAGGTACAGTTCACAGTGTCTCTATTTACTAACCATGAGGTACTGTAGAATGTACTAACGCATTATCACTTTGCACTTAGTGGGTTATCAGCAGACTTATTTAGAGTAAGTTACGCATTATCGGTCGGGTACACATCTTCGGTCATATAAGAAAAACTATATATTAAATATAATTTTATTTTAATCATTATTAGCTATGTCGTTTTTCTATATGACCGAAGATGTGAAACCGACCGATAATGAATCCTATCCCACGATCTAAGAAATATTAAACAACAGAGACAAAAAAATTTGCATCTACAACTCCTATGAAGTATTTTTTGAGCGTTCATTGATGCAGAAAAAGAAAAGCTATTTATTTGCCCACATATCAAAGAATCTTTTTGGTAAAGGAATTAGTTTCTCTTAATTTAATCGAATGAAGAAGCTTAACCCTATATTTGTATTAGAAACCAAAATAATCATAATAATTTTAAATTAAACAAAAATATGTTTAATTAAACTGTAATATCAAAATTTTAAGAACCGTTCATTTAGCATAACTGAAACAAACCTTGAGAAGTATCTTATTTTTGAAAAATGATATTTGTTCTTAACTCTGTAAAAAAATGTAATAATTAACCGGAAGTTAATTATGCCCACCGCGGTGGGCATTCTGACCGCGGTGGGCATTCTGACCGCGGTGGGCATTCTGACCGCGGTGGGCATTCTGACCGCGGTGGGCATTCTGACCGCGGTGGGCATTCTGACCGCGGTGGGCATTCTGACCGCGGTGGGCATTCTGACCGCGGTGGGCATTCTGACCGCGGTGGGCATTCTGACCGCGGTGGGCATTCTGACCGCGGTGGGCATTATGACCGCGGTGGGCATTATGACCGCGGTGGGCATTATGACCGCGGTGGGCATTATGACCGCGGTGGGCATTATGACCGCGGTGGGCATTATGACCGCGGTGGGCATTATGACCGCGGTGGGCATTATGACCGCGGTGGGCATTATGACCGCGGTGGGCATTATGACCGCGGTGGGCATTATGACCGCGGTGGGCATTATGACCGCGGTGGGCATTATGACCGCGGTGGGCATTATGACCGCGGTGGGCATTATGACCGCGGTGGGCATTATGACCGCGGTGGGCATTATGACCGCGGTGGGCATTATGACCGCGGTGGGCATTATGACCGCGGTGGGCATTATGACCGCGGTGGGCATTATGACCGCGGTGGGCATTATGACCGCGGTGGGCATTATGACCGCGGTGGGCATTATGACCGCGGTGGGCATTATGACCGCGGTGGGCATTATGACCGCGGTGGGCATTATGACCGCGGTGGGCATTATGACCGCGGTGGGCATTATGACCGCGGTGGGCATTATGACCGCGGTGGGCATTATGACCGCGGTGGGCATTATGACCGCGGTGGGCATTATGACCGCGGTGGGCATTATGACCGCGGTGGGCATTATGACCGCGGTGGGCATTATGACCGCGCTGGGCATTATGACCGCGCTGGGCATTATGACCGCGCTGGGCATTATGACCGCGGTGGGCATTATGACCGCGGTGGGCATTATGACCGCGGTGGGCATTATGACCGCGGTGGGCATTATGACCGCGGTGGGCATTATGACCGCGGTGGGCATTATGACCGCGGTGGGCATTATGACCGCGGTGGGCATTATGACCGCGGTGGGCATTATGACCGCGGTGGGCATTATGACCGCGGTGGGCATTATGACCGCGGTGGGCATTATGACCGCGGTGGGCATTATGACCGCGGTGGGCATTATGACCGCGGTGGGCATTATGACCGCGGTGGGCATTATGACCGCGGTGGGCATTATGACCGCGGTGGGCATTATGACCGCGGTGGGCATTATGACCGCGGTGGGCATTATGACCGCGGTGGGCATTCTGACCGCGGTGGGCATTCTGACCGCGGTGGGCATTCTGACCGCGGTGGGCATTCTGACCGCGGTGGGCATTCTGACCGCGGTGGGCATTCTTCCCGGTTACCCCCATTATGCCCCAAAGAGACAAACCCCTTTCATACATATTGATTGTGTTTATACATAAAATACCTCCGTTTTGTATTTATTTCAGGGGGATGGTAATTAATACATATATTTTCTTCATTCTGATTAGATGTGAACACGAGTTATTAATGAATTTATTTTTGGCCAATAGAATGATAAAGTCGTGACGTCACATTAGGTGTCTGGAAAAATGTGTAAAGGTCATTCCATCGTTTTCTTAAAATGTAGTTTAATCTCGAGCTTTCGTACAATAAATTAATCGGAAATAGTCAGTAGCATTGTTTTTCTTAAAAATTATACTTTAACCCATATATAAATTTTCTTAAATTTTCAATTTTTTAATTATTCACTTTTGTTCTGAATCTCTTATGATTTGATCACGTACATTTTTTCAGTTCATCTTGTTATTAATTTAACAAAATTATATATTTGTAGTGAGATGGTGAAGCGAAGTTAGTAATCATACTATTTATAATCATAGAAAATATCAGGAATGAGTTGTTAAAATGAAGAGCGTCTCACACACACATCAGCTGCTTTCTGTGCATTCTGTTAAATTGATGTGAGTGGTACCATAGTTTTTATACCATGAGTGATACCTATATGAATAAACTCTAATTGGGAGGGGCACCATGAATTTAGACACGCCCATGGCGTCAAATTATGTCACTACTTTTGACTTTAGTTGCTGCTATGCTACCTCTATCTTTATATACACTCAGTGATTCATTCCGAAAACAGCCACCGGAGAAGTAACATCTTACAACTCTATCTCCCGCCTGTAATGGCTACCATTAAACACCCAAATTTTAGTGAGAGCTGAGCGAGTTATTCTCTTCGAAATAACCTGAACATCATCCATTTGTTGTGCTTCCTTAGGACGCAATTAAAGGAAATAACCAACTAACATGCAAGACTAAATTATTAATAAAAGTACATAATTCAGTTGAGGTTCCATGAAAATTCCTATGTCTTAGAGTCATAGCTGTTACAATTGTGAAAAGTAACCTATGGAATTTATAGATCAAAAAACTTAGTTAAATGTTACAACAGAATAATGAAAAGAGTTCTCTGAAGAAAAACCAGTATTTTCAAAAGTATCATATTCTTATATACAGGATGGCAAAAAACAAATGTACATAATAGGTATAAGCTGTTATGAATGTTTATTAGTTAATCTTCCATAAATGTAAGTGCAAGCAAAAATCTTATGGTTATCAATTTCCACTAAATTAAATTTCCATAAATGATATTTATATATTTCATAATATACATCACAGTAAAGGAATCCATTAATATTAATTATTAGGGGTATAACTACTGCTTCGGAACCAAATACAAAATTACTCTAATTAAGGGACTGAAAAAAGCAGTCTGAAAGAAAATTGGATAAAAAATATACTTACCGATGACTGCGATAACAAATGAGTATAATAAAAGGTGATCGGTAGTAAATGAAGCCTATAGGTTAACCTAAAACAAAATCTAACAAAAATTAGGATAGGTCTATCATAGCGGCCATAGATATAATTAAAGCCTTATCTTTAACATAACAAAATACACAGGTGAGCAGCGCTACATTGAAAAACAGCGGCGCTGCCGCAACATGCATAATAGTGTAGCGGCGATGCCGCTACCGCTACACTTTCAGAAAAGCAGCGGCGCTGCCGCTTACGCTTCAGCAGTATGTAGCGGCATCGCCACAGCGCTACTTTCCACAAAATTATCATATGCTGAAAAATTGAATTTATTATTATTACGCCACGTTCCCCTGAAAAAAAGATTACACGCAAGGATAGGGGCAAATACAAAATAGCTAAGAGACAAAACTGTCCTTGATCTAGAGAGAACTCAAGAGGAAACCATTGAAAACTAGTGATTCAATTTTTTAGTGTCCTGTGTGGAAAAACCACTCGCTGTAGAATACTGAAACTAATTGCCTCTTATGTTTCACCTGTTACCAGGCCTCTTTTGAAGGATACACAAAATGTTACTATTGGCGGAGAAGTATCTAAGACTGATTTCCAAACAGAACTCTACAAAGACGAAATGCGTGAAATCTCTCGACGGCTCCCACATAACTCACCACATCGCCCAACGAATCTTGACTGTACCTTGCTGCACCCATAGGGTGTTATCAACAAATCTATTAACTTGTAAGTTACGATTCTACAATGTCTGCTTCTTTGTTTATTAGGTATTCAATTTCTTTGTTCAATTAAATGTAATTGAAAGTTATTATTTAGAGTGTATATGCTTCGTTGTCAGAAACGTTGATAAACATATCATTAAAAAGATCCCCACTCGCACTAATTCTACCACCCCAATAGAATTTAGTGCCGAGACAATAACAAAGATAGGATACTGTTCTGAAATATAGAAGCCTTTGCGTCATTGCTGACTAATAAATTATCAAGGATATTAATCATACAAAGTATTGATGAAGTAATTATTACATTTATGGAACAAAAAAGAAACTATTGTGCAACATTATTATGGTTTAATAACTATTGTCTATCCATCAGTTCCATTCCAGGTTCCACGTTGAATGAACCGGATACACTAATAAAATTCAATTTCTTGCACTTCTTGAGAATTGGCAAAATCTTGGTATTGACAATGAAATGTTGACATCGGAGCTCTTCCACTACATCACTTGAACTACTAAGACATGCTGGTACCAAAGTCTGCGAACCAAAGTGATTTATCTACTTAAATTTCTCAGGTTAACGGTTGACCATTTTCTTTAAATATTTTGACTTTCGAGGATACGCGTTAACAAACAAGTCATTTTCTTTAGTTGAAAATTTAACGTTTTCTCCTTTGTTGATTCTGCACTGAACTTGCTTTAATTTCAAACATTTCTTGAAAATTTTACAGAGTATTTGAGGCAGCAACCTATCGAATTTCCTCTGAGTTCTTTTTCCAAATGGCTTGGAATGATCTATGATGAGTGATTCCAAATTTTTAGACATCTTAGCTTCTTGCAACAGTACATCTTTTTCTAATAAGTACAGGCGTTGCTCTGTAATATCTTCAAGCTGAAATAAAAAATATACAAATCAGTAAGGTGAAATTCATAATGGGTATTTGGATTTCTTTAAATATAATTATATATGATAGGTATAAAGTAGTTATTAGTGGTAAAATTCATGAAATATTGAGTGCGTACTTAGGTTTTTAAAAAAGGTTAGAATTTGATAAAACATGATATATTGAGTTAATTAATCAATAAGTATGTGTTCCGAGCAATTTACCGATTTGCACAATCTTGAGAATGAGCTGCGCCTTTTGAAACACCTTTAATCCCCTAATGCCGAGCGTGAGTTAAAACCTTCATTTTATTTATTATGAAATAGAAACTAGTATACGAGTAAAGGGGGGCGTACCGCACAAAGAACCCCCCTCCCCCCAGGTCATTAAACAATCATGAAGTGTGAAATGCAACAATGAACAAACTAGCGGACACAACAAACTACATAACTGCCATTTATGTTGAGTTTCAAGATAATCATCATTTATATATAAACTTTGGAGAAATCTTTGAAAAATCATCAAAGATGAAAAGAAATATAAGGCGATTACTTTGAAAATCTCAAAGTCAGTGGAATGTAGTTTCTTGTACAGGCGTACCCCGCTCTTATTACGTCTCAGACTTACAACAACACCTGAAGCAAATGATAAAAAAAATTAAAATGATGGCAGAGTACACTTAAAAATGAGCAAACAATCATAGATACTTAAGTAAAGTTTTGACTAAAACCATTTTTACAGCAGTTTTTAGTGGACGATTTTTTTAAATATTTTACACAAAAATAATGCGTTTTTAATGATTGTATCACTAATTGGGACATATTCTACTTTACTTATCCGTGACTGATGGGATTTAATGAAGAGGCAAAACTGAAAAATTTGTTAGAAATTAATGACTACATCACTTCCAATTTGGTACTAAAATACATTACCCAATATAACTGCAGGTATCGTTAATAAAAATAGGAAAATGGGGAAAATATAATGCAGAATAAAAATTACAGCAGTAGGTGATGCCACTCCACTTATTTCCCATGTGAAATGGCTTAAAAAGCTAAACAAAAAAGTAAATCTAATTAGAAACTCTGTATACATCTTCTGCAATATGATCAATCTACGAATGAGAAGTTAGGAAAAAAGGACTTTCTTCAGAATGATTACTAAAAATATTCTTCACATATATTTATATTATATTTACCAGCAATATAAAAAGCAGTGGCAGCGATACCAAAGGCAATTTCCTTATTATAAGTCAGTACGTTATCGCAGGTTTCAAATGCCGTTAAAAGTACGGAAACCTGGTTAGACGGAGACTTGAAGGAGAGATACGTCAGGAAATCAAAGATCAGCTTCCTCAATCCTGAGATTCTTGACTGAAATGGAGAAATAAGTAATGATAAAATTGAAGATTGAAAGCAGAAATTTATAGAATTATAAATAAATAAATATAGCATTAATCTAAACAAGGGAAAATATTTCGTATTTTAGACCCTAAATTCTTACAGGTTAATTTCTGGAAGTGCTTTTTCGTTTGCTGAGGTACACCAATCTGGAGTGAGATGCTGTTTCATACTGGTCTAGCATCTCGTAAAGGTTTCCATTTGTGTTAATAATTTGGTAGCATTTTATGCAGAGGTGGGCACAGCGCCGCTACTTGTAGCGCGCACTTATAGCGGTGATTCTTTTTGTGTAGCGGCAGCGCCGCTACTTCTGTGCTAATGTAGCGGTAGCGCCGCTACTTTTTTAGAAGCTCTAGAAGTTTTTCGTGCTACAGCGCTGCCGCTTCTTTTAAAATAAATAATGGTAAAGTTATCTGAGGAATCTAGATAAAAGTCTATACAGGTGCGCGACCCTAGATAGCTAATCAGTGATATTCTGACAAATCCGCTGTACGACCAACTGATATTCAAACAATAATTCATAGTATAGGTACGACCGGTGACCGGTATATTCCACCCCAGGTATATTCCACCCCACTTTACAGGTTAGGTTTGGTTGATTATTAATATTAGTCATTTATAAATATTATGTATAATACTAGGTAACTTGCATTTTCACTGTATCAAATTAAACCTTTTGCTGGCTAATCACAAGCTATATATTTTTCACTACACATGTAACAGAACAGCAGAAAGAAAGGTTGTGTGAACGCTTCTTATCAGTAAAGATATTTAGATTTTCAATCACAAGCTAATTTTCTACAATATCGCCAATGCAACAGCGATATTAAGTGAGATGAGGTCATATAGTACTTCTTGTTATATTTATTTCATTTTGAATTTGGTATTTTAACTTCTTGTAAGAGTGGTGGTTTTTGACCGAAGTCTTTTTAACGTTTTTTTTTTTTTTTTTTGACCAAGAGGTTTTCGATAGGGAGGTGAGGATTATTGTACAGTGTTTTAATACTGGCGGGTTATTTCCTTTCTAACATTGAGAGATTTTGACTACGGAAAATTTGGTCCTAGAATCCAAAACGGCAAACTTATTAGCAAAGAGCGAAAACATTGATTTGGTTGTCTCTTCCAGTCGCCCCTTCCAGAATTCACACCTCGTCCAACCATTGTTGTAAGAGAATATATGAAGTTTCATGTTAAAAAGGAATTAATTAACTAACTTGCTCAACATGTTAACTTTGAAATAACACCATGTTAGGAAAATTTGTAATTTTGTTAGAATAAAATTTAATTGACTTGAGGTACCTCTAAATATTGTCCAAATGTCTCAGGATATTTGTCTGAGTTATTTTTTCATCGGGACGAATTATTTAGCTAATGGCAATCTAAAAAATCTTTGGATTTTTATTGTCACCTCAATGAGCATTGTCACAGAGGTGGAATATACCTGGATAGGAATATACCTAGAACCAAAAGTTACTTATTTTCAGTGTACTACTAAGCATAACACTAAAAATGCCTAAGTAAACGTTTTAAATAATTCTATATCTATTAAAAATTTTTTAGCAACAGCGCTCCTGTGTAGTTTAACTACTAATTTTAAGTCAATATCCGGTTTGATTTCCCCTCTTTTCCACCATTTTCAAAAGACTCTTATCCATCAAATCTGTTAATTTCTGAATTGCATCAGACATTATCGTCTTAAAAGAGTCTTCCTTTTGGTTACTATTCAGTAGTCCGACGACCCACTAGTCCGACGACCCACTAGTCCGACGACCCACTAGTCCGACGACCCACTAGTCCGACGACCCACTAGTCCGACGACTCACTAGTCCGACGACTCACTAGTCCGACGACTCACTAGTCCGACGACTCACTAGTCCGACGACTCACTAGTCCGACGACTCACTAGTCCGACGACTCACTAGTCCGACGACTCACTAGTCCGACGACTCACTAGTCCGACGACTCACTAGTCCGACGACTCACTAGTCCGACGACTCACTAGTCCGACGACTCACTAGTCCGACGACTCACTAGTCCGACGACTCACTAGTCCGACGACTCACTAGTCCGACGACTCACTAGTCCGACGACTCACTAGTCCGACGACTCACTAGTCCGACGACTCACTAGTCCGACGATCGCTAGTCCGACGACTCGCTAGTCCGACGACCACTAGTCCGACGACCCACTAGTCCGACGACCCACTAGTCCGACGACCCACTAGTCCGACGACCCACTAGTCCGACGACCCACTAGTCCGACGACCCACTAGTCCGACGACCCACTAGTCCGACGACCCACTAGTCCGACGACCCACTAGTCCGACGACCCACTAGTCCGACGACCCACTAGTCCGACGACCCACTAGTCCGACGACCCACTAGTCCGACGACCCACTAGTCCGACGACCCACTAGTCCGACGACCCACTAGTCCGACGACCCACTAGTCCGACGACCCACTAGCCCGACGACCCACTAGCCCGACGACCCACTAGTCCGACGACCCACTAGCCCGACGACCCACTAGTCCGACGACCCACTAGCCCGACGACCCACTAGTCCGACGACCCACTAGCCCGACGACCCACTAGCCCGACGACCCACTAGCCCGACGACCCACTAGCCCGACGACCCACTAGCCCGACGACTCACTTTTAATAAGCTTAAAAATAAACTTATTTATTTTTAACACAGCAGGTTTCCTTTTCAGCCAATGAAAAAATCCACAATTCAAAAAGTTGATATAATTAGCAGAATTTATTTTTACTCCTGGAATTCTGGAAGATCCGGTCAGTTCATTTCCAATGGTCCAAGCCCAAATTATCACACCTCCACTTCCACGTTGACGTCAAATTGGTTGGCAATGTGGTGAGGCATGAGGGAGCAAAAATTTAGCCCATTAGTCTTATCCGTCGAGAGTTTTCAAGCATTTTGTCTTTGTAGAGTACTGTTTGGTAATCAGTCTTGAGATGCTTCTCAGACCATAGTAACATTGTGTGTATCCTTCAAAAGAGGCCTGATAACAGGTGAAACATAAGAGGCAATTAGTTTCAGTATTCTACAGTGGGTGGTTTTTCCACACAGATTCTCTTAAAAACTGCATCACTAGTTTCCAATGCTTTCCTCTTGAGTTCTCTCGATAAAGGACAGTTATGTCTCGTAGCTATTTTGTATTTGCCCCTATCCTTGCCTCATGCGTGTAATCTTTTTTCAGGGGATCAACAATTAATTTCTACACTGTACGTGACCGTAAAAATAATAAATTCAATTTTACAGCATATATGATAATTTTTTAGAAAGTAGCACTGTAGTGCCGCCGCTACATTATGCTGTAGCGGAAGCGGCAGTGCCGCTGTTTTTCTGAAAGTGTAGTGGTAGCGGCAGCGCCGTTACTTTATTATGCATGTAGCGGCAGCGGCAGCGCCGCTGCTTTTTAAAGTAGCGCTGCCCACCTCTGATTTTATGTCAGATTTCAACTTCTTGGACACAGATTCGTGGGTAGAAGTGTTTGGTCTCTTCATCTTGAAGATCTGAAAATGAGAAAAGAATAAAGTAACAAAATTATATGATTTTAAAACACCTTAAGATACTTCATACCAACGGGTAATTATTCTCGTTCAATCGTAACTATTCACCGAATATTATATCGAACCAACATCACATGTTTCGCGATTAACTGATTGATGGAATTATCGAAAGTGAGCCCCCAGGGGCTCTATCCTGAAGCTGTCTGTGGTGAATGGAAGAGAAGGGGGTGGCGTCCCTTGGGCCCCGAACTGTTGTAATTTTGATTATGGATTGTCTTTTTTCATTTTTTACCATGTTTATCCTTTTTTTAACGCTACTTGCAGTTTTAGAGGATAGCGCTAGGGTTATGCTCTTCAACTACGAGGTCTTAGAATTTTGTGTTTGGTAGGCTCGTAGGCTTCATTTACTATCTCCTCTTCATTTTCCTCTTCCATCCGTGAGTGCAGCCACCGGTGCTTGTGACCTGTTTCGTCACATTCCTTTGTAAGTGACTGTATTCACGGAGTAGCTTTTCTGCATCCATGAGCATCGTCACCGACGGTGGTAAGCGACTTTGTTCATGGAGCCACTTTCCTCTCTGACTACTTCTTCCAGTCCCTTGTATTTAATTTCAGTTTGACGTCAGCGATATGGCCTTTGGTTCCGAAGCAGACGTTAAACCCCCTTATAAATTAATTAATTATCGAAAGTGATGCCATTCTGACATACGAGAGGAAATTAAAGATCAACTCCCTCAATCCTGACTGAAAAGGAGAAATTAGTAATGGTAAAATTGAAAGGTAAAATATATAAAATTATATATACAATATTAAACGTTAATCTACAGAATGGAATTTTTTTCGTTTTTTAGAGTCTAAATTCTTGCAGGTCAATTTCTAGAAGCGTTTCTTAGTTTGCTAAGGTACACCAATTTGAAGTGAGATCTGTTACATAACTATTTACTGTTTCATAAAGTTTCCTGTTTGAGCAAAAC
>CANNZV010000795.1:0-218168 GCA_947561585.1 Caprella mutica
TAAAAATAACCAAATTTCTCTCCAAAATGATCAAATTAGTGAAATTACCATAAATTCTCTCCAAAATAATATTGTAGCAAAGGAGAAAATTAGATATTTCTAGCCATTTGTAATTGCCAAGTAAAATAGTATGTCTCATAAACTCTCCATTTGTCTCTCCAGCTCTCTCCAAAATTCAACAAATTCTCTCCAAAATGATCATATTATTATCATAAATTCTCCAAAATAATATTGTAGCATAGGAGAAAAATAGATAAAACTCGCCATTAAAATGGTGAGTTTGGACATGCTTTATTACTTGGTGTAATTGAAGGCCTCAAAATAACTGTCTCAAACTCGCCATTAAAATGTCAAGTTTGGACATGCTCATTGCTTTATTACCAGGGAAAAATGTTGGAGGACCTCAGGACTAGACAAATTGATGATTGATGAAAAATGTTGGCAGCTATTTCTCAGATTTTTGAGAAAATCAGAGGAGTTTAATCACTCAGTGCACCAAATACAAACTGGAATGGGACGACCTTGATTCATTTTCTTACAAAACTGGCGACTTTCCTGCCACACTTTGAAACATGGCTGCAGACAGTAACTGTCTGCAGAATATGGGACATTTTTTGTGCGAACAATCTTTAATTTCCTCCTATATTTACATGTATTTTACTGAGAACAGAAGCTAAAATATAATATTTCTTGGAGAACACTTTACCAGTTCCTGCAGTTGCAGTAATGCAGTTAGTATTTTTTCCAGTCTGTATTTGGTGCACAAAATTGAAAATTCCACTGACTTTTTGAAAAAGCTGAAAAAATCCACTATAAATTTCCAGTAATTTTGCTGATCCACCAACATTTTCCCCATTTTTCCACCGAAAATTAATAGTAACATAAGATTAGGAATAAATAGCTAAAAATCCACTGACTGAACGGACCAGAAATGGACCAAGTAAAGTTAACGAACCAGAAATGAAGCTGGTAAAGATAACAGACCAGAAATTAAGCTAGTAAAGATAACGGACCAGAAAAATAAAATAAGCAAGTAAAGTTAACGGACCTGTCGGACCAAAATACATTTTTTAGTATTTTATAAAAATACAGCCTTATAAATGATAATATTAATGATTATATATTAATTTTGAATATTTTATTAATTGAAAGAATTTATAAAAACCGTGATCCATTTTGAAAAAATGGAAAAAACTTCTGCTTAAATCCTTTAATGTGGTATCTATGATTCCAAAATTATGTTCTTATCCCAATTATTGGTCAAATATTAATAATTTAAACAAGTAAAGTTAATGGACCAGAATTGAAGGTAGTAAACATAACGGACCAGAATTTTATTATTGAAGTTATGGTTCTGAAACTTTATATGTATATATAAAATTGAATTATCTATCGTTTTTGTTCTTGACATTTTTCGATTAGACCCATAGAAAACGGGTTATTCGAATTTCGAACCATTTTCAAAAACTCTACCCCTGGTTTTTGGTTGAAGCTAGAGCATTGCGGTTTTTTGCATTTGATTCTCTATACTGATATCTACACTATGATTGCCTTCGATTTTTGATTTTCGAATGGTTTTCTAAATTTCGACTTTTTCATAAAAAGTAAACGAAAAATTTTGAAAAAAAGAATTTCCACAACAAATTCGAAAATCAAAAATCAAAGGCAATCATAATATAGATATCATTATGCAGAATCGAATGCAAAAAACCGCAATGCTCTAGCTTCAACCAAAAAACAGGGGTAGAGTTTTGAATTACAAGATTTGTAGATATCAGAATTAGTAGGAATTCCCTTTCAAAGTTTGATGATCTGACACGCAGCATCCATCCGCTTCGAAGGTTTAGGGATAACTGAGCAATCTTTCTTTGCATTCATTGGTGTGGGCGTGCTATAGTGGTAAGTTAGATACCAGATATAGCGAGATAATTAATTATTACGAATTATAATTGGCTGAGAGATGGTTTTTAGAGTACATATTGACTCCCTACCCCCCGGCCCACTTTTCCCTTTCTCCCTCTCCCCCGGGGGGTTTAGAGTTATATGATACATCTGGTATTTTGCACACACTATAAGAAGGTTAAAAAGCAACTATTTACACAATAAAAAATAATGATAAAATTACGATATTTCTTCGGGGACGGTACCCTTAACGGACCCTGGTCCGTCATCTTTACTTGCTCCAAAATTACCATGAAATACAGTCTGGTACAGGTTTTTCGTTTCTAGTTTTGCCTACTAACCAGTAACCCAGTACTAGCCACTACCCTACAATCAACGGTCTGTCAATTCAATGTAATTATGTAACAATGCAATCCATCTATTCGATATCCCAGCAATTGACAAGAAATCGAATCGATATATGTTGTTTATAGAGTAGGTACTTGATTTTGTTGATATTTCATTCTTCTATTTGTATGTTCTGTTCTAAGTAGCTAGTTGTTTAAATTTTCTGTTTTTAAAGTCTGATAGGGTTCAGGCTGGAAGGCTGCCAGTCCGCAAACCATGCACAATCAATCTCCTGGCTGTCTCCAGATATTTAATTTTGGGGGCAATTTCTTTCAAAGATCTTCAAAATGCCCAAAAATCTCTCCAATTATCACATGTCAACATAGGAATTAATTAGAAAATTGTTGTCGGTTAATTCAGTAGACTAGGTAATTAAACTTCACAAGTGTCAACTTCAGCCTTCATGCATATTTTGCAGACTGGGATGGCTGGAGACAACTCTCTTTGCTGCTAGATGGCTGGAGACGACTCTCTTTGCTGCTAGATGCTAATCTTAAGGATACTCAGTATCCATCAATCCCCCCACACTGATTCATTATTTGTTACATCAAAATGAAACATTGTTTATGTTTTCTTTGGAATGTTTACTAGGGAACTAATGTATTAAAAAATAATCGGTAACAATTGCTTATACCACTGAACGATCTCCTTAATTTAGCATAAGTAGTTTAAATAAATTGGTAAAATAACTTGGTATATCCATACATAATCTGTCTAGCATGATTTCTTTAATAATTATCTAACTAGGCTACCTTAAAATATTTATCTACGTTTGTGACTGTTGGTCCTACTACTCCTACCTAGCCTATATTATATTAAATTAACCTTAAAATTATAAAAGCTGCATGTTATTAGAATAGTTTCAAGGTGATAAGTTTCATTCCTAAACCCATCATCCCATGCAATGCTCATATAAGGATTGTTCTTTTCCGATTTCCATTACGCATAAATTTGTAAAATGTTTGTACTTTGTAAGTTTATAGACCAGAGTGGGAAAACTCAAATTCTGACAGACTCAGTCAGACAGAGTTACTCATGGATACTCAACCGTGAAGTATGGAGTTTATTAATGATTACCCCTGCTTAGTTTGGTATAGCATGCAGAGTTCACCTTTTTCAAATTGGCTATATTACTGATTTTTACATAGGGTAGTTAAAAACTTGAAAGAAATAATGTGTAGTTCTTAACTTTTTGCAGAGTTGTCTTTAGGATGAGTTCTAAAATAGATTGTAGAGAGTAACTAGAGACCTCTTATTCTGTTCTTAACTTCTTAGTAAAATTAATGTAAATATTGTAATATAGGGATTAATTTGTAAATTGTAGGTGTTCGTAGTAAAATTAATGTACACATTGAAATTAGGCCTACCACCTACCTAATTCAAAATTGTGTATAAAACAAAATCTGCTGAAAATCCCATTGACTGTTAACAAAAGGTGAAAAAATCCACCAACATTTTACAAATTTATCCACCGGAAATTAATGGTAACATAGTTAGGAATAAATAGCTAAAAACAGTGGAACACCACCAACTTTGCTAGGCTATTATTATGAAAGGGGAAAAATTCTACCAACAAGTCTGTTGAATTTACCATGAAATATAGTCTATTAAATCATGTCCTGATTGTCCTCCAGTCTGTTTGGTACATAAAAACCTGCTTACTTTTTTAAAAAGCTTTTAAAATCCATTTAGATTTTTCATTTTCCCAATAATTTGGCTGATCCACTGACATTTTCTCCATTTAGATTTAGCTACCAAAAATTGATGGTAAATTTGCAACACTAACTTTATTATCATTATACTAACTAACATAGGAATAAATAGCTAAAAAATCATCTGACTTTGCTGAAATAGGTATTATTTTCAAAGTAGAAGAATTTCACTGACATGTTTGCGAATTTACCATTAAATATAATCTTGCATTTCTTTTCTTCATTTTATTGGCTAGTTGGGAAGTTTGTGACACCATTTAGCATGTATTTATATTTAGCTACATGTATTTATTTTACCGAGAACAGAAGGTATATTAGTCCCTCTGCAGAATATGGAATGTTTAGTTTTTCCAAGATTCTCTGAGACAAATCTGAACCCAATTTTAGAAATTTTAATCTCTGAGGGAGATCTTGAATTATACTTCCTATATTACCATTAATTTTGCTGAGGGAAATTGTAACTACATCTTAATTTAAAATATCTGAGAGTCAGGAGACACATTTTGCAAAGTGGCAAAATAGAGGATTTTTGCCACTTTTTGCAGTCACGTCACTAAAGACTTGTAGCTACTGAGGTCAAAATGGAGTCACGCTACCAGACGTAGGAGTTACAAGCACCCTAATAAAGAGAGGTGAATATCACCCTGCTAAACATTCTACGATTACATCTAGTTAACTAGAGAAATAAGTTGGTATTCCGGACTCAAATTAGCTAATTATAAATCATGTGATAATTATAATATAGAATATCCTAAATATAGAATTCACTATTTTTTTACAGAAGAATATTTTAATGATTTAGGTATATTGAAAATTATTTTTATATCCTATTTGATTTGGTGTTATTATAGCAAATATGGCTTCTTCTTCATCTGTGAGTATGAATAAATAAATGTATTTTATATGTAGTTATTAACTCCTTTATTCTTTTCATTTGAAATATTTTTGAATGTTGGAAATAAATTAGTAAATTATCAATTAATTGGCAATGAGAATTGTTAGAATAATCAAGTTATCAGCTTTTCTCAAGTATGATAACCAAATTATCATTGGCCGATTCTCAAGAACATATGCATATTTTAGGACATGTATTTTTAGAATATATTTTAGGCTTAATAATATGAACTTGATATCATATACAGTAAATTAACAGCTGAATATCAATATCTCCTGTAAACTCTTGGTAATAATCATTACACCATTCTTAGGCAATAATTTCATAGCATGTAGCTATATTGTATATACGTAATACCTACAATTTAGTTTTTATATTTAATTCATCAAAAGGACTAAGCTCATAACTTCATGTAATGCTATTCTGCTCATTGGTGTTATTAATATAAATATTATTCAGAATGCTGGAGAGTTCAGAAGGAAGTGGGACAGAGATGAATATGAAGAACTTGCGGAGAAAAGACTGCGTGAAGAGGAGGAAGAAGAAGAGGGTGAGTCAATTCTTTTAGCTCTACAATATTTGTTAAACTGTAAAGAATATAAGAAATAATAATTATTCGTTTTTTCTTATATTCTTGTGGAAAAAATAGGAGCTTAGAAAAAAAGTCTGGTGGAAAGAATTAAAAAACCCTAATTGTGTACGGCCCTTAAATTGTTATAGACAGCTTGATATTACTTCACAAAACATTAAAGTTATTTCTTATTAATATAAAATTTAACTAAGCTTTCAAAGAAAATTGCAATATAATGAAATATTATCTTTTTTGAGTAGCTGCCTACATGTTCGTGCTAATTTAAATATTATTCATTAACATGACATAAGTAATTTTTAAAAACTGCTTGCATGTGATTTGATACTAATTCTCATACTACAGAAAAAAATAGAAAAGGACCACCAATCAAGAGAGAACTTCTAAAACAGAGAGAATACAAAGTGGACTTGGACTCCAAACTGAACAAGAGTCAAGTAATCACCAAGACTACCCCCACATCCCAATTGGGTGGCTACTATTGCAATGTCTGCGATTGCGTTGTCAAAGACTCCATCAATTTTCTCGACCACATCAACGGCAAGAAACATCAACGTAATCTCGGCATGTCGATGAAGGTCGAGAGATCGACTCTCGACAGTGTGAAGAAGCGAATAGAAATGAACAAAAAGAAAACAGAGGAGAAGAAGAAGGAATACGATGTCAATGCTAGGTTACAAGAATTAAAGGAAGAGGTTCGTTTATTGGACATTATTTTAAACACGTGCAGTTGAACTCCTCTATAGTGAATGAGTTTTAGGATGTAGCCTGAATAGAGAACAAATTTTCTTTTAGTCTGCCCTAAAACTGCCTTTAGTTTTCTAAAACTGATGGCAATTCATCGCAGACTAAAGAAAACGTGTTCACTATTCAGGCTACATCCCAACTCCTTCACTATAGAGGAGTTCTACTATAATTGATAACATAGCTATAGAGAAATTTGTTGATGTTTCTATTTTCAGGAAGAGAAGTTGAAGGCTTACAGAAAAGAAAGGAAGAAAGACAAGAAGAGGAAAGAAGCAGAGATGGATGATAATGACGGAATAGACATGGACCCAGAAATGGCTAAAATTATGGGTTTTGGTGGATTCGCATCGAACAAAAAACAAAAGTAGATCTCTAATAAATTATAACTTTTTCAAATTCTGTTATCATTAATAATCTAGTCACGTACCAGCACCTTCAGATGCTAGGTTAAGAAATCTTCAGCATTTATCTATGGTGGATTTTCATCATTTCTACAGAATTTCAAGGTAGCCATTTATATTTAAAAAAAGTTCTTTTATAAGATTCAATAAAACAATAAGCAATAGAATATAAATAGTTTATTAATAAAACTTCAAAAATTTAATAAATAACAACATTGGGGTAGCAAATTTTACAGACTAATAGTTGGGTAAGTTATGTTTTATCGGACAGTTGCACATTTTCGATCATACATGAAAAATTATCATAAAAGCTAAATAATACATATCTTTTCCTAGATCGAAAATGTGGAACTGTCCGACAACTCAGAACTTCCCCTAACAAACTATTGGACGCATTAAAGCTATTATTGTCACTTGGGTTAGTTGTGCTGTACATTTCACTATTATTACATTCGATGGTTACCATTTAACTACAGAGTAGCTACAACAACTGAGTATTCCAGTGCACACTAATCAGAGATCGAGAATTGCAATTAGAGTATTTAATTTTGACCTTTAAGGGCCGTACACACGCAGGGTTCTTTGAGTCTCCACCAGACTTTTGAATCATAAGAAAAAAAGGATATAATTATTAATTTATTATAGTTGGTATCTATGATACCTGCAGGTATCATAGTTAGCTACCAACTATAATATATTAATAATTATATTCTTTTTTCTTAAATGATTCAAATGTCTGGTGGAAAGAGCCTGCGTGTGTATGGCCCTTTAAAATTACTGAGTGTGGACAGATTGATTAGACATAAAAAATGGAAAATTTAAAGGTATTTCAATAATTAATCAAAGGGACTAAACAGTTTAGAAAAAAAAAGAAAAATTCACCTTCGTCTAATGTTAGAAAGGAGTAGATAGACGAATTATAAACCCAAATAGTGAACCTGACTAATAGCTGATGTTAATTTCATTTGTTATGCCACCACTATAAAATGTAAAAAAATAGCTTAAATAATGAAATAGCATATGGGTAAATTGTGAAAGCTTGACAGATTTTTAATCAGGAAGCAAAAATGAAGTTAATAAACAGTATATTTCGAGCAAACTGGTAGTAATTTGTACACAGAATAGTTACTCCTGTGCTCAGTGAGTGGTAGATCAAATTAATTTTTAGAGATCCAAGAATATCACTTTAATATTATAGATTGCTTAAGTGATACTAAATCTTATAAGTAGAATATTTGGGCTACATTTTGATTGAATAACTTAAGTCTTTATATGAATAGAACATAGTAAGAGTGAAGGATATACAACCTGGTGCAAATATTATGATGAAATATATAAAGGTCTTGCAATAAATGGTAAATCAATTAGTTATGCAGTTAATATGTGCTACCTTTATTACAGAATCATTTAGTTTAGTTAATTTAGTAGGGGTTTAACGCCTGTTTTGGAACCAAAGGTCATATCGCTGACGTCAAAAGGAAATTAAATAAGACTTGACTGTTAAGAAGCAGTCAGAAAGTAAAGTGGCTCCACAAGCAAAGTCACTTACTAGTCTGTAACAGGTTCATGGATGTAAAAAAGCTACTGTGCGAACAGCCCTCACGGATGAAAGAGGAAAATGAAGAGGTGATAATAAATGATGAGACTTGACAGTTGAATAGCATAACCCTAGAGTAATCTCCAGAACAGTTAATGCTGTATAAATGGAAAAATGTAATCCAATTTACAACAGTTTGGGACCTAAGTTACGTCATCACCGGATAGAGGAACCCTGATGTAAACAAGATAACTAAAGATGAAGTTTACCAACAATAGATATCTGAAAATAGTATGAGTAAAGTTATTCATTATAAAATGTCCCCTCCACTCTATTCATCAGAGACAAGGTAGTTACTGGTTATAAAACTGCAAACCATTTCAAATTTGGTTCTATGTATTATCATATTTAATTTAAGCAGAGAAAAATTCAAAACCATAACAAGACTGTTAGATATATCATAAATGGCTACCTACACCGTTACCCTAAAAAATCATTACATTAACTACCTATAAAAGTATGTAATAATTATTACCTTTAAATATACGAGAGATGCTTAGTATTCCTTCCTTGTTCTTCTATTGAATCTAATAGAAAGTTGGACAGCTATAATGGTTGAGTGTGAGTGTTTCTTATACATATCAAAAATTTGATAGATTTCTTCTCTGAGATATCGTATATAACCTTAGCTCTACAAATTTAGAACATTTTAATTTAACGTGGAGGGGACCTTTGACAAAACAGGATTACGATTCAAATGACAGCTATTGTGCATCTGGCTGGTAACTTAGGAAGTAATTGACACCTTATCGACTGTTCTATAAATGGTTATTATTATCTTTAGTAAAGGGCCGTACACACGTAGGGTTTTTAAGTCTTTCCACCAGACTTTTTTTTAAGCTCCTCCTACTTTTTCCACAAGATTTTTTAATCATATAAGAAAAAACGATATAATTAAAATTCATTTTTAGTTGGTATCCATGATACCTGCAGGTATAATGGATACCAACTAAAATTAAATAGTAATTATATAGTTTTTTTTTTAAATCTCGTGGAAAAAGTAGGAGGAGCTTAGCAAAAAGTCTGGTGGAAAGACTTAAAAAACCATGAGTGTGTACGGCCCTTTACACTGTTGATAGTTTATTGCTTTGTATATCACAAAGTGGAGAGGAGGAAGCGGACGGCGAATAAAAGATCATTAAGGCAGCACGGTAAATTAGAAGAAAATAATAAAGTTGATAAATTAAGAAGGTGTGGCCGGAAATTTCGATCTCAGAATTATGAATGACCCCTCGACATAAATGACCGTTATGTAGTTTGCTGTATCCGCTAGTTTGTTGTACTGCACACTTTAAGATTGTTTAAAAACCTGGCAGGGTGCCCCCGGTACGTCTAATTCATAAGTCTTATTTATATCTGAGACCGAAATTTCCTAGAACCATTTAGGCCTAGGTATGAAATAAATATTAATCACATTGTACACACTAAGTAATTTTAATCTAATTTCAGTATAATAGGAATTGATAGATACGAGAAATGAAGAACATTTTCTCAAAAGTTGAGAATAAAATATATTATTAAATGAGTTAGTCAATAATAACAATTTGTGTAATTGCTATTCAAAAAAATTATATAGAGAAGGAGATAATTAAGAAATTAGTGAATTAGTTAATATTAAAATTTATGCAATTGGTAACCGTACAACCGATCAAAAGTATTTAATGTACATAATTATATACAATAAATAATACAACAACAAAATGTACATTTTCACAATCAAGATTTTTCCAATTGTATGTTCAAGACAACAGAATCGAGACCATAAAATGAGATGCGTAATTAAAAACTAATAAAATTTGATATAATTAAAACTGTGCACTCTTAAAAACTAAACAACAAAGTGTCTCATCAAGACTTTGCTCTTTCAATAAATTAGTTTAAAAACACTTAAAATGTCAGTTAAAGTACTGCTAAAGATCATACACTGTTGCATCGCGATCTTTCCATTTTGTCGAGATCATCGTGTGACCAGTTGAAGATCATGTTAGGGCAGAAAACAGCGTGGCCCTGCGCCAGAGCTGTTAATTCAAGCAGCAACTCCCGTAGCATCAACGCACAGCGTGCGGCGTGAACCTTCGTCTGACTTTGCGCAGATTGAGGGGGCGGAGCTATGGCGCTGCTGAAAGAGAGAGCGGGGTTGCCAGTGAACGCTAGACTGGCGAGGTTGCCAGGTAGCGCTAGACTGGCAGAGTTGCCAGGTAGCACCAAACTGGAGGGGGAGCTCATGCCATGCAAGCTAGAAGGGTGGGGGGTCAAGACACTGGGGTAAGTGGATATGTGGGGGGAGTCTGTATCGGTTGTAAAAGGAGGGAGGGAATGGGATTGGGGGGAGAGGGCGGGGCTATTTGTAGGGGAGGAGGTCTCTGACGTTTGACGAATATACCTTTAAGTGAAAGAATAAGAAATGCAGTGAAAATCACACTCTAGTCATACAACAAGTTAATCGTTCACTTTAGGTCTGATGAAACCATGCAAGACACTCAGTCTCTATAAAATTAATATCAAGAAAAATACTTGCAAAACTCTGTTATTCACAAAATTTTAAGACATGCCTCATCACAACTAGGTAGCTATATTTCAAATTTAAATCAATGCCAAGAAACAAAATCATCAGAAATTTATACAAAAAACATTGTAGGTAGCTAATAAAATACTTAGTGCACCAAAATTTCAAATACACAAAATATCATGCTTATGTACAGTTGTACTGTTGTACACACAGTAAAAATAATCATATCACAATAATAGAATTAAAAAAATAACAGATCATTTGTAATCACACAAAGACAAAATTCAAAGGAAAGTATTGAAAATAAATTTTAATAATGGACAAAGTTTATAATTTTTTGTTCAAAAGATTATATTTTTCAATTAAAAACAAGAAATTCATGCTAGCTACACCGAGTCAAAAATTATCTAAAACATCTCACCTGAAGCCAGCATTGTTAGGGAGGTGCTGGAGAGGAACGCCTGCCTTCTCTTCCATTGCTTTGGAGGAGAGGGGGGAGGGGCTGTTAGCTTTCTTGAACAGAGCTCCTACTGCAGAGACTGCTGCCGTCAAGCTACGCCTCTTGTTGTGACCATCTGATGGGGTACAAAAGCGTTAGGGCTGTACCGGTACTATCGGAATCGGTACTAGTTATATCGGCATATATTTTAGGTAGCTATCGGTATTTTTTAGGTATGGGCAGATTACCAAGAAGCTATCAGTATTGGTAATAATAATGGTATCAGTATTGGTAATAATAATGGTATCAGTATTGGTAATAATAATGGTATCAGTATTGGTAATAATAATGGTATCAGTATTGGTAATAATAATGGTATCAGTATTGGTAATAATAATGGTATCAGTATTGGTAATAATAATGGTATCACTATTGGTAATAATAATGATATCAGTAAACGTTATATCAGCAATTTTTAGCTATTGAAGTATCTGTGATTTTTTGGTATCGGTATAAAGAGAATATCAAGTAGCTAGCTGTAATAATTATTACAGCTAATAATAATAATTGTAATATTTATGGTAAAGGCTAACCCCGCTTTAAGTAGAACCCGCTATTATAACAGGACGAGTTAAAGCGGAGTTGACCTCGAGCCTATTTACATCAGTTGTACCGGAAAATTATTTTTAAACAATTTTATATACATTGAAGGAACCACACAAAATATGGTACATAGCATTAGTGTAACATGCAAACGTTCTTTGATTTTTCTTAATAGAAAGCGAAAAAATTTGAGTAACAATGCTTAAACTTAAAGTAAGTCTGCCTGTATCAATACAGGCAGTACCACTTGTATCAGTACAACACTAAAAAACTTGACATAGCTATGCTATTAGTTTAAAACTATAATAAAAGTCATTTGTTTCGGAGAACATCGTGGTAGCTACTGTGACAATAATTCACCTGAAGGAGCTACAGTGAAGGGGGAAGATCCCACAGTCTGGTTGTGGTGCTGGGGTATCATTTTGATCCTCTCCCCAGGAAGAGGACAAACAGCTTTCTTATTTCCACCAGAGAAGTACAACCTGGCGTCACCCAACAGATGATTGTCTGCTTCAGTCAGGGAGTTATCAATCTTATTCTTCACGCTACTCAGAACCTATGGATAAAATTTTAATTAGCTAAATATAAAAAATCCATGAAATGTTTGGTATCATAAATACACTTTATCAAATATTTTGCCCCTGTATAGGTACCAAATACTTTAAATAAAGGTAAGTACCTGATAAAGGGACCTGACAGCCGGCTGCCACTGCACCGATGGGTTGAGTAATAAAGACGACAAGAGAGGGGCGGGGCAAGAAGCGAGTTTGATGAGTAGCGAGAAAGTCATTTGTGAGATGGGGACTGAAGACGTGAGAACAGAGTCTACCCTTTCTATCAAAGCCTCTAGAAAGGGACCTGTAAAACAAACAACAATGTTAATAACAAGATGAAGAAGATGCTAAGTAAGGTAAATTACGAACTATCGCTCAGTTTCATATCTTCGGTCATATAAGAAAAAACGATATTATGATTGTTATTTAATTTTTATTTTAGTTGGTATCCATGATATCTGCAGGTATCATGGATACCAATTGAAATAAAACAATTATAATATCGTTTTTTCTTATATGACCTGACCGAAGATGTGAAACTGACCGATAGTTCGTAATTTAGCTACCCTACTGAAATGAAAGTTGTTAACTTACCTATAGAAGGTCTAGCGTGTGGATGAGGTGGGGAGGAAGAAGGTGATGGAGGAGAGCTCCATAAAGGCTCATCCCAATTAACGTCACAGTCATCATCAGAGTCCTGAGACATGTGTTGAGGTGAACTGATTCCATACGAAGAGAAAGCTTCATCTATTTCGTTAAAGAGACTATCATCGTTAAGGTCTTCTTTACTATTAACCTTCACCTCCCAATTCACAAGTTCTTCTAGAAACTCCTCGTCAATCTCTGACGAGACTTCATCCTGCTGTCTTTTGGATCTACTTTTGCTTTTCTGTTTACGACTCTGAAGGGGAGAAGACGAGGAAGGACCAAGACTGCACGGTGAAGAGTCTCGAGAGGTCCTGATATTGAAGCTCTCATAGCCACTGCTGTTTTCCCCCAAACTGTCAGGCTGCTGCTCCTCGTCATGACTCAGGTTAAGGTGCTTTCTACTGCCCCCACCAGCTGCTATTCTAGCTAGAGAGCTTCTCACCACTCTACCATGTCCGGGTAAACTGCTACTGCGCCTTTCACTCTCGGAGACTCCTAGAAGGGGTGGGTTGGAAGCTTGGTTTTTCTCACCCAGAGTTCTCAGTTTGGGATAGGGCTGCGGTTGATAGCTCTTAGCTTCTTTGACCAAATGTATAGCTTGTTCAGTGGTAGGGTGCTGACCATCGTATCTCCACACCCATTTGGAGCATGCCTCCGTAGTTCTGTGTATTCTTCCCCTGGCCCTCCGCAGCATAATGTGATAAGGAATAGTTTGGCCCATACTTGACTCGTCGCAAGTTGCAAAACTGCACAAGTTACATTTCTCTTCATGCTGAAAAAAAAAAAAAAACTTGGGTAAGGTAAAATTTATCAGATGGCTCTACATCTTCTATGTAAGAAAGTAATATATAACAATTTAAATTTAACTAGTCAGTATCCATGATACCTGCAGGTATCATGGATACCAATTGAAAGATGTGGAACGCTCATATAAAGCATAATAATTACCCTATCTTCAATTGATTAATATATATTCTGAAAATAATCCAATGTCACTCAAACTGAAAGCAACTCTAACACGTATCGGCAACAAGGAATCAGTTTGTATTACCTTTAGGACGGAAGGCAGGAGGTCGATAATCCGATAGAGTTCAGAAGGAGGGGTGTGACACAATGCAGACTGTCTGTGAGACACCATAACGTGACTCCCTGTGAGTAGGTACTGGAACACTAACACATAGAGAGCATCTTCACACCAACAGTCTATGACTCGAGTGAACAGTTGTAACGTTACTAGACACACTCTCTGTAAAAATAAAGATGCGTTTGGTCAATATTAATAGTTGGTTAGAGAAATTAGGATTTTTTTCATTAAAGGCTAGCTACTTCACACATGTCAGGTATCCGTCCGGGACGTCTCCAGTCTGTCTCCTCTCAGTGATAAAATGTATGGTTACTTTAATTTCAACGGACACATTCACACAGTACCGGCTACTCTCAGTGATAAAAAAATCGCTGACCGGAGACATCCCGGACGGATCACTGACATGTGTGAAGTAGCCTTAACAGTGAACGAAGATAGTTCTTTCCATGCTAAAGAAAAGATAACCTGAATTTGAAAGAATATTCCTTATATTATGCCTATAGCTGCGAATTGTAACCTAAGACCAGCTAGCAGAGTTCCTCGTAAATCTTAAGAAATTCACAAACCTCTATAAAGATTTATGGTTCCTTATGCTTTCATAGATAATAGTTACAAAAAAATATCTCCCCCGAAAAATTATCTTTTTTTTTTAGAATTAACCTTGCTTGTACTTTGCAAATTCAGTGCTCTTTGATAATGGTTAAAATAGGTTGAGTAATTGAGAATTAGCTAATATTAAATAATCAAATTTCGTTCTGGGGGTAGGCATTCTGTATTGGGGCACATTTTTTCCAAAGTACTTTTTCCTAGATCCATATAGTAGACTGTACCTAACTAGGGTAAATTACGAATTATCGGTCAGTTTCACATCTTCGGTCATATAAGAAAAAACGATATAATAATTGTCATTTTATTTTAGTTGGTATCCATGATACCTGCAGGGTTTTTTCTTATATGACCAAAGATGTGAAACTGACCGATAATTCGTAATTTATCCTATCCCGGCCTATGTCACAAAATATCCACACTCACATTATTAGAAGAATGGAGTCTGGAGATGAGTGTGTTGATAACAACAGTGGGCTGAGTGCTACTGTCCTCACTAGATGGCGCTGTGAGGAGAAATGCAAGAAAGGCTCTTCGTAACTGAGGCTCAGTGGCGTACGACAGGAAGAGATCTACGTAGGCAGTTGCCGTAACCACCTCCTCCATGTTCACCTGTTGTAGCATGGCAGAAGGTAATGGGTGTGAACAGGTGAAACTTTTCTACAGTAGAACTCCTCTATAGTGAATGAGTTAGAATGTAGCTACCCTGTATAGTGATCACATTTTCTTTTGAAAAAAAATGAATTGCCATCAGTTTATAGAAAACTAAAGGTTGTAACTTATTCACTATATAGGAGTTCACTATAGAGGAATTTTACTGTACTAAATATCATAGCTACGGAGATGCATAATTTACAGTGAGGAGAATATACAAGTCATGCAGAATATATAAGTGCATCATTCTATAGAATCCAATTGATACTAATTGGAAAAACTGTTTATGGTTTGAAGTAAGAGGTAAAAATAGAGGGTGGTAAAGAGTAGTGATCTATGTGCAAAAACACAGGTGTAATATTCAACTCTACTAGATTGTAATGAGTTGCTATGGTGATGAGAGTTGCCAGTTAGCTTTTTATAATACATTCACAATGATTTTCAGACTCATTAATTAAATCTTAACTTTTTTTTTATTTAGATAAAATGAGGCACATTGAACTAATCAAACAAGATATAGTTAGGGTAAGTTACTAATTATTGGTCAGTTTCACTTCTTCGGTCATAGGAATAAAAACTATATAATAATTATGTTAATGGGTAGCTATCCATGATACCTGCAGTATCATGGATACAAATTCCAATAAAATTATTATCAAATAGTTTTCTCTTATAGCTATGAACGAAAATGTGGAACTGGTCGGTAATTCATAGCTTACCCTACGAGAATACATATTTTTTGCACACAGACCCCATTCTTTCCCCCCATAGGGGGTGCTTGAGACCTACCGGTGGAGCAGAAAAGTCCTGCCGTGTGTCACTAATTGCCCCGTCCTGCAAAGTAGTCAATCAAAGGGTGGAGTGAAATCAATGAAGCAATTACACACAGAATTAGAATGCATTGCAGCACCAATGGGATATTTAGATAGGGGAAAATTAACAGTTTATTACCTAAAGGAATTTTAATGCAATCATCCATTCCTAGGGTTGTAGCTATTTATTATTATTTTAAAGATGACATTTTTCCATTGAAAAAAACTAGGTAGCTAATGAAAATTGTCTATTAATTTTTTTCTCTTTTTAGATTAATTGCATAAAATTCATCAGATATTTATGAATACTTCATCTTTGGTATATTGGACCAAATTCTGTAGATATTTTTGCATTAAATCATAAACTTGAGAATTAAGTTTTCCGTAGCTATCCCCTTTACATAGTAGGTAAAATAATTCCATTGGATATGAATAAGTCCTATATTTCTGTGAAAAAAATTATCAACATAAAGCATCCTTCATGTTTTCCTAAGTGCCGTACACACGTAGGGTTTTTCAAGTCTTTCCACCAGACTTTTTGCTAAGCTCCTCCTACTTTTTCCACGAGAATATAAGAAAAAACGGTATAATTATTATTAGTTTTAGTTGGTATCCATGATACCTGCAGGTATCATGGATACAAACTAAAACTTATAATAATTTTATCGTTTTTTCTTATATTCTCGTGGAAAAAGTAGGAGGAGCTTAGCAAAAAGTCTGGTGGAAAGACTTCAAAGACCCTGCGTGTGTACGGACCTTTACAATACGAATAAAAAACATGCATAGTAATTTATACCTGAAAGTACACAGATATATGAAATAATAACAGCCCTTACAACATGCGACCCAAAATACAGAATGTAATTGTGAAGAGATTTCTGTTTAACACGACCAGAGAGACTAGGAAATGTTTATTTCAGCCGTTTAGTGCGACCAAATAAGGAAGAAATGGCTTATTTCAGCCGTTTATTTGGAAGGATAAGGTCGTGTCAACCAGAAAGCAGTTTCTTTAGAAGCAATTAATTCAGTTTGTGTTTCTTCCCTTCAAAGCCAAGAGAACCTTCAAAAGACCTTACCTGATGCAGTGCTGGTCCTAGAACTAGCACGAGGAATCCTTGGTAGACCAGTTCTACCAACTCATTGCGAACCACCGGGTGTGCCACCTGTAAAAACATTACCAGTTGATAAAAAAAATACATGCAGATAATACATTTACCTTGACAAAAATATTATATTAAATATTCCTACAAGTTAAAACACGTTCAGACAAGTTAAAACACGTCCAGACAAGATAAAACACGTCCAGACAAGATAAAACACGTCCAGACAAGTTCAGACACGACTTTACAATTTCAAACACGTCCTAACAAGTTCAAATGTGTTCTAACTTAAATTATTTGATATTCTATTAGTAATCTAATTTATTATAATACAAACACGTTAATTACCTGTTGGAATGAATATATACCACAGAATGAGAGTATTTTTTATATTCTCAAGCCAAGGATTTCAATTTTTCTACGACATATTTTATGAAAACAATAATTATATATCCCAATTGATTAAAAAGAAGTATAACGTAATTATAACTGTAATTCAATACAATTTTAGTTCAGTGTGCAGGGTAAGTTCTTAATTATCGGTCAGTTCCACATTTTCGAACAAGTAAGAAAATAATATTTATTAATTAACTATTATTTTTATTGATATCCATGATACCTGCAGGTATCATGGATATCAATTGAATATTGAGTTAAAATAGCTACTAAATTATATATATACATGTTTCTTATATGACCGAAAATGAGAAACTGTCTAATAACTCTTAACATACCCGACTAGAGTAAGTTACGAGTTATCGGTCAGTACTACATCTTTGGTCATAAGAAAAAATGACAACAATAATTGTTATTACTACACAGTGCTATCTAATACTTCTGCAAACCCGGGTTAGCAGAAGTATTAGATAGCACTGTGTAGTAATAACAATTATTATATAGTTTTTTCTTATATGCCCGAAGATGTAGTACTGACCGATAACTCGTAACTTACCCCACTAAGTGCCACAGTGCACACACTCACCTGCACCACAGCGTTGCAGAACTCCAGTGCGTTGAGAAACACTTGCAGGTTGGGGATGAGAGTCACGTCCTGGGGGCTGATGAGGTGCCATCCGTCCAGAGAGGTGAGGGAGGGGGGCAAGATGCGGGGCAGAGTACTGTACAGACCACACATGCCTGCTGCTAGTAACTGAGAGGAGGGGGGGGGGGGGGGGTATGAGCTATTACTTCAATAAACAACTATATTTAGTTATGAATTGTACATTTCTATAACAGAGGGGGAGGGGGGTAACCATTTGCGTTCTAGTGTTCATATTTAGTCATGTGTTCATATTTAGTCATGTGTTCATATTTAGTCATGTGTTCATATATAGTCATGTGTTCATATTTAGTCATGTGTTCATATTTAGTCATGTGTTCATATTTAGTCATGTGTTCATATTTAGTCATGTGTTCATATTTAGTCATGTGTTCATATTTAGTCATGTGTTCCTATTTAGTCATGTGTTCATATTTAGTCATGTGTTCATATTTAGTCATGTGTTCATATTTAGTCATGTGTTCATATTTAGTCATGTGTTCATATTTAGTCATATCATATACAGCAAGGATGAAAACATGTTTTTTTAAAACAATGTAGCTATTTCCATTAAAAACAAGAGGAATGATGAAATGTTCTTGCACTCACAGGACAAAAGTTTGACGTGTCTGCAATGTACTGTCCGACAGCAGGGTTGGTATTAGAGAGGGCCATGCAGAGGAGAAGGGCATCCCGGGCCTGCTGTCCCAAATCACCTTCCCGGTGAACAAACGGCAGCAACAGCGAGAATATCAAAAACCTGGAGAAATGAACCCTAATTAGTTAGGAGATAAAGCTTCATTGTTCATATAAATTATAGCATAATAAATTAATGATAATAGTGATATATAGCTTGTTTGGGAAGCTTAAATAGACAACAGAAAAAGATCCTATTACAGTATTCTCTTCTAACTGTTTTTTTTATGTTTATATTGAAATAAATAGGACTTAGCAACTGACTTGGCATCTCCCTGTTCATTTGGTGAAGAGAGGAAGAAGAAGTTGAGTAGCTGCTGATTGTGCAGCAGTGAGGCACACAGCTGATTCAGTAGCAGCACCAGATGTCTCTCAACCTGAGGGGGAACACATAACACATCAAGCTTATTTCATACGAGACATTTTCAACAAAAATGCAGCAGGAAAAAAGGCCCAATTTAAGTGAACAAACTATAAACAAAAAATATGTTTACTCAGTCATAGCGTTTTTTAATGCGGCATGAAAAAACGCTCATGTGAAAGGGTAAGTAACAAAAAATGTTGAGTTGAAAGACGCATTAGAGCATATTCAGATGCCTATATTTGCTAATCTCACCATATTGGGTAAGTCTTGAGATATCAGACCGTTCCACAGATTCAATGATATAAGAAAACTAGTGTATTTGCCCGTTAAAAATAACGGGTCATCCATCATCAATACCAATTTGTTACCAGTTATTATGTTACTTTTGTAAATTCATTTAAAATTAAATTTTCTGGATAGTCTTATATATTTTAAAGATAAAATACATTTAAAAATTGAATAAAAACAGGGGAATTTAAATATTAAGTCAATATATTCCTGTGCGTATCATAGTTACATTCTTCATGTTTAATACCCGTAGTGTAAAAGCGGACACCAAATAAATAAACACACTAAGGAAATTAATTATTAGTATAGATAATAATTTAAAAACTTTTATTTTAATTAGTGTATATATATATATCCATAATAGCTACCTGGAGATATCATGGATACTAATTTACGTAATTGAAATCATGATTATTATATGTTTTGGCCAAGTGGTGAGCCAGTGGCTAGCATTTTAACTCATCTTTGGAGGACGCTTTGGGTGCAACCAATTATTTGGGTCACGTGACTGCTGTGTATAATATTACGTCTATAATATTAACTTAGGAGGACACTTTTCCTCTCAAAATGTGGTAGTAAAGTTACAAAAGATATTCTTGAAATATATTCAACTGCATTTTGAAGATCATTTATTTTATCATAAAATTTTCAATTTGAATATTTTATATGATTCTCTTTTGTAATCATGATACCACATTGAAATAAATTCAAAATAATAAATAAATGTTTTTGAAAACCTTTAGAATTGTCCCCAATAAATTTAATACAAATAAACATCATTGCAAATCATATACACCTGACGGAGTGAGCAGTGTCACACACCTCTCCCCTATTGCTTCACTCTGGGCACTGAAAGAATATTGGTTGCAAGATCCATTTTAAGACCATTCTGGTATCACTGAATAGCTCGCTGTCTCTAGTATAATATGAAAACTCTCCGATTTTGGCTTATAGATCGAAAACGTGTAACCGTACTATAATTAGGAACATAGCTATGTTCAAATATTGAAAAATATTAGAATTATAAGTTGCTATTCATAGTTTTAATCAGAATTTTGAAATAATTCAATCAGTAAATTGTTGTACAGTTACCAACAAGCTACAGTGAAATTTTCTTGTTTTAGTTTAAACATTTTGAATCAGTTGATAAAATAACGAAGGGATTTTAGATCCTTTTAAGAGAATCACAGTAGTTTATTTTTAAGTTAGGAATTTGAAGACTGTTGTTCTTCATCTGATAGTACATGATTTATGTACATTTAGTTACTTACCTCCACAGGTATGCAAGACAGACAGGAGTCTAACAAGCGGATGAGAGGCCTAATCACTGGCTTGTACACTAGCAACTCTTGGCGTGACTGACTCAGTAGTATTTCGTGCATCTGTAAAGGTACACTATCAATTATATGCCCCTTGTAGGAAGACAAACCATTTAGCTACTAAATATAGATTAGAATATTATTAGCATGAAATGGATTAAGATTCAAACCCAGTTTTCCAGCATAGGTCATCAAATGGCAATGAGGAAACTGTAATTCCTCAGAATATGAATGAAAAACACTAGTCCAAAGCCGTTTCCATACTTAGTTTATTGACAAAATATGATCAATATGATCACCAGAACAATAATATATGTTCATTTTTTGACTATGATGATATGATTTTCATAGCAATAATTAACTAAAGGGCCGTAAAACGTAGGTTTTTCAAAGTATTTTCACCAGACTTTTTGCTAAGCTCATCCTACTTTTTCCACGAGAATATGAGAAAAAACGATAGTTATTAATATTTCAGACTAAAAAACCCTACGTGTGCCCTTAAGCTACACCATCACTAACTTTAAGCTGCTCCAGTTTGAGGGAGTTAGCAAACTCTCCCGTTGCAAGACTCCAGTCCAATATCTTATCTAGGATTTCCTCCCCCAGGAAGTGGTCAAATATGGGTGTAATGGGGGGGTCAGAAGGGGGGACAGATGAATTGGGTACATAGGGTTTGGTGGAAGAAGGGGTACAACTGGTGCTCATTTCTTTGGACTGATTCTTCTGATCTTCACAGGACTTTTCTAAGGGAGTTTCATCCTGTGTAAAAAACAGAGAATAAATGTCAAAACCAGTGGTCAGTGATATATATGGTTAATCCAATTAGAACAATTACCTAATATAGAATAAATATTTGTTACCACTAGTACATTAATTGTATATGGAATTACTCAGGGTACAGGAACATAATCGGGTATAGTACCTAGCAGACGACACGAAAATATGACGTCACCACAACAACACATTCCTTGTTTGTGACCGAGCGGCTCATAATTCCTCGTATTTGCATGTTAATATCGAGAAATTTGAAGTTATTTTATAAGGGTTTCGTGCAAAAGAAAAGCGAAAAAGGGCGATTGAGCCTTAAAGTTGTTCATTTCTTTAACTTATCTATAAAAAATAGGGTCTTGAACATATGCTACCTAGGAACCTAAACTAGTGCTAGTTAACTGCTAAATTGTTGTTCCTATGAATAACAAATAAGGAAAAAAATAATGGAAATACAATTTAATCAATGCCTAGTTAGTAATTGATAAGAAAAAATTAAATTTAGAAATGACTAAGTTTAAGTAGGTTTTTCCATTTTCAAAGTGTGGTCAGATTCGCCATTTCCAGTCACTCGGTGGTCACGTCAAACTATAGATTCGATCAGCTGATTACCATACCCTATGTTACTGTATCCTGGGAATTACTATAACTAAAAACTTATGTAGCTAACATATAACAACAATTTAAATGAAATATTAATACAAAAATAAATGGAAGTATTATAACTGTACTTTGATAATACAAGTAGAAATAAGATAGAATCATTTAATAGATAGGGTTAAAGCAATTTATCTCAAAAAAGTCAATATCCTACTGAACTGAATTTATATTAAAATGTTACATGGGAAAAGAACAGCAACAAATATGATTTATTCATTTTATGAGTGTTATGAATTAATGTTTCTGTTGTTTGAGGCCATAGTCCCTGAACTGCAGTTTACATGTTTTACCCTAGCTATAATCCGTTATAAACTATTTATCTGTTTAATCTCTTTGAACTATCTAATCTACTTACCGTTGGTCTATCTTTAGTCATTATCTGTCTTATATCCACTTGCAGTAAAGTCACCATCTGGCCCAGATGATTGATAACAGCAGTCACATCATCTTGAAAAACCTGAAACAAAAAGAGTAAATCCTAAACTCTTGAATAATAATCAGTAAATTGACAAAAATAAATAATTGGGATAATTTCTTGATTATCAGTAACAGTTATTCAAATTTTATTATATTTTTTTTCTTAGGTGTACGAAGATGTGGAACTGACCGATAATGAAGAAGTTGCCCTACAGGAATTAGGCAGGTGTCAACTAACCTGTTTTTTAGTCCTTGTTTTCTCCATTATCTCACACGTCTGTTGCCAATGTTTACTGAAAGTGTGAAAGGCAGCCGATGGATCAACTTGCTCCAGCTCTGCCCCGACGCCAAGCCACTCGGCTGCTGCATTCTGCCACCCGGAAACGGCACTGGAGCCACTACTCCCTTTACGGCCAAATGAGGACCTGGCCACGGAGTTCCTTATCCATCCTCCGACAGAGGAAGTGGCCGTGCTGCTACTCCCTGGCACTGCACTCATTTTGAATATGTAACACACAGTCTAATCTACATACTTTTGGAAATTATCTAATTGAAAAAATCATAAAATTGTAAAATTTATTAGGTAATAGTATAACAAATCTGTAAATATTGAAATTAATGTTAAACATTATACCTAAGACCTAAGTAAAAAAAGCATGTCCTTTCTCATCATTTCAATGGTGAGTTTAACTTTATGACAGCAGTATTTTTGATTTAGGGCCTAGGCCGTAAGCCAACAATTTCTGATATTTTGACACTTTAGGTACAATTAGGTACACACGTAAAACCATATAAGAAGCCTTAATAAGATCTCGTTCATAATGCCATTTGTCCAGTCTGCAGAATATGGGATACCATGTTTCAGAAGCTGGGAAATCGTAAGCCAATTTTTGAGCCAAAATTTCACAAAAATTCTGAGCTAAGTCAATTTGGCTCATTTTTTGAAGACTTCAAGCCAAAATTAAAATGGGATGATGGGAACATAGGAATTAATTCAAAATTTTAAGCCAATTACACATCTGAGTTTTGACCTTTTGAAATCTAAGCCAATTGATTGACTTTAACTGACATTATGACATACTCTATAACATTAACATGGATGGGATATACTCTCCCAACAATTATGAATTAATTGATAATTCCTATGTTTACATAAATTTTGCTACAAACACTTCTGAAATAATCCCTATATATTTACATTAATTTTGTAATGAACAGAATAAGATATCTCTACAAACACTTAACCAGTTTCTGCAGACTGGCGGCTGGCCAGACTACAAAGCATGCACAATCAGTCTCCAAATATATAATTTTAAATTTTTGGTGCAATTTGTCTCCAAAGATTTTCTATTTTCTCTCCAAATTTCCAAAATGGCAGAAAAAAAAAAAAAATTCTCTCCACTGATTAAATGTAAACATAGGGATTAATAAGAAAATTGTCGCCAGATAATTCAGGCGACTAGGGTCACGCAGGTAAATTACGGCCCACTCGGCACTCGCCCAGATTGCATTCTTTGTGAATTTTTTTCGTAACTCGCAGTCTTCTAAAAGATATTTATATAGAGTTTCAAAACTATGCGGCTCATCAAATGTGAATTTTCACTTGATCAAATATTCCCGGTCTGTTAATAAGTAACTAAATCTAGGTAGTAATTGCTCCTTCTACCACGGCTCGCTTTATATCCTATTGCTTGTAGTTTTTATCCCACAGCTCACATTTTTTATCCCAAGGCTCTCATTTTTTATCCCACGGCACTCATTTTTTATCCCACGGCACTCATTTATTATCCCACGGCACTCATTTATTATCCCACGGCTCTCATTTTTTATCCCACGGCTCTCATTTTTTATCCCACGGCTCTCATTTTTTATCCCACGGCTCTCATTTTTTATCCCACGGCTCTCATTTTTTATCCCACGGCTCTCATTTTTTATCCCACGGCTCTCATTTTTTATCCCACGGCTCTCATTTTTTATCCCACGGCTCTCATTTTTTATCCCACGGCTCTCATTTTTTATCCCACGGCTCTCATTTTTTATCCCACGGCTCTCATTTTTTATCCCACGGCTCTCATTTTTTATCCCACGGCTCTCATTTTTTATCCCACGGCTCTCATTTTTTATCCCACGGCTCTCATTTTTTATCCCACGGCTCTCATTTTTTATCCCACGGCTCTCATTTTTTATCCCACGGCTCTCATTTTTTATCCCATGGCTCTCATTTTTTATCCCACGGCTCTCATTTTTTATCCCAAAGCTCTCATTTTCTATCCCACGCCAGATTGTATTTGGTGGTAAATTCCAATGATATCTCGGGAGATATTCAATTTCTCAAATTAAAAAATTCTTGCAATCTCGGAGGATATTTAGCTATTAATTCCTATATTACCATTAATTTTTGGAGGAGAAACTGAAAAAATGTTGGAGGACTAGACAATTTGATGAAAAATGTTGGCAGCTATTTCTCAGATTTTTGAAAAAGTCAGAGGAGTTCAATGCACAAAATACAAACTGGAATTCCCACGGCTCGCATTTTTTATCCCACGGCTCGCATTTTTTATCCCACGGCTTGCATTTTTTATCCCACGGCTCGCATTTTTTATCCCACGGCTCGCATTTTTTATCCCACGGCTCGCATTTTTTATCCCACGGCTCGCATTTTTTATCCCACGGCTCGCATTTTTTATCCCACGGCTCGCATTTTTTATCCCACGGCTCACATTTTTTATCCCACGGCTCACATTTTTTATTCCACGGCTCACATTTTTTATTCCACGGCTCACATTTTTTATCCCACGGCTCACATTTTTTATCCCACGGCTCACATTTTTTATCCCACGGCTCACATTTTTTATCCCACGGCTCACATTTTTTATCCCACGGCTCGCGATTTTTATCCCACGGCTCAGATATGATATCCCCACGGCTCTTCAATTTTTGAAATAACCTGTTGGTGAAATGGAGGCTCTTGGACAACAACTTATGCAATCTGGGCACTCTCTAACTGCGGCCTCCAACAACTGAAACATCAAAGCTTCAAACACACGTCAAAACTTAAATTAATAAGTTATAACTAGCATGCAGCCATACACTGGTGCTGCTTTTGATAGCTATCATAAGCTATGCAACATTTTAATGTAATTTCAATTCAGAATATTTCAAGGCCTCAACAGTTGCTGCCTGCTGGATAAACTTCACAACTTCATGCATCTTTTGCTGACTGCCCATTTGTTGTGGAAAGCTGGAAATGCTCCATTTTTGAGATATACCTCCAGACTGCATGAACTGGTGAAATGTTCTCCAAGAAATTCCCTATTTTGGCTTTTGTTCTCAGTAAAATACATGTAAATATCATAATATGGGAGGAAATTTAGGATTGTTTGCACAGAAAATGTTAAAAATGTCCCATGTTCTGCAGACTGGATATACCTAGCGCTATTAAGTCATATATTGACGTTAAATCAGAAATACACTGTATAAAATGGCAGTGCTAATTTACCTTCCACTCTCGGCTGCCTTAAGTGCCTTTCAAGTTTCAGGCCCCTAATCCCAGTCTGAAGAAACTGCATAAGTACCAGTCTGCAGAAACTGGTAAAGTGTTCGTCCAGTCTGTATTTTGTGGTAAATTCCACCGACATGTCGGTGGAATTTTTCCCCCTTTGAATATAATATTCTGGCAAAGTCGGTGGATTTTTAGCTATTTATTCCTATGTTACCATTAATTTTCGGTGGATAAATTGAGAAAATGTTGGTGGATCAGCCAAATTATTAGAAATTTATGGTGGATTTTTACAGCTTTTTGAAAAAGTCAGTGGGATTTTATGCACCAAATACAGACTGCCAAGTAATAAAGCATGTCCAAACTCACCATTTTAATGGCGAGTTTGTGACAGTTATTTTGAGCCCTTCAATTGCAAATGGCGAGTTTTATCTATTTTTTTTCCTATGCTACAATGTTATTTTGGAGAGAATTAATGAAAATTTGATCATTTTGGAGAGAATTTGTTGAATTTTGGAGAGAGCTGGAGAGACAAATGGTGAGTTTATGAGACATACTATTTTACTTGGACAGACTGGGTGTTCGTAGAGATCTCTTATTCTGTTCGTAGCAAAATCAATGTAAATATAGGGATTAATTCAGAAGTGTTCGTAGCAAAATTAATGTAAATATAGGAATTAATTCAAAATTGTTCGGAGAGAATATCCCAAATATCTCGCATATTCTGCAGACTGGCATAAGTATTCATAGAGATCTCTTATTCTGTTCGTAGCAAAATTAATGTAAATATAGGGATTAATTCAGAAGTGTTCGTAGCAAAATTAATGTAAATATAGGAATTAATTCAAAATTGTTCGGAGAGAATATCCAAAATATCTCCCATATTCTGCAGACTGGCCCTAATCTAGTAATCTTAATCTATAGGAAACAGAAACTTAATTAGGTACCTACTCAGGCTACTCTATATCTCAATCTCGAAAACATGGACTGGCTATATTATTTAATAATGTATACAGTAGAGTCGATGCCAATAATAATTATTACATAGAACTCACTCAACTCAGCATAGGCCAATGCCATTATTGCCATAGAAGGTTAGGTTCATAGGTTGCAAACTTGCAAGGTTCCTAACTTCATATCACCTCCCTAAGATTTCTGATTTCATTTGTTATAAAAACTAAGATACCTTATTGATAAAGCCAGATTTGTAAAAAAAAAGAACTAAATCAAAAGGGAACTTAAAATGATCTGACGGGGAAGATGACTTCCTTCAGAAGATCTGGGAATATTTTCTACTTTCGTCATAATTGAGATAAATAAAATGAAAATCAAATGTACATACGAGACGTATCCAGAAAATTTACAAACTACCTTTCTGTCTAATGGTTTTTCGTTTATCATTCTTCGAACAGATCTACATTTCTGATCATTTGAAAAAAAAAATTCGATTAAAATAGTGATTTTCAATCTGTGCACCCCAGAGGTTTTGCTGGTGTACAAATGTACTCAAAAATAACTATGTAAAATAATGTTATACTATTTCCATCACAAAAATTCGTTGTTTCGTGGCATTAATATTTTAATAGTTATATATAAAGGACTAATCTTACAACTAGCCATTGTTTTTTGAAATTGCACACGTTCATAATAGGCGTAGGAACCAAACATCAATTATTGATATAAATAACTTAATCATAAATCATAATGCATTACAGCTGAACTCCATCTCCTGTACAGTGAACTCTAACTAGTTCACTATATAGAGAGTTTAATCTGCTATTGAGGATTAAAAAGATTAATAGGAAACTGGCCTTTTTATTGCAGACTTAACAAAATACTTTCTTTCTTTACGAAATAAATTCATTATACAGGGTACTTTATTTCTCAGAACTATAATAATCAGGACGGTTCACTATACCTACATATGACTTCATTATTTAGAGGAGTGGCACTTGTAGAAATATTCTTTCATGAAATGCAACTATAATTTACGATATAGGGATTCATAGACAACTTATAGTCATTCGTGACAGACTAATTAAACTAAATATGTGCACAACAGAGGTAAGTTCTACTAAACGGGATTTAATATTAATACCGAATAACTATTTGTAAATGCGTACCCATAAGACCTATATATAGTAACGTCATATCTTCACAAAATTTGGCACCTTTTCTAGTGTGGTTTTTAATTTAGTTACATTTACATAGCTATCATGAATTATTTCATATATTTTAAAATTTAGCAGCTTCCCTACTAACAACAGCTAGTCTGTCGATTCGATGGAACAATCCATCGATTCGATATCCAAGCAATCGAAAAGAAATCGAATCGATGTTCCTACTTTGTTTATATCATTATTCTACTTAAATAAGGAACACACAATAATTACCCAGCAAACATATGAATGTCGATTCGATGCCGTTTGCTGTCGAATTCGTAGCGCTAACGGTGGGTATCGACTTAGCAACCATTTCGACTCATAGTAGATATCGGAATGTCTGTTTCTAAATGATATCTGAATTTACACTTCGAGTAGAAACACTAAAACCGATACATGGTTCTAACAGCAGCATCTTGACGTCGGCATGTCTGTTTCCAAACGATATCTGAATTTATACTTCGACCAGAAGTGCGAACACAGATACAGCAAAACCTCGTAGTAGACCAGCCTCCTAGTAGACAAACCTCCTATAAATAGACCAAAATATTTTTGAAACTGTACTGGGAAAAAACCTCGTACTAGACAAAACATAATTGTTGTTACCTGACAGTTATTCTAATGTAAATATTACGAGGATTAATAATTACAATACTGTTTTAAAGATAATTCTTTAAAGGTCCTCTCCAGGCTCCGAGAAAAAAGTGAGTTTATTACATAATATTTTAGAACTAAGGTCTACGATCATTTTTCCACAAACCGCATACAATTCAGTTCAGTATATATTTTATTATTTGCTTTTAAAGTTTTTTAATACTCTGTGAGCAACAATCGAGCGAATCTCCAACCTGACGCTGAGAAAGAAGATTGTACACTCTTTGGTTTGATTTCAAATTTACATTTCTAAACAAACAATGCGCTTTTGGCCTTCTTTTAAGATATTAATCGTTTCTATAACTATATAAACGTTTCTATAAGTATATAAACGTTTCTATAATAAGTTCATCCAAATTTAAACCTTTAAACGAATAATAAATAGATTTATTAAACCAAATACCTAGTTGACAATCAAAACAAATGGTGTACATTCTTCTTCTTCAGACTGAAAATTAGATAGTCGGAAGTAAAGTAGGTTTTGTAGAGTTTGGATTATAAAAATCTTTAAAAGCATATAAAATTAAAAATATGCTATCAAATTTGATGGGATTTGCAGTAAAATGATAAGAAACAAATTATATACAAATTAAATGGGAAGAAATGAATTGATGTGTCCGCATATCGAACCTGCATCCAAATATCCTGCGGTTACGTACATGTACCTTGGCAGCCACCGCGGATGCGCGCATTTTACCAAAAAAATTGTTTATATTAAGCGACTTGGAAATACTTTGAGATATTTTTAAGTGAATATTACTATATAGACAAACACCTCTTTCATAACCAAAATCACAACTTATTCTTATTACAAATTGTAAATGATAAGATGGTCAAATTTTCATAAAATTGTAACTCCTTAAAAATTTCATTCTCTGCGAGTTCAAATTAAAGAACATGTTTTGAGGCCACGACTTAGCAAAATAAAGATGAAAGCTCTGTGATGAAATTTCAATGAATTAATTAAAATTTGACCATAGATTAACTCTCACCCAGTATACATAGGTGAGTAATTAGTTCACTCGAGTAATGAAGGACCTGAGTTATGAAATGCACCGCGGATTAATGAAGTATTTTCAAATTTGTTTCAATTATAAAAAACTATATACGTCATGAATTTCGTACTAGTTCTCACTCAAAGACCGTAATTTCCTCCCAAGATTTTAATCATAGAAAACAATCAGTGTCCCTGAGCTATGAAGTGACTCTGAGATATGAAGAAACAAAAATTTAATAATTTTGGAGTTTCACTGTATTTTTATAAGACTAAAACAGACGACAGAAAAGATGAGACTAATAACAGCTTTTCCATAGCTTTTTACACGCATCGAATACACATCGTTGTTATATCTAGATTTATATGCATCGTTTTCATTAAAAATATCTATCTATCGATTTCGTTACTAATTTTCGATGTATTAAATTATATATTGACTCGACATCTAAAATAGAAGGATATTTATGATGTTGATTTCAGGGTTTTTTCATGTATCGATTCGATTAAAATTAACAATAAATTTAGATATACACTGTATCATCTTTGAATTCGACATAAGAAGATATCGAATCGATAGACCGTTGTTTATAGGGACAGTTTTAAAGGTCCTCTCCAGGCTCCGGGAAAAAAATGAGTTTATAACATAATTTTATAGAACTAAGGTCTACGATCATTATTCTGCAAACCGCATACAATTCGGTCCAGTATATATTTTATAATTTGTTTTTAAAGTTTTTTAGTACTCTGTGAGCAACAATAGAGCGGATCACTAATCTGATGCTCAAGAAGAAGATTATACCCCAACAAACATATGAATGTCGATTCGATGCCGTTTGCTGTCGAATTCGTAGCGCTAACGGTGGGTAACGACTTAGCAACCATTTCGATTCATAGTAGATATCGGAATGTCTGTTTCTAAATGATATCTGAATTTACACTTCGGATAGAAACACGAAAACCGATACATGGGTTTAACATCATCATCTTGGCGTTGGCATGTCTGTTTCCAAACGATATCTGAATTTATACTTCGACCAGAAGTACGAAAACAGATACTTAGTTTTAAAAGAATCGTTTCGAATTTGGAAATTCATTATCTTATCTCCCTTTTTTCTAATATTTATAGAAATGTAGGAATTATTTCTATTCAATTGGATTGTACCTTTCCATATAACGTACGTAATGCTCCCTTTAAACGACAGTTGAAAAGGTGCGATGGGACATTGGCACACTAGTGCTATCGTACACTGGATCAACGTAAAGTAAGCGATACTGGAACATTGGTTGTTGAACAGTTTCCTCAAGTACCGTGAAAATGAGATGGGTAATCAATCAAGTGATTTTTCGATGGTCAGTGCATTTATTGTTATGAATCTATTCTAAACTGCTTATTGTAAATAAGCACCGAGGGGTTCCTGAAGCTGTATTTGGTGAATGGAAGAGAAAGGGTTGGCGTGCCTTGGGTCCCAAACTGTTGTATTTTGGATCACGTATAGTTTATTTTATTTTTGTCATGTTTTAACTCTCCATGCAATTTTAGAGGATAGCTCTAGGATTATGCTCTACAATTACGAGGTCTTAGATTTTGTGTTAGATAGGCTCGTAGGCTTCATTTATTATCGCCTTTTCATTTCCCTCTTCCATCCTTGAGTGCAGCCACCGGTGCTTGTGACCATTTTTGTCACATTCCTCGGTAAGTGACAGCATTCACGGAGTAGCTTTTCAGCATCCATGAGCGTCGTAACTTTATCCATGGAGCCACTTTCCTTTCTGACTGCTTCTTCCAGTACCTTGTATTTCATTTCCTTTTGACGTCAGCGACATGGACTTTCGTTCCGAAGCAGACGTTAATTCTCTACTTAACGTAAATAATTAAAAGTTGATGGGCTATTTAACATGTTCCATTTTAGAGTAGATTCAGTGTTATCGGATGTTTCCACATTTTCGGATACATAAGAAATAAATATAATAATTATCATTATTTAATTCTTACTTAAATTGGTATCCATGATACCAGTACGTAAAATACAAGTTTAGAAATAAAAATCAATTCCTAAATAATTTTTCTACGTAAAATGCGGAACCCCATATCTGATAACTTGAGCTTTCACCATAGTGTCAAAAGCGGTGCAAATGAGACGATTAAAATTCAGTGATTCACATTATAAATAATTAAACTTAAAGTGGTAATCGGACTCAATAAATCTATATTTAATCATTATTTAACTTTTATTTCAATTGGTATCATACCTTCAGTTATTATGTTACGAACTAAAAAGTAGTTAAATAATAATTATTATATTTTCCTTTATCACGTGTTAGAAAATATAGACCCTATTAATAACTTGGAACATATACCTTACTGCTAAAAATATTTCACAGAGCACAAAATTCCTGTTTGTTCAATGAAACACAATAATTATAAAAATCTAATTATATATTAATTTCTTCTAAGTCATGGCCTCAAAACATTTTCTTCAATTTGAACTCAGAAGGAACGAAAATTTTAAGGAGTTACAATTATATAAAAATTTAATCAACTCTTTACTATTTGAAATAAGAATAAGTTGTGATTTTGATTAAAAAAGCGGTGCTTGCCTGTATTGTTCTATTCACTTTAAAATATCTTTAAGTATCTCCGGGTCGTTTAATATCAAAATTTTTTTTTAGTCTAATACTTCCACGGTGGCCATGTGACAGAATTTCAGGCACGAAGACGGAGGGTCCCATGATCGATACCAGGACACATCACTTCATTTCTTCCCATTTAATTTACACATAACATTATGTAACATAAATCAAATTGATATGCACCTAAACGTACGGTACGTTATATCAATGAAGTAAGAGTTTTCAATTTTAATTTATTTATTTATTGGATGCAAGTGGATATCGTTTCGAAGCATATTAGATATATAATTAGGCGTCTGTTCGATGTAGAATCCCTATGTATGTTAATTGCCGTAATTTATCTTTCTATTCAACGCTGTTTTAACGGTATCACTTCGATGCCAAATATACTTGATATGATGCGGTTTAGCGGTGCAAACGGATATCGGATTGATGTCTACTTGATGTCACCATGTCTAATTTGTTACTGGTATTCGATGTCGGAAGAGAGGTTATACAGAGTCGTTTAGACATCGAATAGATACATTCATGTTTGCTGGGACACTCTTTGTTTTGATTACAAATTTGAATTTTATAAGCAAACCATGCGTTTTCGGCCATTATTTTAGATATCAATTGTTTCCAAAATTATATAAACGTTTCTATTATAAGTTCATTCAATTTTATACCTTTACACGAATATTAAATGGATTTATTAAATCTAATACCTAGTTGACAATCAAAACAAATGGTGTACATTTTTTTTCTTCAGGCTGAAAATTTCTTAAATTAGTAAGTCGGAAGTAAAATAGGTTTTGTAGAGTTTTGATTATAAAAATCTTTAAAAACATATAGAATTAAAAATGTGCTACCAAATTCGATGCGGTTTGCAGCAAAATGATAAGAAACATTAGCCTCGTTGAATAAGGCAATAAAAATATTTGCTTGGAGGGGACCTTTAAAGATAAATCTCTAATTTGAATATTTTTTTTATATGTATTTATGCTGTTTTTAGAATGAAACATACGGTAGAATCGGTTTCAGATTTAATGGTAGGTAGAGTCTGGCCGCTAAAAATACGTAATTGATGTGAAAAGTTACAGAAAACTAGATACAGTGAAGACCATTTTAAATTCATAAATGATAATTAAATAGTGCAATTATTGTACTCATTTCAAATGAAACAAAAAAAAAATTCATACTGTTTTTAAATGTGTTTCCCTTCAAAATTGGTATGTTAGACTCCATTGATTTGGCATTAAAGTTATCATAAACAAATAGATCGAGTTATTGGAAATATTAAAGTCACTGCTTCATTTTTAGAGAAAATGATGTTGGTCTAGTTGGTAACTACTGAAGTGAGTTTCTTACTAGTTACTAGACCAAACAAACTTGGAACGTAATTCGATCTGGTCCACTACGAGGTTTTGCTGTACCTACATCCTCAAAAATAAACAGAAGAAAGAAGAAGAAGAAAGAGTAAAGGCAGCACAGATCTTTACTGGTCTCAACTTCCAGTAAAGGCAGCACAGATCTTTACTGGTCTTAGCTACCAGTGAAGGTAGCACAGATCTTTACAGGTCTAACTTTTCGAGATATGTGAGACAAGAATTTTTTGGTAGGATTAACATTATATGTAATTTGCGGTAATTTTTCCATCTTTTAGATTTTTTTGATATGAAACCGTTATGTCCGGCATTCTCTCCATATTTGTGTTGTCTCTTAAGGGGGATTTACATTTTACACTGGCACACAAGTATGGCACTGGTGTGTGCCCAAATCGCTTCTCGAACGCAGTGTGTGGCACTGTTTTCCAGTGATCTGTTCACACGTATACTTTGTGCCCGCACTGCTGAGTGCCACTCAGTTGCCTGTGGTTCCGTTTCAGTATGACGTATGTGTTGGTGACTAATAAGTACCTAATACCCTATCGTATATATTATAAATGTCACGCGCGTTTGAGTGATCTGCCATATCGACCGATTTTGCTGCGCAATCTAATTGTCCAAGTCATTAAAATGGCGAGTTTGGACATGCTTTATTACTTGGCTAATTGTTAGTGACGGTATTTGTTACATTTAATAGAGAAACCATCACTCGATTGTTGCATATACTAACAAAAAAAAACTATATCATTCTAATGCCGCATAATGCGCAACAATCGACTGATGGTTGCCCTATGAAATGTAAAAATTAGACGCTTAAACTATCAAATTCCATATCATTCCAAGTAAAATAGTATGTCTCATAAACTCGCCATTTGTCTCTCCAGAGCTCTCTCCAAAATTTAACAAATTCTCTCCAAAATGATCAAATTTTCATAAATTCTCTCCAAAATGATCAAATTTTCATAAATTCTCTCCAAAATAACATTGTAGCATAGGAGAAAAATAGATATAACTCGCCATTTGCAATTAAAGGGCTCACAATAACTGTCACAAACTCGCCATTAAAATGGCGAGTTTGGACATGCTTTATTATTTGGATATCATTCAAACGCGCAACAGTCGATTGGTGGTTGCTCTATTACCAGATTGTATTTGGTGGTAAATTCCAATGATATGTCGGGACTCGGGAGATATTCAATTTCTCTAATAAAAAAATTCCTGCAATGTCTGAGGATATTTAGCTATTACCTAATTCCTATATTACCCTTAATTTATGGAGGAGAAACTCTGAAACTGCAAAAAATGTTCGAGCACTAGACAAATTGATGGAAAATGTTGGCAGCTATTTCTCAGATTTTTGAAAAAGTCAGAGGAGTTCAGTGCACCAATTGCCACCAAATACAAACTGGCTCTATTAAATGTACCAATTAGATGCATAAACTAACAAATTCCATATTATTCAAACACGCAACAATAAACTGAGGGTTGCCCCCAGAGTGGAATAATAACTCATTTCAGATTGACTAGTAACTCTGTTAGGAATTTAGAATGAACAAAAATTACTCAATTTAACCCTAAAAAATGCAGAAATCAGTAAATTATTTTATAAATTTCAACTCCGCAGGCGCAGTGAAAACTAATGTAAAATAAGTCATTTATGATTCACAATTGGGCTTGTTGTGATGATAAACATCACTAATGGGAATGCATGAAGTTAGGAGTAACTCTGTTAGAATTTATGTTTTCCAGTCTGGGGTTGCCCCAGAGTGGAATAATAACTCATTTCAGATCGACTAGTAACTCTGTTAGGAATTTAGAATGAACAAAAATTACTCATTTTAACTCTAGAAAATGCAGAAATCAGTAAATTATTTTATAAATTTCAACTCCGCTGTGAAAACTAATGTAAAATAAGTCATTTAAGCTCCACAATTGGGCTTGTTGTGATGACAAACATCAGTAATGGGAATGCATGAAGTTAGGAGTAACTCTGTTAGAATTTATGTTTTCCAGTCTGCCTGGTTGCCCTATGCCACACTGGAATGATGGAATCTTTGGCATCTTGCACCCGCGGGCCGCACGGCACATTTTAGTGCACGGCACATTGGAAGTGGGGTGCACGGCGCACGCCTCCCCCCCTCCTCCAGTGATCAGAGGGGGTGCACGACGCACATCCTCCCCCCCCCCTCCAGTGATCAGGGGAGGTGAGGTGCACGCCTTCCCCCCTCCAGTTATGCAAGGGGGGGGGGGACATATACAGTGCGTCTGCAAAAAATGTATGGTGTAAGTATAATTATATCTTATAAGGACTATTTATAATTCATTAATATCAATCTACAGGCTATGTATCTATGGTACCAATATATATGTCACGCGCGTTTGAGTGATCTGCAATATCGACCGATTTCGTTGCGCAATCTGTTGATCAATAGTTTGCGCAGCCATCGATCGATAGTGCAACCATCGATCTATTCCTGCGAATTGGAATGATATGATTTTTTTAGTTTGTACATTAAATTGGCACATCTTATAACGTATATCAATCGATATCGCAACCATCGATCGATTTCTGCGCCTTCAAATGATATAATTTCTTTAGCTTGTACATCAAATTGGCACATTTTATAACGTATATCAATCGATAGCGCAACCATAGATCGATTTCTGCGCGTTCGAATGATACAGGTTTTCTTTGTTTATGCATTTAATTAATTGTTTTGTTTTTACTGGAAAAATTACTTTTAAATACTCTTTTTGTATTTAATAAGTCAACCATCAGTCGATTGTTGCGCGTTTGAATAATATGGATTTTCTTGTATCATTCAAACGCGCAGAAATCAATCGATGGTTGCGCTATCGATTGATATACGTTATAAAATGTGCCAATTTGATGTACAAACTTAAAAAATCATATCATTCGAATGCGCAGAAATCGATCGATGGCTGCGCTATCGATTGATATACGTTATAAAAGTAAACAGAACATGTTCAGTTCAATCGAAAATGTTTATATCATTCAATTCACTAAGTAAGAACTTGTTCCTAATGGTACCTTTATAATGTATATGATGATTATACGTCTGAATAATATTAAATAAATTGAAGTAGGTAGGTAGGTATATAGGATAAGTTATGTACAAATTAGAGAGCAGTTCCACATTTTCAATCACATAAAAATTCATTCAATATTTTTAATTGGTATCCAGGTATTACAAATACCTATTAAAATCACCAGTTTAAATGGAAAATAATAATTTTTCTTTGTATGGTGTACCATACGATGATACGAATACGATATTTTAAACTAGGTAGGCACCAATTCATGGTTATTTAAGGTACCTAAGTACGAATTGGTATCCATGATAGTATCATGGATACCAATTAAAATTAAATAATTATCAAAATATCGTTTTTTCTTATATGACGGAAGATGTGGAACTGACCAGTAATTCGGAACTTACCCTATAGGTATAAGTACGGTAGTAATCAGTTTTAATATATTACTCAAAATACCTAATTAAACGAACAGTAATGTTTAAACTAGAGCTTCATAACTTATCAAATTCAAATCTAAATTTTCCGATCGTATTATTTAATTTTTATTTTAGTTGGTATCCATGATACTATCATTGATACCAAGTTACCAACTAAAATAAAAATTAAATAATTATCAAAATATCGTTTTTTTGACCTAAGGCTATATCAACATAGTATATTGTTTTGATAATTCTCTAGTGCATTGGGTAAGTTCTGAATTATTGAACAGTTCCACATTTTCGGTCATGTAAGAAAAGAGTATATAGGTAATAATTATTGAACGATATAGGTATACAAGATACCTGAAGCCTGGTTACTGTATATAACCTGGTACCTAAGTGGTAACTGTAGATATAAGGTTAAACTGGTTGTATTTACTTTTATTTTTATCGATCAAAAATGTGGAATTTGCCCAAATAACCAAATTATTAGGTAGCCTATCATCATTATCAGTAAACTTAACTGTACATTAGATATCTGAAACTTTTATTTAAGCGAGGTTTACCATATATATTACATTCTTAATAATATAATAACACAGATACCGATTTCACATTATATACCTATGTAATTTGTAAATAGCCTCACAATAGGCTGGCAAATTGGCGGGAAAACATGAGAACAAGTCCTGATATTTAGAACTTGTTCAGTAACTTCAGTGATGGTATTGTGACGTATCGGTATATATTATGATGAATGCGATTTGATGACGTCCACAGTGAAGCTATGTATTGAGGTTTGCTTTCAGATACGTATATACTGTTTTGACCGTTCAGTGTGTTTCAGAAGTAATTTAATAACAATTAAGTGTGAGTATCTATAAGTATAAGCGCATGCTGCACACATCTGAAGACTGAAGTTATGTGAAAATTCGCACGTCTGTGATGAATATATCATTTCAGGGAACTTCTTGCGCATGACATCAAATAGTTAATGTGATTTTGAGCATTCATGGCGCACGGCAGATATTACATCTTTTACCAAAGATTCCAGTGTGGGCCCTATGAAATGTAAAAATTAGATGCATAAACTAACAAATTCCATATCGTTCAAACGTGCAACAATAGACTGATGGTTGTCTTATTAAATATAAAAAAGTACAAGTATTTTTTCCATTAAAAACCAAACAATTAATCAAATGCATAAACTAAGAAAATTTGTATCATTCGAACGAGCAGAAATCGATCGATGGTTGCCCTATCGATTGATATTCACGATCAAATGTGCCAATTTGATGTACAAACTAAAAAAATCAAATCATTCGAACGCGCAGAAATCGATCGATGGTTGCGCTATCGATCGATGGCTGCGCAAACTATTGATCAATAGATTGCGCAGCGAAATCGATCGATATGACAGATCACTCAAACACGTGTGAGATAAATATTGCATAATTGCTCAAACATTCGCTTCTATCCAGTCTGCAGAATACGGAAAAATTTTCCAAGACTCTCTGCGGGAGTTTTTGATTGAATTTTAGAAATTGTAGATCTCATCATCTCTGCGGGAGTTCTTGAATTAATTCCTATGTTACCATTAATTTAGTGCGGGAGTTTTTGAATTAATTCTTATGTTACCATTAATTCAGCTGCGGGAGATTTTAAATCTGCTACTGAGAGTCAGAGAGTAACTCTCTCAAATAAAAAATCTCTGCGGGAGAAGTGAAGAGACACATTCTGCAAACTGGGCTTCTATAATATATTACTTTACTTACATAATAGAGTAAAACCAGTCTGTAAAGCATGCACACCCAGTCTGCAGAATATGGAACATTTTTCCAAGACTTTCGTCTCTCTGTACCGTGCGGGAGTTTTTGATTGAATTTTAGAAATTGGAGATCTCTGCTAGGGATCTTGAATTAATTCATATGTTACCATCAATTTAGCTGCGGGAGATTTTGAATTAATTCATATGTTAACCATTTATTTAGCTGCTGGAGATTTTGGGTTAATTCCTATGTTACCTTTAATCCGGGTAATAAAGCATGTCCAAACTCGCCATTTTAATGGCGAGTTTGTATCAGTTATTTTGAGCCCTTCAATTACAAATGGCGAGAAATATCTAATTTTTCTTTATGCTACAATGCCAATCTGCAGAACATGGGACATTTTTAACATTTTCTGTGTGAACAATCCTTAATTTCCTCCTATGTTTACATGTATTTTACTGAGAACAGAAGCAAATATAGAGGATTTCCTGGAGAACAGTTTACCAGTTTCCAGTTCCTGCAGTCTGGCTACAATGCTATTTTGCCATGGCCATGTTTCAAACTTTCAGAGGCTGGAAAATTGTTATCCAATTTTTGAGCCAAAATTTCACAAAATCTGAGCCAAGCCAATTTTGCTCATTTTTTTGAAGATTTCAAGCCAAAATTAACATAGGAAATTGGGAACCATGTCCAGTCTGTATTTGGTGCACAAAATTCCACTGACTTTTTGAAAAAACTGAAAAAAATCCACCATAAATTTCCTTTTCCTCTTATAGTTGAATGTATTTTACTGATAACACTAGCCTAAAGAGAGAATTTCTTGGAGAACAGTTTACCAGTTCCTGCAGTATGGCCTCACAGTAGCCAGTCTGCAAAGTGTGGCAAATCTGTCTCCAATATTTTATTTTGAGGACAATTTGTTTCCTAAGATTTTTAAATCTGTCTCCAAAATGACCAGTATTCTCTAAAATGTCTCCAATAATTACATCTAATTTTGTAAACATAGGAATTAATTAGAAAACTGTCTTCAAGATCTTGCAAAAGATTATGAATGATATAGGTATTTTCCAACAAAAAACGTCCAAGGATCTTTGGAGACATCATCATGGACAAGCTTTGTAGATTGGCTGCCGAGTAATACAGCATGTCCAAACTCGCCATTTTATTGGTGAGTTTGTGACAGTTATTTTAAGCCCTTCAATTGCAAATGGTGAGAATGATCTAATTTTTTCCTATGCTATGATGTTTTTTTGGAGAGAAATTAATGATAATTCAATCATTTGGAGAGAAATTTGGTGAATTTTGGAGAGAGCTGAAGTGATAAATGGAGAATTTATTAGTGATACTATTTTACTTGGACTGGCTGAAGAGAATTTCTCTTCAGTAGCCATTGGGGTCCCACCCCAAACATCCATACATAATTTTAAAACAATATTCATATATCTAATTTTCTAATAAAAATATTTACCAGGGACAGCTCTCAAACATTCTCTATCTCTTAGAAAACGCCCGTTGTCCCTACTCCCTAGTAAATATTTTAATTAGAATATTTGAATATGGTTTTGAAATTATGTACAGATGTTTACAATTTTACATACCTAGAAGACAGGTAGCTACTAGCTAGCCAAGTGAAATGATATGGCTCATAAACTCTCAATTTTTTTTTTTATAAAGAAACAAACCTTATTCAAATAATCAAAAAACTCTCAATTTGTCTCATGAGCTCTCTCCAAAATTCACCACTTTCTCTCCAAAATGATCAAATTATCATAAGTTCTCTCCATAATAACATTGTATCATAGGAAAAAATTAGATATTCCTCACCATTTGCAATTGAAGGGCTCAAACTAACTGTCACAAACTCGGCTTTAAAATGGCGAGTTTGTAAATGCTTTATTATCTGACTAGCTAGCACAAATTTTAAACTTAGGAATGAATAGATTGAAAAATGCACACTTTGCACAGCTCCCAGACTGCAGTATATGGAGATATTTGTGATATTCTTTACAAACAATTTTGAATCAATTCTTATGTTTTCCAATCTGCAGAAACTGGTGAAATATTCATAGAGATCTCTTATTCTGTCCATATCAATATTAATGTAAATATAGAAATTAATCAAAATTGTTTGGAGAGAATATCCCATATTCTGCACACTGGGCAGATTGATTCAATTGTCTGTCCTGTAATCGAGTTGCTAATTACTCTCTTCGTGTCCGAAACATTTTGACACAAGTGCAAATTAATATGATTTGTTTATGCTTCTAATAATTGGTTTATTGGCTTAGCATGCCGCTGTTTAGCTGGTGTATTGTCTTCAGTATTTCACGCATTTCCTTTGTGCTAGTGCATAATTATTGTGGCTGTGGTTTACAATGCCTCGTGTTTCAAAAAGAAAAAGGGCACTAACAGAAAGGCTTAGAAAAGGTTTGCATGCAAAAAAAGAAAAAAAGAAGCAAAGAATGATGGTGAGTACAAGTTTGTATTAGTCTTATAAGACTAACTTAAATGAAATGCATACCTAAAATGAAGGCGGAAAGGATTGTGTCTTCTGTGGAAAAATTGCAACTTCAAAAGCCCATTTCTTTTGTTCTAGGTTACCTAGATAAAATATGCAGGCAGGCTAGCAGGTGTGAATAGCTGGAGGCGCGCTGACGAAAAGCTTGAAATGGTAGAAGTAATGCAGGCAGTGTCTGGCTGAAAGTCATTAGGTAGGGTGGGGTGTCCATCCACTACTCAAAATTAATTAATTTAACAATTCATATTTTCATTAGCTGAATTCTATTTACGTAGGGCTAGTTTTGAGTTATCCACATTTTCGATTATGTAATGAAAATATAAAATCATTAAAATAATCAGTTGAGTAACATTTATTATATATATTTTTCTCACATGATCGAAAATGAGGAACAATCCGATAACTCGGAACTTCCCTTTTATTATAAAAATTCAAAACCATGAGTAATGTTCATCGTAAAATAATTAAGTAGATGTATTTAAAGTAAAGTAAATACATCTTTTATGCATCCCACTGTCTTTGTGTTCATATAAAAATATGTTTCTTACGTATTGATGAATAAAATTGTATTTTCGGAAGGTTGGAAAATTAAAGTAAATTTCTTTTATCAATATATTGTCCACAAAATCGATCTTTGCTTAAAATATTTGGAAGTTAGCAGCTCTGCAATCATGACAGAGACACACACATGGAGAGCCTGATTTGCTATGTGGTGACTCTGGATAACCTTTTTATGACAAGCGCACATGCCTCTCGTAAGACGTCGCTGCCAACCCTCCTCGTCCGACATCTTCCAGCTTACTGCCTGCTAATGAAGCAGTCTTTTGAGACAGTTGCTGCTTCTCCTGCTTTCATGCATGCTTTTCTGCCTGCTCTTACTGCCTTCTGTGTCGCAGTTCAATAGGAAAAACATGTAGGACGGCTCACTCTTACAAGCTTGCCTGCTAGCTTCTTGCGAAAATGCTTTTGGTGTGCGAGCAGCCTAAAGCTGGTTAATTGCCTTATTGTACCATGCTTACTAACTTTGGCCTAAAACCACAAAACTCTAATAAAAATTAATCAATCATAATATTCATTGTGTTTCTTCTGATAGCTATGCAACATTTCAATATAAATGAAGTTTAGCATGATTTAGAAACTCTCTTTAGAATAATTGCCTGATATTAAAGGGTGCAATATGACTGCTTTATAATTTTTCTGACTGTTGCGAAGCTATTATTTTTAATAGTATTTCTGTGGTCTGAGGCCAAAGTTAGTTAGTTACAGTTAACCTTCTTTATTACCCTGCCTAATGATTTTCAAGTTATTTTTCAGATAACCACAGCAATAATGAAAAATACTAGCACAATCATTGCCAACCTGAGGCAGTTGATGCGCAGTTCTTCCCACATACCCAAACAAATAGATGCCTACATTGTACCTTCTGGAGATGCTCATTTGGTGTGTAACAATCCATTTATTTTCCTATACAGTAGTGAATGATTTGGGGTGTAGCCTGAATAGTGAACAAATTTGCTTCAATCTGCAATGAATTGCCATCAGTTTTAGAAAACTGAAGGCTATTTTATGGTATAGCTACTAAAGAAAATCTGTTCACTATTCTGACTAAATCCTAACTCATTCACTATAGAGGAGTTCTACTGTAGTAATCAAATTTTTACTTTTTTATTTGTTTCTTATAACTACATCATATCTGTTGTGATAACTGAAGGTTCAATTATAATAATATGTTGGAAATTTTCTAAAGGTAGCTACCTATATTCTATATTGCAATTATGTAACATTAATAATAATCTTTATTGAAATTTATTGAAAATAAAAAAGTATACAATACAATCTATTTTCAAGCCCATGCGAAGTTCTAAAGAATTTTTCGGGCAGAGAGCAATAAGCTAACTACAGTAATTACACAAATGCCTATATAAAGCTGTCACATAGTCACTACTCACACATATTCACTTAGTAAGAACATTTTAAACATTAAGTTTAATTTGAAACAGTTATGTGAAATAATTATTGAATCATTTGAATGTGATAAATTACCTAAATTATTCATTTAAGTTTTATTCCTTTTTAGTCCGAGTACACAGCTGAATGTGACCGGAGGAGGGAATTTGTGACGGGTTTCTCAGGCTCTATGGGCACTGCTATAGTAGCCACCAATGAGGCCGCACTCTGGGTTGACTCCAGGTATTACATTCAAGCTGAGGAGGAAATTGATCAGAATTGGAAACTTATGAAAACTGGTTTGTGAATGATTATCCCAGTCTTATTTTCTGACTTAGCTTAGTAAAAAATAGGAATATTAGCGAGTTATGCTTTGATTTTTTGAAATTTGAATGCGACTATATATTAGCTAGCTATATGAAGTAAAACAAAATGTATGATACAACTAGTATGTAGTATCTACCAGATTTATTGTTAAATTATTATGTAGGCAAGATAAATGTATTTCTTAATTATAATTGGAAGTTTTCTATTATTATCTGCCTGTTATTTGACATTTATTAGAAATAGCTTTTCTAGTTCCCCCAGTTGTCTTCTTACAAATGGTCCTTAATCTTTAATCATCTTATGAAACAATTTCTCTAGTGTGAGTTAACTTCCATTTTCTAATAGCAAATTATATGTGCTAGTAAACATTCGTGATTTACAAATGTTTAGAAAGGATTGAATTGATAGTAATAATTTTGCTCTTTATGTAAAAAATCATCTGTGTTGGATGTTTCCACACATAAGAATTTATACAATTCCAAAAATAAATTAGCTACTTTTCTCAGCCAACTAACTAGTTCTTGTTTTTAATGGATATTGTCTTTTTAAACAATAAAATAGTTTACTGTTAAAAATCCATCCAATAATGCTTTACAGGTTTGCCAGATACAAAGAAAGAGGGAGCATGGCTACTGGATCTCTTCAAGAGGCAATCCACAGAAGAGCACAAGGGCTTCACCGTTGGCGTAGATCCTCTTCTGTACAGCTGCGACCAGTGGAAGAACCTCAGCAAGGAACTTATGGATGCTGGTCATGAACTGGTGCCTGTTGTGGAGAATCTCGTTGACTTGGTTTGGGGTGATGAGCAGCCCAAACGCCCTCAAGATCAGATCACTATCTTAGAGGAAAGGTGGACAGGGAAGAGTTTGAAAGATAAACTTGTCAATCTCCGTGAGAAGATTGCAGAAAAAGATTGTACGGCTATCGTCCTCACAGCTCTAGATGATATTGCTTGTGAGTGCTGAAATAGGATTAGATTCAAAGTTAAATTATTACTATTTCATTATCTCATTTTATGTCACGAATAATCTAAAGGGTCATACACACGCAGGGTTTTATTTTAAGTCTTTCCACCAGAATTTTTGCTAAGCTCCTCCTACTTTTTCCACAAAATATTTTAATTATATAAGAAAAAAAAGACATAATTGTTATTTATTTTAGTTGGTAGCTATCCATGATACCTGCAGGTATCATGGATATAAACTAAAATAAATAACAATTATGTCTTTTTTTTCTTATATAATTAAAATATTTTGTGGAAAAAGTAGGAGGAGCTTAGCAAAAATTCTGGTGGAAAGACTTAAAAAACCCTGTGTGTGTATGACCCTTTAGATTATTAAATTTTGGATTTCATATAAAATAGTTATATTGATGTAGCCTAATGTTGTTTATTAATTAATTATTGCAACAATTTCAACAAATCTGAAACCCAATGCAATTGTTCATTATTGTTAAATATGTCAATCTGAATCTATTATCATTAAAATACATTATTTATATAGATAAAACTTTGATTTACATAATTAGCCCATGTAGTTTGATATTTAGACAATTTAATCAATGTTCAAAAGAATTTTCATTTAAGTTTTATGTATTCTTCAATCACTTCTCTCTCCTATAAATAAAGTCTTTGATTTTAGAAAGGGTAAATTCCAAGTTATCGAACTGTTTCACATTTTTGACCATTAAGAGAATAGGTAGCTATATAATAATAATTATTTCCTTTTTAATTTTATGATCAAAAAGGTGGAGCTGTCCAATAACTTGGAACTTGTCTTGTATTTCTATTTTAAAAAGTAGCGAAGATAAATTTGGATTTAATTATATTAAATATTGTTTTTTTAAAAAAACAAAAATGATCACCATTAAACATTTCAGACGTGCTGAACTTGCGAGGCAAAGACATTCCTTTCAATCCTGTCTTCTTCTCCTATGCCATCGTAGAGAAAAATGCCGCCAGTCTTTTCATTGACGAGTCCAAACTGAGTGCTGAAGTCTCTCAGTATTTGACTGATGCTGCGGTTGCTGTGAAACCTTATGGGGATCTTGTACAGTATTTGAAGCAGGTATTCTTATATCCATAGCGTTATATATTGGAACAATATTGAGGCAAATTTGCTGTAATATTGGGGCAATGTTGCAACAATATTGGGGCAATGTTGTAACAATATTGGGGCAATGATGCAACAATATTTTAAATTAATATTGGGGCAATATTGTAAATTAATATTGTGGCAATATTGTAAATTAATATTGGGGCAATATTTGAAATTAATATTGGGGCAATATTTGAAATTAATATTGGGGCAATATTTGAAATTAATATTGAGGCAATATCTGATTGAAATTAATATTGAGGCAATACCTGATTGAAATTGATATTGAGGCAATATTTGAAATTAATATTGATACATGCATAGTTAATTTAATATAATTAGTGCCATGAAGTTTGTTCTTCATCAGTGGATTGATATCAAACTAATAATTACTTAATAATTTATATTGAGATTTCACGAATGAAAAGATAAGTTCTGCAATAAGGATTAGTGAAATGATATTTGTCAATATTTCCACCTATCTGATTTATTGATTAAAAACTTGTAGGCAGTGAGTTTACATTTTACATTTATTTTTCCAGGTGGTAGACGGTTTAGGTGAATCAGAGAAGGTTTGGATACCAAGCAGCTGCTCCCATGCTGTTGCAGACTGTGTGCCTGAGAAAAGGAGACACAAGGCTTGCACTCCCGTCACTGTAGCCAAAGCAATCAAAAATGACACTGAACTTGCAGGTATTGATTAGTCACTTCATAGTCAGTCTGTAGAATATGGGACATTTTTCAGTGAAAATTCCTGATCTTCTATAAATATTTACCTTTATTTCACTTTCAAACTTTGATTGAATATAGGATTTCATGAGCATCACTTTAAAACCTGTTCTAAATCATAGCCTCTAACTTTGTGTTCGGGAGACCCCAATACTTGAACAGCTTTTTTCTCATTCACACCGTTAATACTTTTTTGAATAAATTCTTTAGTGAGTGCTTTTGTTTACGGAGTAGCTTTTCTACATCCAAGAACATTGTCCATCAAGTTACTGTCTTCCTTTCAAATTCAGCAATATGGTCTCTTTAACTAATTCCAACTTTGTTTCATGAATTTTGTAAAGTAATTAATATTAACTGATTTGCTGACTCATCAAAACAATATCCTGATGTTTTCCACCCTCCCAGGCATGGAACTCTCACACATCAGGGACGGTGCCGCCCTTTGTGCCTTCTTATGTTGGCTGCAAGACGAAGCTCCTAAAAATTCCCAAAATGAGTGCTCTGCAGCAGACAAACTACAACTCTTCAGAAGCAAACAGGAGCACTTCAAGGACCTCAGTTTCGAGACGATTAGCTCCGTCGGCTCCAATGCTGCTATCGTCCATTACAAGCCTGCACAGGAGACATGCAAAACAGTTACCGACACAGAGATCTATCTGGTGGATTCTGGAGGTCATTATAGGTGAGCATTGACAATAAATTGAATGAGCGATGAATTCTGCCTAGCATTTCGTACAAAATAGCTACCTAGGGTAAGTTTCGAACTTTACATAATCAGGGATACCAATAAAAATAAAATAATTATTGGTGATGGGACGATACCAAAATTTTTAACGATTCCGATTCTACCCAAATTAACCGATTCTCGATGCAATTCCCGATACCTTATTATTTGTATTTGGCTGGATATTTAGCTACCTAATGAATAATGATACCTTATACCAAGTACCATATTAAATCTTCAATTTATTAATAATTTCATAAGTTAACTTGTACTTTGTATAGTGTTTATATGTAGGCTGAAATTTGTATGATAAAGCAAGAAATGTTTTATTGAAGCTCTTTTAACACCTTAGTTTTCATTTTATTAAGTAATCATTAATGTAAATACTAAATAGTGAAATTCATAAATCATTGATTCATAGCTAATCCTTTGATTCCTCTCTAAACGGTGAACATTCCATTCATACCTTTAAAGATATATCCTAAATGATATTGTAAGATTAGCAACTCTGGTAATTGTAAGATTGGCAGAGTTACCCTATTTTCCCTTCACAGAAAATTTACTACTGTTCCCTATGGAAATTTGGCAACATCTTGAAGCCTACACTAAGTTGAAAGTTAAACTATTGGAAGTCTGGAATATATTTAATTTAATTGGAATTGCTGTATAAGATATTTAACTGGTTACTAACTTATTAGGTTGTATTGTGTTGAACCATATCTAGAAATACATAGTACATTTTAAGTTATACTTATACTTATTACCGCATTACATATAATACACAGATAATCGTTTTAGGTATCGGAATCGCTCTAAGATTTTAGAACTACGATTCTGATTCTCGATAATTTGGAAAACCCAATTTCTCCGATTATTCTGACACGATTCCGATTAATAGTCCCAACACTAATAATTATTATATAGTTTTTCTTATATGACCAAAGATGTGAAAACGACCGATAATTCAAAACTTAACCTAGTAGTCACGATTTATTGAGATGGTTACAGTGTCAGCTTATGAGATTCAAATAGCTATCTTAACAAATAGTGATCTGAGAGTTTTATGAAATTATATTTTTAAATCTTTATAAATGTGTAGCTACCTATTTTTTATCTTCCAGTGATGGAACTACTGACGTGACTCGTACAGTTCACTTTGGCACTCCTACTGCAGAGGAAATTGACACCAACACAAGAGTACTTAAGGGTCATATTGCCCTGGCGAGAGCTATTTTCCCAGAAAAAACTAAAGTAGGTTTATAATACTGCCATTTTGAAATTTTCCATCTGGTAGCTGATATATAAAGTAAAATACGCATCTGGTAATTAGTTAGGTAGCTACCCTTTTGCTATAAATTTCATGATAAGACTACTTTTTCTTACTAATAACGGTATGAACTAGAAGACACTCGTATAGCGCATACCTTCGCCGACACTAAAAAATGTTCTTGTTCAAACCGAATGGTTCCTGGTTAAAGACAAATCCTCCTACCAAATTTCAGACAATTTGGTTGAATACTTTTTGAGTTAGCTATGTAAAAGACAAGAAAACAAAATTTAGAAATATATATTGCCTATCAAAACAGAATCTTCCGAAAATTTGCGAAGATAATTAATTAACGTTCAACACTGGTTGTAATAAACTCATGTTTGTCACGCAGGGCAACTGCCTGGACAGTTTCGCACGTCAGTACCTGTGGAATGCCGGTCTGAACTACGGTCATGGCACCGGTCACGGAGTGGGAATGTATCTGAATGTACACGAGGGCCCCATGGGTATCAGCATAAGGGAGTACCCTGATGACTGTGGTCTGCAGGAGGGCATGGTGCTGTCCAATGAGCCAGGCTACTACAAGACTGGTCACTTTGGCACCAGGATAGAGAGTCTGGTTAAGGTGGTGAAGGCGCAGACGCTTTACAGTGAGGAGGATAAGAAGTACCTGACTTTCAAGACAATCACCATGGCCCCCATACAGAGGAAACTCATAGATAGTACTATGCTGGACAAAAATGAGGTGAGAAACTGGTAGAGTAAACGTTGATCATCTTTGATCATATAAGATAAAACTATATAATAATAATTGAGATTGTAGTTTACCCCCGACAAATGAGGATAAGCTAATTCTAATTAACTCCTCCTAAATCTCCGACTAAACTTATTAATCGATGATCAAGAAAATATAACACACTTGAAAACTAAGGATAGCTATATGAAACATCTATGCTCATTATTTCAATAAAGTTAACCGCCGAAAACCTCTGGTCAACAGAGAACCGTGGGGAGTTAGTTACCTTCACAAAATTAATTTAATGTTCCCTGTTCGGAAAAGATTCATAAATCTCTTAAAGCAATAAATATTATTGTCAAACAATTTCAAACATTTGAGCAAAAGGGAAATATCTAATGACACTGTTTTATTTCAATGTCACAAAATAATTAACTTCAAATAACAGTCCGATTAATACTTCATCTCCTATTTTCTCGTTCTAGATTGAGTGGTTGAATTCCTACCACGCTGAGGTGCTGGATAAGGTGGGGCCTATCCTGAAGCAGCAGCAAGAGGACCAAGCCTACCAATGGCTGGTTAAGGAGACCCTACCACTATAGTAACAACCTGAATGTTCGTATCAACCAAGTGCAATCTTCTGGTAGCTTTTTGGATACTCTCAAACTGTTGGTTGACTGCTTCTATCAAGTCAACCTCGCCTTTTATGGGATAGAACATTACTCCCTTATAGTTTTTATTGGCGCAACCCATTTTTAGTATGCTTTGTTGATTTTGATTTTCACTGGAATAGGTTCAACATTTTATTTTATTTTATTACTGCAGTCTATCCTGAGAAGGTGACACAGTGTCCATACCTAATTCTACTACCGACTCTGACGTCAAAATCTTAAAATGGCATTCAATGTCAGCATATCTACTTTACACTGGTCTGTTTTCAGTGTACGAAACACTTCCATGTGGTACCTATTTGTACCATCACGTAGTTAACGCGTTAGTATTTATGTATGATCTCTTGAGTTGAACCCTTCTGTGACTCTTTTGGTCACTTTAGCCATTTGTAATTTTTATATTTAAAAAGAATATCATTGGCTGTGGTATGCAAATCTTACCAACGAGTCTCTTATCTTTATATTAATTAAATATGACTTAATCCTGACTGTTAGTCCAAATGCCAAATTAAATTTTTTCTATTAGAATCAAAGGATCAGTTTATAAATCCAAAAAAATCTTCAATATTATTTTCTAAATTATAATTATCCGATCGAAAGGAATAATCAAATTATTTATACTTATTCTATTTATTTTGTAATTAATTTTTAGTTTGATGTGTAAAGTTTAGGTACTGATTTTTAGTCCCATAGGCTGTGTTGTTTAACCTAGTTTGTATTTCCTCCACCTATAGGATTATCCAGATACCATCGTGGATTAAATTTTCTAATTTGACTGACCATTATTATCCCTAATGATAAGCAGTATTTATTATCTCTAATGATTAACAATATTTATCATCTCTAATGATTAACAATATTTATCATCTCTAATGATTAACAATATTTATCATCTCTAATGATTAACAATATTTATCATCTCTAATGATTAACAATATTTATTGATATTATCATATCAACTGTTTTCATTATCAATGAATTATTTTTTTAGTCGAAATTTTTTACCCAACCATTTTTTATTTATTTAGTGTAATAGGCGTCATTTTTTCCTAGTCTGTTGGACTGCATTTTGTATGCATTGCTTCAGAATAATTTAAGAGACTCTCTACAGTCTCACGGAGTATCTTTTTTTCATACATTTTTCCTTTGGTGCTTTGCTTCATAAAAAAACTATTTAATTCACCAAACCTTATGGATTAATGGTAAAAGAATAATTTATTCAAATTGATTTAAATTTTCATGGATACCTAATTATAATAACTGAATTTGATCCTTTTTTATCAAATTATTTTATTCCTGATATTTGCCAAACCCAATTTATCATTTATGTTCGATAGAATGTTAAACATTATCTATAATGTTACACTATATATACCAAAAAACAGTCGTTCAATGCAAATGAAGCAAACAAATTTGCATAATATTAAATTTGTGTACCTATACATATGGTCTAGCCAAGCCCATACCTAGTACCTACCTATTATCAAATGCACGTAAACGTGTAATTTAAGTAAAAACATGAGAAAAGAATACTATCGAAAAAGATCTTTTAATAATAAAGAAAATACTCATGAAAGTCCCATTCACTTTTTAGGGTTATACTAACATCCTTTTATTTATTCATACGGAATATTCTTTTTAAAAGAAATTGAGTTGCGAAACATGGTAGCATTCATAGTAAATAAATAGTTAAAAAGTATACTAAGTTTCGAATTCAAGTTTTCAAGTTGTTCCAGTCTTCAGAAACGATGTAAATAAACAAATGACGTCACATATGGAATTGAAAAAATGAGAATTGTATAGGTGCGGCAAAATAATCGATAGAATATGCCAATAAACAATATGTTTGGTTAGCTTCCAGTACCTAGATAACTTTTATATATTTAAGTACGTTGTACAAAATACATCCATGTTAAATCAGTTGAGTTATAATCAACATTAACACTATACCTAATGTACATGGAATACTTGCGTGCCATATATTTTCTTTAAATATTCCATCTGTGTCTGGTTATGGATGGTATAATGCAGTAATTTCCATAGTAATGTTTAATATAATACTGTATTGAATGTATTCTATAGAGTTTTTATGGATATTTCTTCATATATATTGAATAATTTGCTTGAAAAGTTGAAAACTTGCCTATGCAATTGCAACCTACCAACAGTAACCTCTTGCTAACCAGGCTTAGTGGCTGGCTACTTTACGGTTTTTACTTTACCTATGGCTAATGGGCTACACATTCTACATTATTATTATTTTTGGGGGCTGTCAGGCTGAGTACATTAGACTTTCTCAAATTACAATTAGCTATGCTGCAATGTATGACAGTAAGTCACACTGTCACAGTATGAGCATAGGCCACTCCGCACTCGTGACTCTGGAAAATACCTTAGGAGACTAAGGCTAACAGATGAATTTTAGAGGCTAAATGCAGCTGATTATACAGTTCCCATTAATTTATTACTGTATTTTAATGTTTGCTAAACTCCAACAGAGTCAGTGATTAATGATTAGTCCATCAGAAAAGACCACTTTTTTCCAGAATCCAGAGTAGAGCATAGCTGCATAGGATGATAGGTACTAGCATAGTCTTCATAGATAGCCAATAGTCTAGCCTCCTAGCCTTAACTTCATGTCCCACTCTGCATAATGTGTCCTCTGACTCCTGTGTCCTGCCACAGCAGCAGATTCAGAATCTCATGCAGCTAAATTAATGGTTAGGTACATAGGAATTAATTCAAGATTTCCTGCAGTCTGCAGAGATCTACAATTTCTAAAATTGGGCTCATATTTATTGCTCGGTAAAATACATGTAGTAAATATAGGAGGAAATTAATGATTGTTCACACAGAATATGTTAACAATGTCCCATGTTCTGCAGAGTTTTGGATAAATGTTCCATATTCTGCAATCTTCTTCTAACACCCAGACTGCAGAATATGGAACATTTTTCCAATACTCTGCCACAAATGTGAGCCCAATTTTAGAAACTGTAGATCTCTGCAGACGGCGGAAAATCTTGAATTAATTCCTATGTTACCATTAATTTAGCTACGGTAGATTTAGAGTTAATTCCTGTGTAACCATTAATTCAGCTGCAGGAGATTCTGAATCTGCTTATTCTGCTATTGACTCAGTACTGAGAGTCAGAGAACCAGTCTGAATGTCAGCAAGTTAGGTATATTCAATGATCAATCCACTACTAAATATTTGTATAATGATATAGAATAGGAAAAATTATTTAATAAACTCAATTTTTTCCTTGGAGAGGTCTTTTTAAGTTTTGATTAGCTACAAATTTCCACATTGACAATCACAATATATTAGTAGTTTTTTCAAATTTCCAGCAATGACCTCAATCATTGGCGATGATTTGTTCTTAAAATTATATATCAATTGTTAATTTGTTGATTTCTAAATTAGTTTGTATGTTAAGGTTCATTAATTTTTCTAATCATGTTTTCAGATTGATTTTCATTTTTGAAAACTCAGAACTTAAAATATTTGGTGGTACAGAATTTCCACTGTTTTATCACAATAAAATAATCCTGATTACAATCTCATAGCTACAAGGTGATCAATATTCGCATGGGTCCAGGGTATATCCATTTTTCAAGGTAATTAAAAAAATGTCTGTTAATAGTAGAATAGTTGATGACACAGATTTTTAATGGATCAGAAAGTTTTAATTTTTTTATTCCTAATACGGTTTTATTTATTAATTTACTTTCTACAATATTTGGATATAATATGTATTACTTTATGATAATATTTTTGTGTCAAGTGCATTTTTAGTTTTTAAATTTGGATTGATTTTTGCATTTGAAAGTATCCAATCAAAATCTCAATCTTGAATAATTTCATATGATCTTATTAATTTAGTTTTTAATATTTTTCAGCTGCAACATACTCTTGGGACTAGACTTTACATGCTATTGGAAACTGGAGCACAGAGTATTGCACCATTTAGAATGGTGGTGAAGGAAATAATACTCTAGGTGTTGAAGAAATATACTTCAATTGTATAGAAAGAAGCTTAATTTTCTTATTGAATAACTATTTATTTATATTAATAATTTTATATTCCTAATAGAATCACTTGTTGTATATCTTACTCTCAAGAATCACTTGTGGTATATCTTACTCTCATAAATAAAAACACTAGGGAAGTAGTGGAATAATCGTGATAATTTTATTTTGAGATTCAGTGAATCTCAAAAACACATCATCAGTGAATATATAGAATTGAATGTTCCCTATAATTACATTTTCTCATCCCTGTGGATTTGTTTGTCAAATAAAAGTATGCTACAATGCAAATAAATTATAGTTAAAATATATTGTTTATAACTATCCTAAAGAGTGTTAATTCAAAGATGCTGAAAAACATCAAATAATTCATTAACTATTTTACAACCACTGAAGAGGGAAAATCTATACTTAATTAAAATAATACTACTAGTCTACTTTAAATATATATTGTGTGTCCACAAAAAATATATCCACTGACTTGATTATGCATGTTATCGTTCTATGATGACATGCATAATGTATTGATACCATAGATACGTAGATTAATTGATGAATTATTTGTAGTACTTATATTCAATGGCTGTGGATACATTTTTTAATATTTATTTACATAAATTCTTTCAGTTTAAAATACCTTATAATGTCCTAATCAAATATGTACATGAAAAATAACCACAAATTTCAGTGATAATTATACCTTTTCACTCTGAATATTCATTCTTCGCTTGTTCACTGCATGGTTAAGGCCCTCTTCACACTTGCATTTTTAACACCGTGGAAAAAAGCTCTTCTTTACATGTGTTTACACTTGCGTTTTTTTATCGCTGATAGAAAAAACACATAAATTGCATTTTCTCCACACTGTTCAAAATGCAAGTGTGAAGCATGCTGTAATCTTGCAATTAACAAACGAAGAATGAATATTCATAGTGAAAACTTCAATGAAATTCAAATGTTACTGAAGTTGTTCTATTTCCAAATAGTTTACAAGGAAGAAGTGTAAGCACCCTGTATTTTAATGTCTACCATTATAATTTTCTTTTCATTTTATTCACTGCCTTTTAGCAAGTAAAATCAAGAAGAATAACCTTCGCGCAATGACAAAAAAGTCACCCTCACTCTTTGCTCATCTTTTGTTAAACTATGTCCATCAGCTCAAAATTGTTTTTACTTGTTAATAGTATAATAAGAGGCGGAGAAAATGAGATCAGGATACAGTTTTTTCGTCTATTGGGTAACGATTTATAAATATTTGAAAAATTGGAAACATTTTTGTGGCCATACTGTAAAAGAAAAATTGTGTGTTTACAACATTAACTAGCTATATTATTCAGTCACCAAACATAAGTTCAACGAATATATATTTATTAATTAATGATTTAGCTGTTTTCTAATTTTTTATTATAGTTAATAGCTACTCATGATTGAATGGGTGGTAGAAATAATGTCACAATTTTGAAACTGAATGATTTATTTTCAAAAAAATTTCATATTACATTTTTTCTTCCGATTTTCCTCTTTAGCATTACTATTTAAGATTTGAATGCGAAAATATATTCTGCATCGGATATAATATTCTAAAACTTCTCGAGGAATATTTGCAAATCTTCATAGCACATTCACGATAAAGATTCGCAACAGCATTATATTCTTCGATCAGCTCTAAGTTGTGATGTTTTCGGAAGATATCTTCTGCAATCACCAAACTTGCTTCATATTAATTATTCATTGTGTTCATTTTGCATCCTCCATAGTTCTTCATGCTAGTTCAAATACCAAATTCACCTATGTTGATATAACCAAGGTATGTAGCTAATTATTTAATGAAGACCTCAATATTTCACAAAAATACACACTCTGTTCAAAATCTTACCATTGACATTACCAATATCTTGCATTGGCTCACAATAAATGGGTCCAAACGATGTGCCTGGGAGTGGTGCCTGTGATTCCAAATATTGAATGTTTCTATCAACTTCACCTATTGTATCACCAGGGCTTTTCATCTTATTAGGACCTAAAAATTAAATGGTTAAGTATGTGGAATAAATCAATAACAGCTTAGCTTCCAAATGATCATAAAATGTGACAAATGAAAAAAAATTATCTACATAGCTATAAATACTAAAGAAATTTGGTATATTTCTATAATGATTTATAAATATAAGAATGGCTTCATTTTTAATTGTGATATCTACTTACATACAATTGTATTGTTGTTCATACCTAATGTTATGCCGTAGGCCCGTACAGCTCTTCCTTCTCTTGAATGACGAGACCCTGTGAATGGTGAGCAAGTGTGAAAAATACAAAACATAGAATATTACTATTTCTCCTAACAGTTTGTTGAAGAAACTTCACGTAAAGTGATAAATGATGATAATAATTTATTGTAGATAATATAGGATATTGAACTAAAAATATTTATCTTTGAGAGACCAGCTTTTATAAACACATATAGCCTAGATAGTACTCAAAAAATATTTCAAACAGTTAATTAGTGATATTTGCCATTTGGTTATGTTAAACATCATTCAAAAAGAGTATTTGGAAATATCCAACAATATCTAAAAGCTGAGCGGCGTACTAATGTATGGATCGCCAAGTACGTTCTATCAAATGGTCTCAACATAAATGGCTGTTATCTAGTTTGTTGTACTGCACAGTTCATGATTGTTTGATGATCTAGTAGGGGAGTTTGGGGCCGGCATGCCCGTGACGCCCAGTCTGCAGAAAATGTGAGATATTTGGGATATTCTCTCCGAACAATTTTGAATTAATTCCTATATTTACATTAATTTTGCTACGAACACTTTTGAATTAATCCCTATATTTACATTAATTTTGCTACGAACAAAAAAAGAGATCTCTACGAACACTTTACCAGTTTCTGCAGATTGGCGTGACGCCCCCCGATACTTCCAACTCGTAAGTTTTTACTTTCACCTCAGACCAAAAGTTTATAATTTTTACCTCATAAAAAACTATTACAGTTTTCTATGATAATTTTGATTTTCTATTCCAAATTAAACATCTCAAATAATTAAACTGGGTATTATTAACATTGAATTCAGGTGCAGTCAGTCATTAATTTGATTCAATAATCATCAAATCCACTACATAGCTATATCATAAATCTTCATTCAAATTACCTATTTGATAGAATGTACAGTGATGCGCCGTACTGTGTTGAGCCGCTCAGCTTTTACATATGTATCAAAATATGTTTAATTAACAAACTAACCTGATGATATTGAACCTTGACTAGACTCTGAAGCAAAGGACTTAGAGTATGGGTTCACAACTTCACAGTGGCCAGTGGGAGCAGCATCACTAAGAAAAAGCTTCAAATTTTGATCAGGAACTGCATCATCAGTGATTTTCCTGATGTTTTTTGGAGGCTTAATATTAAGCAATTCAAACTTCAACATTCTTTTCAGTTGCAAATAAATTACTGAAGTGTCTACTACATATCTTAGCATATTGTGTATTAATTTTATCTTTTCTATTACACTTTACAGTCTAAATTCTTGAAAGCTTTTTATTTTTTGGAAATGAACAATAGGTACTCAACATTCTCTTCATCAATTTCTTTGCATCCAATTTCCAAATACAGCACAAGAATTATTATATATTTTTGGCATTGTCACCTAATGAAGTAGGCAAGTAGTATAACAGTCTAAAGTCTGGACTTATATCTCAAGAATTTTTATCAAAAATTTACATAGGTAACTGGTAGGCCTACCTAATATATTAGTATTATAGGTAGTATAAAAAACGAAGAAAATTATTTCATTCTTTATAGTTAGCTAGGATATGTCCAAAAAAATTAACTAGGCACCTACATTTTTCTCTTCAAACTTCAAAGGTACCTAGTTTAAATGTAATTTGTTAAAATCTATTTTTTGAAATACCTAGGTACCTACCAGATTGGCTGCTTGGTACTTAGGTATAAGTCTTATAAGATGGCTTATTGGCAAACTTATAGTTGAAAAGTGTAAGAAAACTTATTGTCTATTGTAAAAGGTTATTTTAAGCACATTTTGACGAATGAAATTTTCCATAAAAATTCTTAGTTAATCAGATAAATGCAAAATTGTCTTAAATCCTTCAGTCACCTTTGCTCTACTGAAGGATTTGAAGGCTATTAAGTAGAATATTATTAGTCAATAGAGTGTAAAACGTCATAAAAACACAATTTTATTTAAGTTAATTTCCATGAAAACGCACATTTAACTGGATAACAGCAAAGTTCTTATTTAAAAATAACGGAAACACCATGATGTGACGTCATTCGGTCACGTGACTCACGTCTATGTAGTATTTTCGGATGTTCCAATATTGTACTTAGTATACTTGTCTATCTATTTACTATGACTTGTCTATCTATTTACTATGGTAGCATTTCTTTTTCTCCTGAAAATGTTTTTTTTTTCATCCTAGAGATTATTCATGTAGTTTGTTCCAGCAGTTGAACGTGTAGGTAGCACTTGCTTATTATTCATGCATTTATTCATGTGTTGTGAAGAAGAGCACCTATTGGATGAAATCAATAGGGAAAAAACCTGATTGAATTAATACGGTAACTTTTTCTACCTAATATATGATCGAACATTCTAAATGGAGACCATATGACATTCTCAGAAATTATATTATTCACTGGTTAATGATAAAAAAAATTATACAGGAATTAACAGGTAGGTATCACCTATTTAATATTTCTATACTTGATTAACATATCAATTAGGTAGGTAATAGTTTTTAAGAATTATACTTACATCATATGATTTAGTTTAAATATGCATATTGATATTAAAAAAAGATAGCCTAATTATTTTCTCAAAGTTCATAAAAGTTATTGACAGGTACCTATTTTTTATCTACATTTCTAACATTCCCCACGACCCAATTATGCTGACATCGAGTTATACATTTCACTAAAATAACATCATCAATAATAATTTATAATAACAAATACTTTTATTATAATAATTCACTTACCTAAGCTATTAGAAAAAGTCTTTAATGGTGACAATATTTTAAGCGTATTCAAAACTATTTATCTTAGTTGTTTCGCCCAATACTTTTTACTTGATCCGTCATTACCACAAAGAGGAAAAAAAGAATAAAAAGCTAACAAATCTTCTATAAAGAGTCAATATAACAAGCAAGGAGAGTCAACGTGTACTACACTCTAAGCTCTTACTCCTCTGCTCCCATTGGCTCTCATTGACCAATGAGCTACTCACCCAATAATTAATGACACAGTGAAAAGCCGAAAGCGTGGATTAGTCAATAAAAAATATTCACACCATTAATACACTATTTATAAAATCTTGTTGGATTATATGAATATCTAGTTCAAATAAATATTCTGATGAAATAATATGAATAAATTTATCGAAGTTGGTTATGCATTTGTAGTAGTATACATGAATGCAAAAATACCTAAACGTCAATTCGGATTTCTGATACTATTCAGTGTTTCAGCATCACCCGCCATTACTGCTGAAGATCGCGGGGAGAGTGCGTGTCGTTCCTCCACAAATCAGTAGAAAATAAAGTTTTCCTAACTTTATCAGTGAATTTTTATTTTAAAAGCAAGTTCAACAACATCTTGGCTAACAGTTGGTGAAATTTTAAAGTGATTGAGTACCGTGTTATGCGATAAAAGTTGTAAATTTCCTGGTTACTTGCCTAAACAGAAGTTGTTCTGGTTTTGTGTACGATTTGCCGGTGTGTGCGTATATACGCGCGTTATATACTTATTTCTGCAATAATAGTGAACTATAAACATGTGCTGGGTCTCCTCCAGATAACGAATATCTACGCTAATTGGATTTAAAGTACTTGGGTACTCTCAACTGACGAAATGTATCCAGCTCCTAGACCGCCAGTTGCGGTAAGTTTACCATATTTATTTATTTACCTAAACTAATATTTTTCTTGGTAGCTACAACAGGACTGAGGACTCAGGAGGCACTTGGTTGGTATGTTTCACAGTGTGTCAGTTACTTTTTTAAATTTATAAACCTTTAATAGTTAGGTGTAACTAAGGTGTTGATTGGATTTAAATTTAAATGATGTGAATTTTAAATTTTGGCTTAAACTGGTCTAAATAAGAATTAAATTTGTATTGGATTATTAAAGTCAGTCTAGAGAATATGGGGCATTTTTCACACATTCAGTTTGACTCAGGACTGTGAACAATCCCTAATTTTCTCCAATATTTAGTTATTTACCAGTCTGCAAAAGATGCATGAAGTTGTGAAGTTTATCTGACAACTATTAAGGCCTTTATATTAGTCTCCTGACCAGTCTGGAAAAATAGGTGCTTTCTGATGAACTAATTACTCTGTTGGAGTTTTACAGACTTCAAATATTAATGGTAAATTGCTAAAAATTGTATAATCCGCAGCATTTAGCATATAGAGTTCATCTGTTAGCCTAAGCTGTTTTCCAGACTGGTCTCCTGAATTATCTGGCCTCAATTTTCTAATTAATTCCTATGTTTACATGCCAGTTTGTATTTCATGGTAAATTCCACCGACATGTTGGTGGAATTCCCCCCTCCCCCCCTTTGAAAAGAATATTCTGACAAAGTCGGTGGATTATTAGGTAGCTATTTATTCCTATGTTACCATTAATTTTTGGTGATAAATTCGGAAAATGTTGGTGGACCTTGGATTAGCCAAATTACTTTTTTCAGCTTTTTGAAAATGTCGGTGGGATTTTGTGCACCAAATACAGACTGGTTTACATGTAATTATTGAAGAGTATTTTTACCTATTTTGGAGAGAAATTTGAAAATCTTTGGAGAGAAATTGCCCCAAAAATTAAATTTCTGGAGACTGATTGTGCATGCTTTGCAGACTTGAATATTTACATGAATTTTGCTGAGAATAGAATGCAAATTACAGGAGTATTTGAAAAACATGTAAGCAAACAGTTTATGTATTGAAGCATTTTGGATTTTGAGCAAATAAAAATTTGACCCAAAATTGGCATGCAGGCAGCAGACTTGCTGCACGATACCCATCATAACTTGTGGCCACTCTGGAAAATACCTTAGCCTCTTAGGCTAACAGATGACAGCTGGACTGTCATTACAGTGTCGAATCAGTCTCCAAAAGATTTTATTTTGAGGACCCCAAGTAAAATAGTAGGACTCATAAACTCTCCATTTGTCTCTCCAGCTATCTCCAAAATTTAAATCACCAAATTTCTCTCCAAAATGATCAAATTATCCTAAAGTCTCTCCAATATAACATTGGAGAATAAATAACATCTCACCATTTGCAATTAAAGGGCTCAAAATAAGTGTCACAAACTCGTCATTAAAATGGCGAGTTGGGACATGCTTTATTACTTGGAGGACAATGACTCAATTTATCTCCAAAGATTTTCAAATCTGTCTCCATAGACCAAAATGACAGAATACTCAAGAATGTCTTCAATAATTACATATAAACATTAAAACATAGGAATTAAATAGGAAATAGTCTCCAACAGTCCAACTCAAAGATCTTAAGTGTTACAAAGATATGATGATGATAACTTTATTGAGATCTAAAAATATACCATGTTTCAAAGTGTGATAGGAAAGTCGTCAGTTTGGTGATAAAAGATACTTTGAAGAAGAAAACCTAGTGAAGATTTTACACTTGAAAATATCCTTATGCATCATGTCTGATGCATGTGTATCACTTGAGACTATCTACAAGTGATTTACTTTTTATTTACAGGTTTCTAAACCTAATTCACCCCTCAAAAGTCGCCAGTATTCTTGCGACTTTAAAACATGGAAATATACAGATTCATCCAGTTTACAAAAGAAAAATAATCAAACTAACTAAGTCAAATATTATGGCTCATAAACTCTCCATTGTCTCTTCAGCTCTCTCCAAAATGATCAAAATATCATAAATTCTCTCCATAATAACATTGTAGCATAGGAGAAAAATAGATTTTCCTCACCATTTGCAATTGAAGGCCAGAGTGGAAAACACAAATTCTGACAGTTTTACTCATGAATACTCAACTGCTTAGTTTATTAATGATTAACCTTGTTTAGTATTAGTAAAGCATGTAGATAGCATGCAGAGTTCAATTTTTTCAAATATTATGAAATATATAACTGATTTTTACACTGTTAAAAGATATAATATGTAGCAGAGTTGTCACTTGTCTTCAGGATGAGTTTTCACATAGTTGATTTTGAATCTGTAGCAGAGTTACTAGTCAATCGGAAGAGTTATTTTTCCACCCTGTATTGAAGGGCTCTAAATAACTGTCGCAAACTTGCCATTAAAATGTCGATTTCGGACATGCTTTATAACCTGGCAAACTAATTTATCAATCTGCACATTAATAAAAATCAAGCCCTGTTAGACCATTCCCTCAATATTTTCCCTCAACTCAATAAATGTCTCCAAAGGTCTTCTGTGTCTTGGACTCACTTTCCATGTACCAGACTGTATTTCATGGTAAATTCCAAGACTTGTCAGTGGAATTTTTCTCCCTTGGAAATAATATTCTATCAAAGTCTGGATTTTAGCAATTGACTAGATGAGGAAAATGTTGGTGGATTTTTCAGCTTTTTGAGTAAGTCTGTGGGTTTTGGTGCACCAAATACAGACGTGGTCCATGTATGAAAGTGTGGGCAAAGTTGTTAATATATTTAGTGACTTCGCAGAGGTTAAATGAGTTGAAAAACCTGTAAATAATATTTAAATCACTCCTAAAATAGTCACAAGAGACACACATGCATCAGACATGTAGCAAAATGATGTTTCCAAGTGAAAAAAATCTTCATTAGGAAGTTAATTTTGACCTAACTTGCCCAAATGCTTACACGTATTGTATATGGGCCGTTGCAAAAGCTAAAAGATGGAATACGATTTTTAGACACACACCACAATAAGCATGACCATAGTGCAGATTTCAGTCTTGTAACCATTAAAATAATTAACTAAGGTTAGGTTGGTAGTCTGGTTGAGTAATATGGGTAGTGGCAGGTTGCTTCAATAGTGCCAAAATTTAAGGATAAGGATATTTATTGAAAAGAAAAAGATAACATAAAAAAAATAATGGAAATTATTAAAATCTCATTTATACCCAAATGACATAGCAATAGACATTTTTGAATGAAACAGATCCGTTTTGGTATATTAAATCTCCACTCATGAACGTCCTGTAACTCCTGTTATTCTGCGCTGTTCCGGTTATCCATTCTTTGGTTGAGAGCTGGAGAGACGAATGAACTGTTTCATCCACACTGTATTTTACTTGGGCTGTCTGTTACTCTGACCAGTTTGTATTTCTTGGTAATATTAGCTGTCATATTATATAATTTTTCTTCCATTATTTCTTATAATATGATTAATTTATGGCTAAATTAATCAGGACATGAAATACATTCTGTTTGACATTAGCACCTGAAACAATGAATTTAATCAGAATGTTGATTAGTTCTCATTGTTTTTATTCACAAGTAAAACAATTTAAATTTTGACCTAATTCCTAAATTCTCAAGGTAGTTTTCAAGTTTTACACCTACAAATTCTCTTAACTAGAAGCAGCTCTATTGACATCATTTAGCTATGGATCAGATTGTACTCCATGATCATAATTTCTGATTCTTAACCCTTTAGCGGCCACTTACCGATAAACTCATCAGATTGGTCTAAATTTTTGGTATGTCATAGTTTAACACTTTTAAAAATATTTTTATTCTTGTGAATGTTTTTTTAATACAATATAATAGTAATTAAACTTGTGAGAAAAATAATGAACTAATAAATAATAGTTAATAATGGTGTATCACTTGAGTGATACTAGCCCACTAAAGAGTTAAATGTCCTCTGAAGGACTCTGATAAAATATTTTTAGTTCATTATACATGTACATATATAGTATATATGTATATACATTTATTTGATGCTGAAGTAAAAAGGTTGAACAGGTTTTGTAAATTTCTAATTAGAACTTGATGAATATACAATGTTTATTTGATCATGATTTTATGATTTTATTCTGTTAATGATGATCTGATATAAATAAAAGTATAACAATAAGTACATCTCCTGTTTTAAACCTTTACCTGAATATTTACTACATTCCTAGCTGACATTCAAGCCAACTGTGACCAACCTTTTTCTTTAGACGTAAAATTAGCAACTCAGAGTTAAAATGACATTACAGTACTTTGATTAAAAGAACTTTAAAATCTTATAAAAACAATCAATGCTATCAAATTGCATGGGGTTTACAGAAAAATGAGACTTTAGCTGCTGCATTGATTGAAACAATAAAAAAAAATGATTAAGAGGGGACCTTTAAATTTACGATTCAAATATATATCAATTAGATTGATCACTTATTGAAAGGTAAAATTACAATTCAACTTCCAGAAGATAATGTTAACATCACAGGTACCTTAAGGAAAATTATAGAAAATCCTAAATTTTGATTGGGAAACTTTATTAGTGAAATTAAATCCAAATAAAATAGTGTGGCTCATAAAATCTCTATTTGTCTCTCCAGCTCTCTATGCCTCTCATCCATAAAAAAAACTAACTTTCTCTAAAACTATCATAAACTATTTAGAATAACTATTAACTTTGTCACAGAAGAAAATTGGATATTTTTTATTTCAAATTTAATATCATAAACTTGTCTGAGAAATGAAATGCCATGCTTTATTATGTTGTTTGCTACAAATCATGCCAGACACAGCATTGAGTTGATTTTAAAATGTTTTTCCTCTTCCCCACAGGGACCACCACCTCCCAATGGTCCAAACCCAATAAAAGGACCAACAATTGGGGAAACCTGCGACAGAATTAAAGAAGAATTCAACTTTATACAGACACAGTATCATGCGTGAGTAGCTAGTGATATATTCTCCTGAAAATCAACAGATTTCAATCTATTAAGTCTTCGTTTCCTTAAAGGGTCGGACACACTCAAGGTTTTTCAAGTCTTTTCACCAGACTTTTTGCTAAGCTCCTCCTTTTTCCACGAAAATGATAGAAAAACGAAATAATTATTATTTATTTCAGTTGATATCATGGATTGGATACCATGATACCTGCAGGTATCATGGATACCAACTAAAATAAATAATATTTATTTTGTTTTTTCGTGGAAAAGTAGGAGGAGCTTAGCAAACAGTCTGGTGGAAAGACTTAAAAACCCTACGTGTGTACAGCCCTTTAGTCCTAGTTGGATCAATTCAAGAGTTGCACACATTGTTTGGTCAACAAAAATTCAAAATTACAGAGAGTGGATGAGACATATTGAAACTCTCTGAATTTAAGTAGAATAGTTAGTTATTAGTATGATTTTTGTGTGTATGAGACACTTCTCCAATAACTACCATAAAATATCAATATTTCTTTTTGAATTTCAATACCTCTCTTTAAATTTTTACATACAATAACTAGCTATCTAGGACCAGACAATATAACCAGTTTGTCTATTTCATTTTTATGCTCATGATGCTCTATTTATTTTGAACAATGAAGGTACAGCTGTTTTTTTGATTGAAAAGAACACTTGTGAAAAGTTGTAAAATGCTAGAGTTATTTGTGCATAATGATAGTTTCATTTTGAAATTGATTCAGTTAAATAGTATTTCAACCTATTTCTCAACATTCTTTCATCCAGTATTGATTTGCATGATATTTAGGTAGACTTGGTATCCAACCTTATCAAATATTTTATAGACCAACTTCTTACTGAATTGTTTCTTATTTACAATCAAGGAAGAAAAAGTATATAATAATAATTATTTTGAGTTTTATTTTAATAATTGGTATCCATGTTACCTCCATCTATCATGGATACCAGTTAAAATATAAGAAAATTCATAATATACCATTTGATAGGTAACTCGGAACTTACTCTATCCTAACCTATTGTAAAAACATACAAATTTGAAAAATCTGAAGATAAGCCGTTTGTTTATCCATTGCATTTCCTTAATAAACAAATCATTAGAATATTTTCTAAGAATTTTTCCTAAGACTGAATTCATATTTCCTGTTCTCGTATTCTGAAATATGTTCTTCATGTACACTTTACAAACTATTATTATATTCTGATGTATTTTGAAATTGAGTAGAACCTATTTACCAATTCTGGACTCTGTACTGAATTTCTATTAGGAATATCTGCATCTGATCTATCCTGCTTATTTTAGACTTTGTCTAATTTAATACCATCGATTATAGGTGCCAGTTTCACAAAAGACGTCAAAATCTAATCTTGCCAATCCTCTTTCCCTGCAGAATGAAAATAGAATGTGACAAGATAGCTTCTGAGAAGACTGAGATGCAGAGGCATTACGTTATGGTGAGTTGCGTAAAACACCTGCATTGGCTTTAATACGGCTCACTTTGGGATTCAATATATTCATGAATATGTACAAGATAATGTATGTATAAACGTGTGCATAGTTATCTATGCATTTGTTCAACTAGATTTTAATATGTACAGAAATGCTTACATTTTTTTTATTGTGTATCTCCTTATGTAAATGCTTTTGTATTTAATTATCAAACTATAGTAAACTTTTTGATGATCTACTGATAGTTACTTTGTTTTTCCTCTAATAGCAACTACACTTGCATCACCATTTCATTGATATTTTAATATTGGGCCCTGTTGTTAATGAAATCATTCTTCTTTTTCAGTACTATGAAATGTCTTACGGCTTAAATGTAGAAATGCATAAACAGGTGAGTGAAGAGTCGGCCATAGCTTATTCCATTACAAACATTGTGAATAAATAAACTAACTTCAAGAATATTAAAATGACAAAATATAGCACTCAGTAAATCAATATTGCGAAGTGATCTCTCTCTTCACTATTGATTTGTTCTATATCTATGATAACTATTCTTTATATATTTTATGTCAGTACCAGGTGCTATAGTTCTTCAATAGACTTATACCTACCTGGTAATAATTCACAGGTATTGCTATCAAAAGCTCTTATTTCTATTGAATGGTGTTTCATTTTGTGAACATATGTTTATAGAGTTGAAAAATATTCACAGTTCATACCTTCATTTCCAGACCGAGATAGCTAAGAGACTCAGCTCGATTATTGGCCAGATTCTTCCGTTCCTTTCTCAAGAAGTGAGTATATATTTGTCCAGTTTTATTTTGTAAAATATAAATTTAACAATTGTTGTATAATTTTTTCTAATGTGTCCGAAAATGTGGACCTGACCGATAATTAAGAACTTTCCCTAGGTTGAATATTTTTTATTCAAGATTTGTATCGATTGAAATTATTCTTTTTACAATTAGGTTTGCTACCTAGTTTCATAGATAAATTAGCTAAGGTAATTTCCAAGTTATCAGACAGTCCCCCATTTTCAATCATGTAAGAAAAAATGAAAAATTTAATATTTTAACAGGTATCCATGATACCAATCAACAAAGAAGTTAAAATATTAAACTAAATTATTTTTATGTGTGTGTTCGAAAATGTGAAACTGTGATAACTCACAATTCACCCTATAAAGTTTTAGGACATCAGTTAAAATGGAAGTCACTCTGACAACTAGTTATGTATTTTGCACCAACTTTTGTACTGTCAAAGAGAGTTGAAACTTTTGTCCACTAATAATTTGACTGTGAACTCTTTCTCTCACTCTACAGTGATTTAAAAGATTTGAACATGATTTTGAAGGTTCATTGATGAGTCAAATCCTCAAAAAACCTATATTTAAATTGTGTATTTGAATAATCTTTAGCAAGTTGTTTGTCGTTTTTGCAGCACCAACAGCAGGTAGCGAGTGCTGTAGAGAGAGCGAAACAAGTTACCATGGCTGAACTCAACGCCATCATAGGGGTGAGTCGTTACTAGCGTCTTGGACCCTTTACCAGAATTAATATCAAGGAGTTTATTTTGATTTAGCCCTAATACTACCAACCTGTCTATTTTACTTCTTTTCACTTTTCATAAATTATTATTGATGATAGTTCATTTTTAATATATGGACACAGCTAGTTAACTCATAATTTTAATTGGTATCCATGATATTTGAAGGTATCATAGATACCAATTAAATAACCGTGACTTTGAAGTCTATTAAAATGTATTGCGATGAAATAAATTAACTCATTGCACGATAAAATTAATAGGAAATGCATTTTCCTAATTAAATTGTCAGTTTGATAGCTACTATCTTTATTGTTGTTATTTATAAAGTAGCTACTTGGGTGTAATAATTTAGTTTTCTTTAACTACATTTTATCCTTAACTCTTTCCTAATGCCACATTCCTCTCATCCAGTTGCAGGCTCAGGCCGGCATACCACATGGTGGTGGTCACATGCCCGGTTTACCTGGTCTTCCCCCTCACCCGAGTCTTGCCGGTGCAGCAGCCGCGGCTGCAGCAGCTGGTTTACCAGGGCTCCCTACATCTAGCAGTGCTCCACCTCCTGGATTGTTAGCTGGTACGTTCTGATGTTTTTTTTGTGTAACAGTACCTAAGTAAGGTTAATTTCTAGATATATCTGTAGCTTTATTTATCAAAATACTTTAGGTTGCTTTAGATATCTTATTTTGTCTATTTTCCTGTGAGAGAAAGTTGTGAATTGATATTTAAATTTATTTTTAGATAATTCAGTAATTTTCCTCCATATACAGATTTATCTGATCGGATTTGGTCTTTAAATTTTTATGCATTATATTTTTTTCATCTTCTAAAATCTAAATTTTCTGGTATTTTTAAAATTTAATTCCTGCATATTTTGTTACCTATTCTTTCTCAGATATCAACTGATATGATCTATAGCTATCATGTGATGTAATAATTAAAATTACCTATGGTTTATCTACCATCACCTTCTATGGTGTATCTACCATCACCTTCTATGGTGTATCTACCATCACCTTCTATGGTGTATCTACCATCACCTTCTATGGTTTATCTACCATCACCTTCTATGGTTTATCTACCATCACCTTCTATGCTTTATCTACCATCACCTTCTATGGTTTATCTACCATCACCTTCTATGGTTTATCTACCATCACCTTCTATGGTTTATCTACCATCACCTTCTATGGTTTATCTACCATCACCTTTTATGGTTTATCTACCTTAACCTTTTATGGTTTATCTACCTTCACCTTCTATGGTTTATCTACCTTCACCTTCTATAGTTTATCTATCATCACATTTCATCCTTTTAATACCTTCTCCCTTTTCTTCACCAGCATCCCAAGCATCCCTGATGCAACACGCCACCAACAGTCAGCACGCAGCTCTCTCCCTCCTAGCCAGTTCTTCCAAATCTTCCCCAGGGAGTAGCCTCCTGGACCACCACCACAGGGGCGGCTCATCCCACCACGAAGACATCAAACCTCCCACCAGACATGATCACGCGCATCACCACATGCTTGATGATAGGGTGAGTTTCGTAGCAGTTATTCTAAATATTATTCTACGATGAGATACAAAACTTTGAAATATCTGTTTAAAAATATGCATCGTACTGCCTGCCACATTTTACTAAGTTGGTAGCTACTAACCATAGTTAATGAAAACATTGTAATGAAATTGTTATTTAGTTATTTATCAATATTCTTACAGCGAATTTTTTCTCTGTTTTTATATTAAATATTGAAAATTAACTGATAAAGTGGAGCAACGGCTAGTACCCGTTTTGAAACACAGATGGCACCACTGTGTAATTTTGTACAGACATTTCTGAGAGTAGTGTATCTTATTGTAGTACTAGATAATATATTTAGTTTAGTCACACTTCATTAATTCTCTTTCAATCGTTTTTATTAGCATTCAATCAAACTGCATTAATCGCATCATGGATACATTATTCTCTCGTATCATGGATACATTATTCTCTCGTGTCATGGATACATTATTCTCTCGTATCATGGATACATTATTCTCTCGTGTCATGGATACATTATTCTCTCGTATCATGGATACATTAGTCTCGTATCATGGATATATTAATTTCATATTATTGATACATTATACCATCTATTTGCTATATGAACTTCCAAAATGCTGATCACCATAGAAATTAATTGCAATTGGGCTTTACGTACCGCCCCGCATTTTATTTATCAATGATGACCATTCAATAACATGTATTTACATTTTTTGGTAAAATGAGTCATGACGTTATCGGGAACCGAACATAGATTGTGCGGTAGATGATTTTAGGTGTTTTTTAAGTCTGTTTTTTTTTTCACGGTGAATGATAAGTATTTCTGATTTGGGTTTTTGATTTTTGTTATAGTTGCGGAGGATGTAATGGTCGGATGTTGCTCGTCTTTGTCTCTGAAGTCCTTTGCTTTTAGAAAAATTTACCTTAAATTGTAAATAAGCTACTGCAAACTTTTAAGTGATTTTCACTCGAGTTTTAGATTGTGTTAAAAAATTCTTAAATATCCTTTTAATTATCACCTTAAACTATTAAATTTGACTAAGTGCTGAATGTTCTTAATAAATGTAAATGAGGCTGAATCGTTCTGTGATATATATTTATATATAAATAATTTCCATATTATATACATTGAGTTTCAATCATCTGCCATACCTTCCTAGTGTTATTTATCAGTTATCGTACGGTTCCACATTTTCGATCGTATAATTTAAAAAAAATAATGAATTAAATATTATATTCTTTCTTATTCTGATCGAAAATGTGGAATCGTCCGATAACTCTGAACTTACCCTGTCCTTAGATATGCTTTATCTAGAATTAAAAAAATGATTTAATTATTATATTAAAGAGAGACCTATAAACGTATGCTATATTGCTAATTGAAATAGGCATCAATTTGATAGGTTAGAATTTAGTTATTTCTGTCCTGCTATGTTAAAATCTTTCAGTATTAGAATAAATTTAGTCATTAATACTTTATCTACTTAATTATTAAATACTTAAGAAACAATAAGAAATCTTAAAGCAGTTATTTGATGATTCTCATATGGCTAGAAAATCATTAAAAAAATCTTAAATTAGCTATTGAATGATTTTTAAAACTACCTACAGTGGCTAAATGAATTTAGGGTAAATTACGAATGATAATAATGTTCTATGCGACAGTTGTAAAGGGCCGTACACACGCAGGATTTTTTAAGTCTTTAAACCAGACTTTTTGCTAAGCTCCTCCTACTTTTTCCACGAGAATATAAGAAAAAACTATATAATTATTATTTATTTTAATTGGTATCCATGATACATACAGGTAGGTATCATGGATACCAACTAAAATAAATAATAATTATATTGTTTTTCTTATATTCTGGTGTAAAAAGTTTGAGGAGCTTAGCAAAAAGTCTGGTGGAAAGACTTGAAAAACCCTACGTGTGTGCGGCCCTTTTTAGCAAGAAAAAATCAGCAAATTCTAAATGAAGAGCGCTACTAGCAAGGTTCAAAGCGCGTATACTAAACAGAGTGCAATTGAAGATGCTTCAACAACATTCGTAATTGAAAGATATACTGTAGGAAGAATTCGGTCACAACATTAGAAATTTCGTCCATACATTGTCAATCTAACATATCGCTACAATTGATTATGCTCTTCAACTACGAGGTCTTAGATTTTGTGTTAGATAGGCTCATAGGCTTCATTTTCCTCTTCTATCCGTGATTGCAGCTACCGGTGCTTATATCCCTTTTCGTCACTTTCCTTGGTAAGTGACTGCATTGAAGGAGTAGCTTTTCTGCATCTATGAGCATTGTCACTGACGGTGATAGGTAACTTTGTTCATAGAATTACTTTTCCTTGTGACTGCTTCTTCCAAACCCTTCTATTTAATTTCCTTTTATCGTCAGCAATATGGCCTTTGGTTCTGAAGCAAATGCTAAACACCTAAATTAATTATATCGCTGCGAAACTAATATAGATAGAGTTAATCTGTATTTTCTTTAAAAAAGTGTCTTATCAAACTTAAGTACTTCCCATCAAATTCAAAATTTCTCCACACCAGCTATTTCCGGGACAGAGATTGAACATTTCAACTGGTTGTTTTAATTGCTATCCATGATACCTGTAGGTTTAACTAGTTATTTTAATGGGATAGTTAGCTTTATTTACCAAATACTTCGTAAGTATACTAATTTACTACCAACTCTTCATTTTCCACCTGAGTTAGGCTAATTAACAGTGTGTGTGTATGTATGTATGTACTACTCTATTTGTTGAATAGTTTAGTAATCATCTACTCATCCATATTCTTGTCATTAGTAATTTTAAAAATTGGAGCACTTTGATAAATGTGTATCACAGATACAGTATTTGTATCTAATAACTTGGTGTGTATCTGGGATACGCTTTAATTTGATACTCAACATTCTAAATATATCGGGCATTATCCTAGGCGAAACTTAAAATTTCATCATAGAAGATTGAATAAGCAGAGAAATGCTCTATACGCTATGATAACAAACATTAAATGATGTAAGGAATGAGAATTTCACCTTTGGCTCATGTAGCATTGATGATTTTCTTTCATGAGGTATTATCTAACTCATAATCATTATATACTCATAATTACTCCATCTAATAATCACACTCATTGATCGTAATAGGTGTTATTAAGTAGCGTTAGTGTAATTATCACATGTAAACAGTGTACAGCTCGCAAACAAACCACTTCCTCTCCATTCACTGCCCTAATCTCCAAAGAGGCGCTACTGAATTCATAACTGGTTTGTACCAGTTGAAAAAGGAGTCAATGGGACGCGATTGAAGTAGAACAATAGATGGAACGTCAGAGAGGAACAACTGGAAGAATGGTGCTTTAGAGGACTTTTTCTAAGCTGCGTTCTGTTTTTTATAACTCCTCAGTATTGTTGTAGAAGCTGTAGCTACCAACTGTGAGCTCTAAGCTACATAATTACTCACCTGGAATATTAAGATAGAACATGTTCACTGTAATCTTGTACTGTGTGATTGGAGAAGTATAGCCTCTATTGTGGTATAGGGAAGTTCCGAGTTATCGAGCGGTTCCACACATTTTCGGTCATAAATTAGTATCTATGATATCTGCGGGTATCTTGGATACCAATTAAAATAAAAGTTAATTAACAATTCTTATATGATCGTGAATGCAGAACTGCACGATAACTAGGAACTTGCACTATGCCTTAATTTACATTTTGTCTATTCTGCAAAAAAATAATCTCTCATTGAGCAATAAAAAAAATTGATTTTTTTTTCTGCTCGCGTTTTGCTCGTCACATTTATCTTCTGTTGTACCTCGGTGTGGTAGCAGCCTTTTGTTTTTTCAACAGCAGCTGGTGAGAGAGTGGTCAAACCATGTGGTTTAGACTAGCTTGCACTGCTATGTGGTCAAGTAATGTGGTCAGAATGTGTGGGGTTCTTTACTCAGAATATGCGTGGCTTGCTGTAATAACCAGCCTTAAAACCCCACTATTGTTCAGAGTCAGCTTTTTATTTTATGGTTCACATTCTCTAATTGATCATTATTTATTGCCATCCTTTTTTTTCACCTCGTCTTCAATTGGTGGTTTCCCGTAGTCTAGAAAGGGGATTATTCTTAATAGGACTCTATAATCAGGTATAAAATAGGATCACGTCGTGCTAAACTATCGTCGATAAACCTATTGTGTTTTTTCCGGGTAGAGAGAGGTTCACAGCTCTCGGGTAGGTACCTGGGTTACCTTCCTAGTGAAGTGGTCTGGCTTGGTAATCAGCCTGTCGTATCACATTACTCATACCTTCTAAGCCTCCATCCTTAAGGACTAATTATTAGGAGAATAATTGCATTTTGTAAACAAGATACTAAACTTTTCTGTAGCCTAACTACATAGTAAAAGTTTAATAGATTATGTTGTCATTATGAATACGTAATATGAATATATTATCACGAATAATTTTATATTCATTAATGAAATAGATAAATTTTGTGTAGAAAATATAACGAAGTAGTTGTTTAATACGTATTTTTATTTTTTCTTACACAGAGAGGTAGCACGAGTTCTCCCGCGGATGGACCAAAATATAGACCACGGTCACGTACCCCAGATGACGCCCCTTCGAACAATTCCTTCCATTCCTCCGAATCCAAAAGACGCAAAGAATGCTCTAGTAATCCAAGTAGTGCTGCATCTTCCACCGGGGGATCTATCCCTCCACTCACAGTCAAACCCCCCAGTTCCTCTTCTGGAGCAGCCACCTATCCCCCTACTTCCACATCTGCCCGGCCTCCATCAGTAGGTGTCCCTCCAAGACCTTCTTCTTCCAATAATGGCCACGACTCAGACGGCGAGAAGAGTGATCAGGACTTAGTCGTGGATGTCAATGAGGTAAGTCTTCAATTATTCATTTATTAATAGGTTTTCAGTTCGTTTATTACTGTCCTTTCCTTTAGGATTATTTCGAAAAAAAAATCTGTTTTCATGACATTGTTAGTTGTTCTTAGACAAGTGGTTAGTGAACCAAATGTTGAAAGGTTATTGGTATTTTAAACTAAATTAAACATTACACCTAAATTATTAATTTTGATTCAACTGAAGATTACATTAATTCACACTTTCTGAAATAGACTACATTAATTCTCTACATAAAAGAAAAGTCTTTCCATAATCATCTCAATATAACAACGGAGACTAAATCACAACATCGACATCAAATTCAATGAATGACATCCTAGATGTTAATCTAATCACGAGAACCTGTTTGCTTCCCCAGGATATTGGAAGTCCACACACCAACGGGGGAGAGCATAGGGAAAATGGGGGAGGAAGGGTAACCCCCTCCAGCGATAAAAGCAAGAGTGAGAGACCGTCCTCCCAATGCTCCTCATCCTCTAGATCTACTCCTTCTTCCTTGAAACATAGCAAAGAGGTGGGTGTCATACTGTGAATGATTAGCTCTAGGATGTCCAATTGTTTAACTACTTCTAATGTATTTTTATTTTTTCTCACTCGTAGGGTGATCCTAGGGTAGGAACTCCAACTTCTAAATCAAACAGTAACGCCAGTACTCCAGGAGTTCCTTCTACCAATGGTGGAATTCCTCCTCCGATTCCCGGAGGAAGTAACGGAAATGTAAGCCATGGTAATAACTTGACAGCTAATGGTCCCAACAGTGGCGGCTCTTCCTCATCTTCTAGCTCCTCTTCTAAGAGACCTTCCTCTGCTGGGCCACCAGCTGGTGCCCCTCCACCACCACCTGCCCACTTTGGTGGTCCAGGAGCTCCTCCATTTCTACCTCCGGGAATTGGAGGTCCACCTCCTCCTCATCATGGCCTAAGGCCCGATCTTCCTCCTCATGCTCTTGCAAGACCTGACCTACCCCCACTTCCGGGTGCAGGAGCCTATCCTCCTGGTCATCCCAACTATCATATTCGACCTCCCTCGGTAAGTAACTAGAATGTTATTCAATGTTCGAACAGCTTTTAGGCTATTGCAATTAATCATTTATATTAGAAAAACTCTATTGATCATTCAACCATCAGTCCTTCTTCATACAGGGTGCAGCTTATGATCCAAGAGCTCCAGGGCCACCCCCACCGGGTCCTCCTGGATTCCAACAACAAAATGGTGTACCAACAAATGGTGCTCCCGGCAAACCGTGAGTGAATTAGGTTAAACAGTTCAGTTCTCTGACAACATTACACAACTTATGTGTTTAAGTAAGGACACAAACACACACGAGTTTAGATGGTACTAGAATGGGATTTGTATTAAGTTAACTAAGTTTCTACTTGCATGCTAGTGTGCTATATATAGCTAGATTACTAAATCATAGCTAAATTACTCAATTACCTTCATTGGACGTTCTCATAATATATTAACTAATTATAGAAAGGACCTCTTCATCAACTCCCTCGCGATAACTGTGACTTGTAGTGTACATAGAGATAGGGTGACTATTTTCTTATTATTTCCTCAAGAGTGAGTAACCTGTTAACCCACTCTCCGTTTTCCTTTTGTTCGACAGGGCATACAGTTACCACATACACAATGACGGTGACTTGGCGCCGGTTCAATTCCCTCATGACGCGTTAATAGGCCCCGGCATTCCCAGGAATGCCAGGCCTATTAGTAACCTTCATCACGGTGAGGTAGTGTGCGCCGTCACTATCAGTCACCCCACTAAATTCGTGTACACTGGTGGGAAGGGTTGTGTCAAAGTTTGGGATATCACCCAACCTGGAAACAATAAATTTGTGTCTCAGTTAGATTGTTTGGTGAGTAACTTAGGGATTCTGAAAGCCACTTCAACAAATATTGGAACCTGCCCAAAACGCAAAATATGGATTCTCAATTAATCGTCATTTTTGAATTTCCTTTCAGCAACGTGATAACTACATTCGGTCAGTGAAATTACTGCCGGATATGAGAACATTAATAGTTGGGGGCGAGGCATCTCGCCTTAGTATCTGGGATTTAACGTCACCTACCCCGAGAACTAAGGCTGAGTTGATATCGTCCGCTCCTGCCTGTTATGCTCTAGCGATCAGCCCTGATTCAAAGGTAGGATTCCTCTTCTTGTAAAAACATTTATATACGATCACCAATAATTTATGATGTTGATTTCAATAAGAGTAAAATTATTCTAACGATTCGTTTGGTAATAACTGATATAATCTGATAACGGTCAATTGAATATCATTAAGCTGAATGATTAGATAAGGATGCACAACGCGATAAAGCCGAATGTGTTGATATGGTTGAGCAGTGTGATAAAGCCGAATGATTAGATAAGGATGCACAACGCGATAAAACCGAATATGTTGATTAGGATGAACAGTGTGATGAAGCCGAACGTGTTGATATGGATTAACAATGTGATAAAGCCGAATGTGTTGATATGGATGAACAGTGTGATGGAGCCGAATGTGTTGATATGGATGAACAGTGTGATAAAGCCGAATGTGTTCATAAGGATGAACAGTGTGATAAAACCGAATGTGTTCATAAGGATGAACAGTGTGATGAAGTCTAATGTGTCGATATGAATGAACAGTGTGATGAAGTCTAATGTGTCGATATGGATGAACAGTGTGATGAAGTCTAATGTGTCGATATGGATGAACAAGTGATGAAACTGAATGTATTGATAAGAATGAACTAAGTGATTCAGCTAAATGTGTAGATTAGGATGACAATAGATGTAGCCGAATGTTTTGATGTGGATGAACAAATTGATGAAGTAAAATGTGTCGATAGTGACGAAACTTTTGATGAACACTAATATATTCAAAATGATTAAACCGAATGTGTTGATTTTGATGAACAAGGTGATGGAGTGATGAATTTTCAAAGCAATAAATCATGATGAATTATTGAAGGTAATGAATTATTATAACTATATATAACCAAGTCAATTGTTGTTTCTTCAGGTTTGTTTCTCCTGCTGCAGTGACGGTAATATTGCTGTCTGGGATCTCCACAATCAGACTTTGGTTAGACAGTTCCAGGGACATACTGATGGAGCTTCATGTATAGACATTTCTCCTGATGGGGATAAACTATGGACTGGAGGACTAGATAACACCGTAAGGTCTTGGGATCTAAGAGAAGGTCGACAACTTCAACAGCACGATTTCTCTAGCCAAATTTTCTCTCTTGGCTTCTGTCCATCTGGAGAATGGTTAGCTGTCGGTATGGAGAGTTCTAATGTTGAAGTCCTCCACGTGAACAAACCAGACAAGTACCAGCTTCACCTCCACGAGAGTTGTGTTCTTTCTTTGAAATTTGCTTCTGCCGGTAAATGGTTCGTATCAACAGGCAAAGATAATTTGCTGAATGCTTGGAGGACTCCGTACGGGGCTTCCATATTCCAAACAAAAGAATCTTCATCAGTATTGAGTTGTGACATCTCACGAGATGATAAGTACATAGTAACTGGATCTGGGGATAAAAGAGCAACTGTCTACGAAGTTATGTACTAATCTGATCATTTGTTGCGCTAGAGTTTTCTAGTTACATTCAATTTACAAAGGATGCTTCTCTGTAAATTGTAACTAATCTTATTTATTTTGGATGCTAAAGAATATTTTGGACATTTTCCACGGGTATTCTTTAAAAAGGTGACCACTAATTTCGCTAAAAAGTGGATATAATCGTGGAGATTCTTGGCTTCACTGACTTTTTCCATAAGTTTTATTTCGGATGTAATAATTATTTAGAAAAGATTCGTGCACTCTGTTTTTTAATAAATGCACGGTTCTAGTTTATTAAATTGAGGCTTGTTCTCTGTTTTTGTTTTAATTGAGTTCAATTCAATAAGTGTACATTTTGTAGATAAGTGCTATATTGTGATACATGTAAATGACTTAAGCTATTATTACAGTCTAAGACACCTTCACTTCAATGGGTAATTAAAACCATAGCTTTTATTGACTATGCTTCGAGTGTGCGGTAGCTATTTAGATTTTAAAATATTTCACGAAGGTATTATTTTTTCACTCCTATTTTAGTAAGCTAAAAAGTTAGATTACGAATTGGTTCAGTTAGATAACTTATCGTCATTAGCTATATTATTTTCAATGCTCAGGTTTTCGTTGACGGCCTTTCTTTCCTGCGCTATACTTTGCTAGCTGATTGAGTTAAGTTTCCGATATAGATTGTAACTTGTTATTTTATTTACAGCTGGCTCGATAACGACAAATTCTTAATTTCTCTCCCTTAGTTTTTTGTCATTTGTGTAATTCTTTTTGAAATAAATATTTAGCATGTGTAGGTACTAAATTGTGTTTTTGTTGATTCTTTATCTAACTTATTTATTGTATTAAAGAGGCTATTTTCCCTTGGGAAACATAGCGTTCATTTCTATCGGTAGCTAACATAGGGGCATTCTTCTCTTGTCAATAGGTATGGTAAAGTATGTGCCATCAATGCAACTAATTTGAGCAGCTGTGACAGTGGATTTCTTTAGCAAAGTATTCTTTTGTACATAGTGTGAGAGTGTACATAACTTGTTGAAGACCATTAATGATATTAGGCCTTATTGAACAAATTAGTTTTAGGTTATTTACCCTGTTAGGTCATTTTGATTGTTGCATTCCGTAAAGTGTGTTTATTTCTAAGGTTTAATTTTCTTTGCTCAATTTACAGTATTATTACTATTTCCTTCTATGGAGGATATAGTAACATAAACTTCTTAGTGTTCTTTCAGTTATTGTAAATTAACTGACTTCTCAATACTGTCTATAGTATCCGTGATACCATTACATCTAATAATTATTACTTCTAGACGGTAGCGCGGATACGTCAAATAGCACTAGAGATGTGTACCTGAATATAATTGATTAATGTACCTATAATTTTATGTGTTATTGAATGTACAGTACGGGGCAGCTATGTGAATTATTATTCTTCAAAATTTATATTTCATCAAATTTGATTTCAGAAGCAATAGAAAATGGGATATGTAATATAAAAGGATTTGTAATTGATATAATTCAAAATAAAATTTAATACCGTTGACTACTATTAATTTTACCCTTGCGATAATTTGACCCTTCATGCCTTCAATTAATTCGAGCGTTAAAAACGAGAATTTTTTTGATATTCTTGTTATAGGTAAAGGAATCATATTGAACGATAAAAATAAATTTATTAAAAAATAAATTCTCATTTGTGCTTGACTAATTCACGGACAAATGCTCGTGGAAGCCATTTTTACAGTGACATTTTCTCAACCCAAAATTTTTTTGCCATAATGTAGGCGTACACATGTGCTCTAATATATAGATAAAAATGCGCGCAAAATAGATCACTTTAAAGGGGACATATATGCCACTTTAAAACACAAAGGTTTAATATTGGCTAGGTTTTTATGGAGACTTTACGAAGAGATCTAATATAAAATAATTCCTTAATCTTATAAAAACTTTACTAGGACTATATATACAACTAATTTCCAAACTCGTATTCATAATTCTCTAAAAATCAAGTCTTCTGATGTAAATAATGCTCAGCAATCAATAATTACAGACAATGAAGAATTTAGTCTGAAGATTTCGCGTCAAGTTAGCATTATAGGAACAGGTTTCTTAGCTATTTATGAAAACCATTTCTATTTAGACATGCTGCGAGATGATAACCAGATAAAATAATTGAATGAGATGGCTATATAGGTATCATGGATACAGAGGAGACACTAAATATGCCATAGGTATCTTGGATACAGAAACACACTAAATATGCCATAGGTATCTTGGATACAGTAGAGAGACATTAAAAATTAATATCTAGGCATAACATGCAAAATCTAATCACCAGCAAGATGATTGATAGATAAGTAGGTATATATGTTCTTATATACCTGCAATTAATAGAGCACTCAATGCTAGAAAATAGAACCATGTTGTTACTTTCAGATAAAGATTATCTCAAGTGTGTAGATAAAAGATAAAACTTCTTTATCAGTCCTCTGTTTTACTTCTTACTGGAGATGCACAATATATGACGAAAATAGATTGTTTCCAATAAGATTTTGTGTTAACGTCTCACAGAATTGACTTCGAAAAAAGGAAGAAAACGCCTGTAGATCATGTATAAATGAATTGTAAATAAGAACATGAAGTAGATTATTTGTTTACTGCTAATGAATTCTAGAAATCGAAACTATGAAGCTGCAATGTTATATTAACATTTTTACGGTCCTTCCACCTGCCTTTCTAATGCCCCTTTCACACTTGCGTTTTTTAACACCACGGAAGAAAAATGCTCGTCTTAAAATGTGTTCACACTTGGAGTTTTTTTCATCGTTGATGGTAAAATCGCATTAAAAATATTTATCGCTGAAACACCAAACGACGCACTTTTTCTCCACGGCGTTAAGAAGCGCAAGTGTGAAGCAAGCCTAAAGAACACCCATCTTCCCTCTAGATCCCACAATATTTCTAAAATCCTCCCTTCCTTCCACACACCCCACTCACCCTCATTTTTATTTGTAATTTCCCCCCATTGGTTCCACCCATCTTACGTCTTTGTGTCCCCATCATTTCCCATCTTTCCTAACCTGGCAATTCCAAGCCAGAAAATCCCATCAAGATCCCTCTTTCGAACAGATAAAAACCTTCGAGAATTCTTATCCTCTATAACTTCCCCCCCCCCCCCCTTCCCCCAGCCCTCTCAGATTCTCAAGACACTTTTCAATCAGACGAAAAAAAATGAGGTTCAAAAACATCCAAAAGACTGATTAATTTGACTAAAAATGAAGGATAGTTTTTATCTAGGAGTTCTTAATTATAGGATTCAACTTGGGAGAACGTTGAAGAGATTATAAAAGAAAATGAAAACAATTGATTTTAATCGATCTACTTACGTGAGAGTTGATCATTTTTTTATTATTTAAAGCACACTGGCGGTTTGCCGAAATTTGCTTCGAGGAGCCTTGTGGCTCAGCCGTTACACTCACCCCCCTCCCTCCCTCACCGAGGGTAACAGACGTGCATAGCATTCCTTGCCCTCTTTAAAGAGCTCCAGACAATATATTCCTTACCCCCTCCCTCCCCTCAACCACCACCCCTCTGTGCTAAGCCGGACCAAATAAATAAAGAAAAAACATTTTAAGCCATTCGGCTCGGAAGAAGACAGGACCGTGGCGAATTTTTTTGGAGGTATAAAGATGCTTAAAATACTGTTAGGAAGTTTTGGTTGTGAGGAGTAATTCGTGGAATATGTAAAGATGCCTTTCTTTTGAGATGAATTAATTTGGGGAGAGTAGTAGCTAGGATACGGGGCCTAGGAGTACTTAATAGCCGTAATACGTATCTAGGATACGGAAAGAACAGCAGGATAATATATATCGTATATCATCCGGTAGCTATATTAAGATGCTAGAATATTTAATGCAACCACCCGTGAAAAATGGCACAGGAATAACTTTAGTTATTAAAAGTTTAATGTATTCTGCAGACATTATACAAGTGATAAAAAAAAGAGAACAATAAACCACGGTGATAATTAAAAAATAATTAGTGGAATAGGTGGGCGGTGGCAGCTGTTTCGCACTAAAGTGAATTCTCGCGAATTTAGAGCGTAATTAAGTAATTTGTGCGTGCGTGCGTTTGTGACATCACATGTAATCTGTAGAACATACATTTCCTAATTAAAATACTCGCCGCCGTATAAATGATGGAGCATTTTATTGAATAAAAACAGAGTATTAATAGCATTCTCCATTAGCCACTGCAGTGCTGAGCAATATTAATTATTTCAAATGGGGGAAAAAATAATAATTAATAAATATTGTGAGCACCGTTATTCAGAGGGAGATAAATGAACACATTCTAATTAAAGAGAAAAATGGTACATAAATAAATAAATTAGTGCCGAGCAAATAGTGACGCCAAGCACAAGAAAAAATCTTTGGAGTTGAAATTAGGAAAAAAAGTCGAGGATTTGCCATGAATAAAAGGAGTACACGTGGACTACCCTAATACTTTGCTGTCATTGGCTGAAAAGATGAACCAATGGAGTGGCGTGATTGTGAAGCTATACTGACAGCCACCTGAACCAATCAGAAACTAACTAAACAGTAGTCCACGTGGACTCAATTATACGATGCAGCCAATCAGTTACCAGGATGCCAGAGAGTCAACGTGGACTGCCTGTAACAGTTCTCCAATTGGTTGGAATGCCAACTGACGCAGCAGCAGCCCACCTAACTCAAAATACGTTATACAGCTTCACCTACCAATCACATCTCTCATTCGAATTGAATCTGACCAATTAGGCGGTCCGTTCGAATTCAAACTGACCAATGAGCAGGCGCAGGGTACGCTTGATCAACCAATGGCGAGGCTGGAGGATCAAACAAAGGCCAAATATTAACAAGAGCCTTTTAGTGGCGTGTTATTACAGCGTATCCAGTATACACTTATTATTACTCTTATTATAGTCACTGGCGTTGTTATTGGTCCGCATTACTCTATTTACGACAATTCACTTTATTACACGGAAAGCTTTTTACGAATTTAGTGAATCTATCTTCGCTCCATTGTCTCTTATTTCAAGAGATATTTATGTCATCGGGAGAATGAATTTTTGGCAGCTTTTCAAGCGACATAAACGTTGGTGGTGGCAGAGGAGCATTTTTTTTCGCATGTGTTTATTATCTCAAATGGTTTGGTGTTATCGTTGTTCTAGAGTCAGGAGGATGTGTGCCAATTTACCGTGATTGTTTTGCCGATCCTATCATTTATTTACGGAGTCTATGTATACAAGATTCGTCTCAAAATAAACACCTGCTATGCTGCAGTCAATGTCTGTATATACGAGCGCTTCTAAGCATCAAATATTGATAAAATCTGAGGCGCTTATTGAATCCACCCAAGCGTTAGGCAATAAATCAAGAGAGTTTTTAATAATGAGAGCAGTTTTCTGATCCGCATTATAGGGTTGCGAGTGTCAGAACATAATATCGCATTTCAAGTTCTAACTGTCATTCTATCATTACGGCTTATCTATTCATAACTACCACTGGAGAGTCACTGATCGTGGTGAATTAATCAAACGGCAAGTCATCAGCTCCACATAATCAATAATTACATGGCTGACTGAGCGCTTCCCTGGCAATTAAACAATTATCAATTTCCTGGCTACGTGGATATACGCTCGGACTACCTAATTTGTTAGTCAATTTATGAAAGTGTTGTCCCACTGTGGGTTTAGACGCGCATTTCCGATAATGTGAATTATTAATTCATTAGAGTAAGTGACTTGAGGTCGATTGCGCGTATGTGAAAAGGGGAAATAATTACAGATTTACAGGTTTCATCCACTAAAATTTAGTATCTATTATGTAATAGACTTTATGTCCTCGATATCATAATAAAAAATTGTTATTTATTAATCGGTTAGGATAAGTTCAGAGCTATTGAAAGGTTTCTTAATTTTCAGTCTTGTAAGAAAAAATATATAGTAATTATTATTAGACTCTTTTCTTATAGGAACGAAATTTTTAAACTATCCGTTAACTCTGAAATTACCATACCTTCATGAGCCCCACGGCAAGGTTCATTAACGTCTGCCGTACTCTACTAATTGGCTCTAGCTTCTCAATCTCAGTGGTCACTGTTCATGAGATGAGAGAGATTGTCAGATGGTTAGGATCTAGCACAAAAACAACCTCCCTTATACAGGATCTAATATGACGCCAGCATTGATCTGTGGCTGCTAAATCTGCACCCAACTAACCATACTCCATATACGAAATTATTACATAAGCCTATAATAGTTCCACCACTAAAGTGAGTTAAAGTCTGAGGTTCGATTTCATGTTTTTTGCCTTTATTCAAATAATAGAAGTATAACTCAGTCTGAGGTCTATACCACGGACACTTTCTTCCAAATTCCATTCAGAATATGTAAATTCTTCTGCAGAATCTTGCTTTTAACGGACAGTTAACTTATGGATGTGCAAATTGGATGCTTACATAAACAACTCAGAAGTTATAGCCAACTTGTTTGAAATGTCTACAGACTAGTGATAACTAGAAGATTTACCAGATCAACACGTTTTCTGTACAGAATTGACGGTGGAAGGAGTTACTTACACCTAGTACCAAACTTAGCGTGTGAATTGTACTAAAAAGCTAAACGAGTGGTATTTGTAGCACATTGCGGGGTGGATTTAATGTATAGTCAATTTGTCTTAGCACAATAACCAGATGTGATGGAGCAAGTATACATCTATTTTTTCAAGCTATTTTAAATTATAGAGTGTGGCTGACACGAACATATGTACAAACAGGCTTAGTACAAGTGATATTTTGTGATGTTATTAAATAGTTGCGACATCAGGTCTAAACAACAACACGTTTTTTGAAGTTGAATCTATGAAAAAAGTCTCCCTATGTGTACATGCGATCAGTATTTTTACTTAGAAAAGATGTGTTGAAATCAAACATTGCCTTTGGGGAATACCAAGAAAGAATATTTCTTGGAGATGAGCTGGCACAATTGGAAAAAATGATACTTTAATCCGTATTTTTTTCGCCTAGAAAGATAGTACAATATCTTCATACCTTTACATGCGACCAGAGGCAGATAACGTATGTTCAACTCACCAACTTTTTATGCACCGGATATCTACATATCAAGAGAAGAAGCATATATAATATCTCCCAACGGGGACAGATACAATAAAACATCTCCTACGGAATCTCATATTTTGGCTGGTATTTGTGGTAGGTACAGTCAGGACAGCTATTCACTATCTAGGTGAATTATGAATGGTACTGCTTACTAACATCATGGATGATATGCTCCACATGTTGGCAGTTGCGATGTGTAAGTAGATACAATTCATCTCATTAAGAGTGTAACACTCAGAACAGAGAATTTTAATTATAGTGTAAATTGATATGAGTACATGCTGTCTACATGCGTTTGAAAGAAAAGTCAACACTGAGAAGAATATAGAAGAGATGCTGCTAGTTTTTATCGAAAGAGCATAGTAAGGAGGATAATATATGTAGATGCCTGAGGCCGCTTGTCGATATTCATCGATGATAGGAGCAAATAAGCTTCAGTAAAATACGCCATGGCCATCTCACCACAAGAGAGGGGATGAAATAAGAACAGTAGTGCGGACTATATACTCTCTGCTCTGTTTGTGAACAGGCAGAGCTTAACACTTTTTTGTTCGACTCTCCCCGTCCATTAAAGTTTACAACATCTGGTAAAGCTTTTTGTAAATAAAGCAACGAATTTCTCCACGTTGACTACTCTTAGATCATTGGGCGGAATAAAACCTCATTATCCAATAGAATGACTGCTTTTGATGCATCATCTATCGGATTGGAAAGGCTTTTGCAGCGTCATTTCTTGGAGAAGCCAATGGCAAACGGCCTTAGAGACTAGCGAGCTTTTGATTGGTTCAAATGCACCAATCCGCGATCATATCTCTTTCAATGAGCGAATACTAACCAATAGCGAGACATGAGTCCACGTGGAGAGGTCAAATGTTGTGGCGGCGTCATATGATAATAGACTCATGGAGGGACGAGCTGAAACACCACTACCGACACCTTTTCTCCCCCACTCCTACCCCACCCTTAACTGGTAGAAGGAGAGAGAGGATATGGCAAGTTACATGAGTGAGTCTATTGATCGAGAAGCTCCCTTCCTACCATTTGTAAGGTCCGCCCTCCTCCCTCCCTATCTACCCCTCTCACATCACCAAATGAAACTTGTATGGCATTTTAATTGAGAAACAACTCATTAGTGGGACGTGGGGACAGTATTTTCTCTGGAAAAAATGCCTGGACGTACGTGTTTCGAGTGAATAAGTTTGCGCATGACCGCCAATATATTATGAATAAAATGTTGAGGTCTAGATGCGAGAAGGCTTTGGGGTCTGCCTGAACCATAACAAGAGTTTCTTTTTCTAAAAGATTTGGAGCACTTGCAGCCTCTACATCGAGAGTACCATCCGCTCAAAAGATCAAACATTTTAGGATTTCAATATTAAGATTATATCAAAAATGACAATGTAAACTATTTCAGCAAGAAGAATAGTAGCAGAAAGTAGATATAGTATTATGAAGCTTATATAATTTTCTGTGTAAATATCACTCCCTATCTAATTAAGGCAATGAGTTTTTCAAAGACAAGGGATGTAGGTAATTAAGAAAATCCCTGCATTATAGCCTTCCCATTCGCACCAACGCTAATTAAAAAGAACTCCTCCGCGTCCATTAGGTTTGGCTGGCGTTGTACAAAGGGGTTGAGATTACTCTAATTATGAGAGTGCCGTGAAAGAGCTCCGTGTTATCTGACTCACTTAGAGCAATAAATGCGGCCAAATTTGATGGCGCGGAGTGATTACTTTTTAGATACGGCGCGGAGGAGGAACTAGATGGTGGGGAGGAGGGTTTAGATGGTGTGGCGCAGATAATCAATTGGAAAGAGGGAAACGAGGTGCTGCTCTCGCGGTGATCAAATGGGAAAGAACACGTGTGTGCATTCACTTGATTGCTTCTGTTCACCTTCATTAGAGCGTATCAATAAGCATTTTCTGCGCCTCGAAAGGCTGAGTAAAGTAATAGTAATTCTTTGTGCAGCTCAGATGATTGTTTATCAGTTTTATCACAGAGTGAAGAAGTTGAAGTATTGGTTCAACAACACCTTCAATTTAAGTTCAGTCGATGTCGCTTTATGATGTTAAACTTATCTGTATCGCACCTCAGCGCAAACTTCTTCAAATTATTAGTTTAAGTTTGTCGCAAACAGCCTAAGTTCGTTACTGCGGCAACGACTAACTTGAGGTGTAAAGTTTTTCACACCTAAATTACAGTATTCGTATGTACGTAGCATAGAATCGTAACTCTCGCATTACAGGACCTCTGGGCTCTCTCAAATTACAGTATCTGTAATCAGCACCTGAACACGGACACTACAGTACAGTACATATAAACTCCCCCATACAAGGTACTAAATTACATGTGTACAATCAAACCCTAGCCGTAGTCAGAGAGAGAGGTGACTGACTGTACAGAGATATAAAATAACAACGACTCAAGTACACCAAACCATGCAGCTAGGATCGTCATTATCTTGTATCCATTACACTCTTGGACATATGTATGCGTGTAATCAAATGATTATTATAGTTACTTATGGCATATATATATGGAGTGTACACACAGGCATTGAAAATTGGTAATGCTTTTTATCTCAGTTATGTATCGAAATATGGTTTGCAGTAAATGTGTAGGGTGCATTACACATGTTCAATAGATTTATTTTATTCAAATCGGTTTAAAGGCTTAAGAATGAACTTAGGCATGAACATTCAAATTAAATGGCATGTAAATACATCTCTAATTATTCAAGCTTATTTACCATTCTTATGCCTTGTATACATGCAACACAACTATCGCTAAATCAATATCTAGTAACATTTTTACACAATCATTCCTTTTTTGTCAATAATACATAATTTTATGTATTTTCTTGCATATAGAGACTCAAATCTCCATTATTAAATCTAATGATTGCGTTTAGATATTTAAAAGCATACTTTAGCGAATTAACAAACTGTGCATTGCCTATCATGAACAACATTAACTCTTTTATTATGTCCCAGCCACCAATTGATACGAATGTAGCACCTCCATTATGCCTTGCAAACCACCAACAAAACACGGCGCATATCGTGACAAAGGGCATTATACTTGATTGTTTAATCTTCTTCTTTATTGATTAATAAGCATGTGTGTGTCAAAGATTAGGGTCCTGCTGAGTTAGATGTCATTCCAGTGTCATTTGATAACATTATTGTGGTGACTGATGTGAAATGCATACGACATTTTGAAGTCAAGCTGCGTGATGTAATAATTCACGTTCTGGATTTTCGACAAGAATTAACTGATGGAATTTGGTCTGGAATTAACAGTTGGAATATATTCGTTTTTGCAAAATAACTTCATTCTGAATATTTGTAATTGCATTTTCTATTAATCCAATTGGTCTTTTGAAATTGTTTTATAATTTTAATTGGTGGAATTGAAATTCAGATTAACAAAAAATTTAAACAAATCTTATGTCTTCTTGAAAGATTACGGAATTAAAAATACTGTGGAAATGATTTAGACTATTAGGAATTATTTCATATTGAAATGTTTGTACTACCGTATTCACATATTGTCAGTAATTTGTAATGAAAAATCTATCATTTGTATAATATATAATCACATTATTTGATATAATGGAATAATAACGTAGTTAGATAATACAGCTTTTTTTAATGGTAGTTGAAATAATTTATCATTAACAGTGAGGCTAGTGCATTTCCATGTTCCAATCCATATTTCATTTTTAGATTAATGAAAAACCTTGAATTGTCAAAGCTTTATTCTATGTATAGTGAGTGATTAATAATAAATGTTTCAAACCTAATTTTTTTAGTATTGCAAACCTCATTTAATATATATTCGCACCATATATCATTGCAGCATTCCGTCCGTAATTCGCTTTAGTCATTTATCATCGAGAGTGGCCGGAATTGTGATCTTAATGCGATTTGTTCCCGAACAAATTCATTCTCCATGCATTGACAAAGCCAAGCTAGTGCTTTGTCCATCTGCCAAAGCAAAATAGGCGCTATGGGAGACAGGAATTCTCATTGTCCGCATATCTCATTGATCCACAGCAGCCACACACAAGGGGCACCAGAACAGCCAAGCCAATGCGTTGGGGCTGACGAATCCATTGATTTGGACTGCTGTTTACACAATGGAGTTTGTTATCCATGTCTCAGGTAATTAACTGCATTCTGTTTGGATTAGAACTCACGCTTCGTATCATCCAATGATGTTCAAACAATCGCCTTCATTGGAGTACTTTGGAGGTACGTGAGAAAGGCTACTGTGTTTCAAATCAATGTATTACCAAAGTATGTATATATTCATTTATGAGCGAGGCGTATGTCACAAACTTAAAAAAAGTTTCAAGCAATTGTATTGAATATTTCTACTCTGCACATGCGATATTTCTCTGAAGTTCAAAAATAGTAAATTTTATATTGCACGAGAAAACGGAACATATCACAAGCCTGTGTTTTTTCTCACATATTCATTCCATGTTTTCGAATAAAAGCAACAACTTCTCAAATATAGACATTTTTGAGTGATGAATTCGTCCAAAGGATTGCAGTATAGAATAACACGCTATTAATATATTAATGCACCAATCAACTATAACCATACACCAAAATGTCGTGAGTTCTACACAACATCTCCATTGATTCACTTAATCCATCCTGAGTCACACTAACTTTCTTCTTTGTAGCCTGTAAATTACCTATTTGTTTACTCCATCCTACCTTGACCAGACTCTTCATAACTTGTCTGTTTTAGGAGGACATCTCCTTTCCTTCTAATCCTTCATTCGAGTTCTAGCCGCTTTACCACATTCATCTCCCGGAATCTCATCTCTCTAACCTGTATGATGACTATGCAGAATAAACAGCAGTGATTTCCTCTCCCTGCGTCTAATAACACACCAGGGATCGTGACAGTATCTTCGTGTAGAACTACGACAAGTGTGACAGTATCTCCTCCTTCTCTCAATATAACACTCCGGAAAGTAACAGGAACTCCTCCTCCACTAAGAGTTCGTATTTCTTCTCTTTCCATTTCGTACTCTATCATAAAATGAGTGTCTCTCTAGTCCTCAGTCCATATAACACTCCAGGAGAGTGTGACAGAGTCTCCTCCTTTAGAATAACACTTCGGAGAGCGTGACCATTCAATTGTAACAAAAGCAATCCGTTTCAGCGCTGCCAGTTCGTTCTGTCTGCAATGATTCGTTTCCCCTATATCTCCTCCCCCTCGCCGGCACCGAGGGGAAATGGCTCGGGGAGAGCCCTCGAGTCCTGTGATCCATATTCATGTTTATAATTGGAGTGCCTTTAAAGTGAGTGTAGGAGCTTCCGCACACACACATACAGAGAAATGTCAGTGGGAATTAATACGTACGGATGTACCTGGAATGGGCTAGGCCTGGAACTCTGTGTTTGAGAGGATGGCATGGTTTTAATTTGTGCCTCTGCGATAGATCGGATTAGTGTCTTCCTTAGTGGGGAGAATTGGTGCATTTAGGCCGCTAAAATAGGCTTAGGTTCATAATCAAGGCACATCGTTTGACGACATGTTGGGAAAGTCTTAGATAGAGAAGTAACATTATTGAGCAAACTATGTATGAATTTGTACATATAATGCATTTTGGGTAAACCTTAAATTCTGTACTGCGGTTTTGTACTTCTATGAGAGAGAATACATAGCTAAAGTACACAAAGCTTAATTGCTCACACAAAATGTTAATTGTTCACTAGAGACAAATCCTTTGTTATTCATATGAATAATGCAATACCCTGACTAGGCTTTGATGAATAAATCAATAAACAAGCGTTCACTCATGGAGGTACAATATATCTAAAGATAAAAAACATTATAATCCTTTATACGGTTGTATAGCTAAATAGGAAAAAAAGTACCTGCTAGTCTATAGGTGCACCTATAATGCGTAGGTACCTTTGGAAAAAAAACATGGAGTTAATCCGGTATTGACCAATGAAAACATCGACTAAAGAGCTTTAGCAATAGTGTATTATATACTAGCTAAAGGCTAGAAGATATTTGGTTGAGGTAAATATCATATGTTGCACAAGCACGGACTGGACAACGGACAACGCAGAATGTTATTAGTTGAGTGTTTTGTCATGTAGAATAATTCACCAGCAGTATTTATAGAACATCGCTGCTAACTAAGCTGTTAAATTATGATTATTTACCTAATTCTAGCTTAGTTGTTAATGTTGAACTCTCGGGAAGGAGTGTCTGAATACAGTAATAGGCCAACTTTAGGCCCTACACAGCTGGAGAAAGCTTAATGGCAAATACCATGACAAAGGGTTAGTTTCTGAATGTCGAAGTCAAGTGAAGGAGTGTTCGAATACACTTTTATGGCGACTTTAGGCATTACACGGTTAGAGAAAGCCTATTGGATATCTATATAGGAGAATGACAGGCAAAAAATGGTCCATTTCTGAGGCGTATCGGTGATTTTCACGGACTTTAAGCGTGTCCAATCGCATCATTTAGTGCTGCAAAGCATAAGCAGAATTTCAATTACTAAATTTACATATATCGATTGAGAGTTATTCGGCTTTATGTTCGGCTTCATGCATATCCAATCTAAATCTAATTGGATTTTCAATAGGTAGGTATATAGGTAGGTAGCTAGCAAGAGGTGTATGTCCGATGCAATTATTGGAAGCCGCTCGCAGGGAGTTATTTTGGCGATAAGTTCCAGAGAATTCACAAAAGTATTCCAATATACATTTGATAACTGGTTGAAATTCAGAGATCTAATGGAAATTTCCATCCGTATAGAATATTCATGGATGGAGAATGTTCGTTTTTGTTGCGTCGAGGACAGCAATATGCCATATTGTTAGAATGCCATTCACGATAAGAGGATTTCAGTGTTTACGTAACAACTGCCAAATAAATAATCTCAAATGGGATTTAAATGATTGGAAAAGGTTCTGCACAGTTACACATGTTTGATGCTTATAATATCTGCAATACATGGATAGGTAATTCTGTAGGTCGTGCATAGGCTCGTTTCCCTCACCAAATCATGCGATGTTCTTTCGAGCGACTCCCTGTTTGTATTTACTCAGATGTATGCGTTGTGTGTACATTGCGTGTATTTACCAATGTGTTTTTATGCTAACATCACACAGGCCTATTTTCCCGCCAAACAAATCAGCCTACCCTTACCGCCCCTGGCCTCTATCCCTCGTATTCACCCCACCTAGGGAGTATACCCCGTCAGTTTCCATAGCAACTGATGGTTATAGTACCGCTCATTGGTCAGCCTAGTTGAACGCACAGTCTGATTGGCCATTAGAATATTCGTCCACGTGTAAGACATTTTATCTAATATCTGATCATTGTGTAATTTTATTAGAATTCAAAACATATGATAATATAAAACTACTTCAAATTCATATGAAAAATCGAAATAAATTACTAAGAACAGTAACCAATCCATTTTTAAGTTTATTAGTAGTCATAGCATCGTGCATCGGACACCATCAACTTAACACTCATAGGCGGACAATGAACCAATGAGCAGCTCTGTTACCTTAGTCCACGTGTAGTCTCGGAGCTTACCATTGATTTCGCTATTTTCTTTTCTAATTTTGTGGTAATTTTTTGAGGTCCATTAGGCATCGCTATTAACTCCAACCTAACCATTATCACTAGCACTCAAGCGTCAGACCCTCCCCCCACATAATAACAATAATAATATCATGATTTCAATGCACATCATATTCGATATTTAAATTATGATTATTACTGAAGCTCCAATGAATGTTATTGAGCGTTGTAACATAGAGCATAATTTGCATTGAACACAGTTTCTCATGAGCATTACTCTCAATTAATTTATTGACTCTATAACAACATGAGGAGGTCTGATAAATTCATGAATGGCCTTCTTCATATCATTCGAATTAAGAGTAGGGAATTATACAACAGAGCACACTATACTGTTCCTTCGTCATTATGCATGGCTTATATAGACGCACGGTATCTGGCCCCCAATCAACATAATTGCAAACTCTCGAACTAGGATCATCCAGCAGTAATATGTTCATCAAAATAATCAACAATTCGCAGGCCCCAATTAACTGAGAATTAACGCCCAAATTGTATTTGAGTCCCACTCAATGACGTAGATTTAGTAGATAGTTTTTGCGATCATTGCTACTGACAATAAAGATTTATCTTCTTGAAATTGTGAAGGGAACATAGCTACTGTATGTAGTTATAGAATTTATGGTACTCTCAATATCATCTCTAGAATCGGAGAATGATTTAACATCTGTGAGTTTGATGTTGTAGAACGAAATTCAAAAGTCCATCAAATAATAGGTAGTCTTTGCAGCTAGTCTTACTTTAATTTATAGAGGTATTCAACATTTTTAGATACAACCATCTATTATTCGATAAATCTTTTCAATCTAGAAATTGTCCAGCTTAATAAATAGAGCAAAAAATATGGTTCGCACAACTAATCATCACGTATAAAACTGTAGGGGATTAACTTCAAGTAGACATCAGGAGGGGGATGCTCAGAAAATACAACACTTACGATACATATTTTTTTTAACATAATATTCAAAATTGAATATGATATTATATTAGGTTTTACCAAAATCTCAGCAAGATTTTTTTTATAAAACTTACAAGAGTTCTATTTTACATTGTTCTGGTACGTAACATTAAAAGTGTAACACATTTGTGTTCGATTTTAAAAGCCCTACCTTTAACACTAGATATATCGACAAGTTAAAGATTAAAAAAGGATCACCAAAAGACCGAGAAAATTTTCTGGCGACGCAATTCAAATGTTAAAGTAACATAGAAGTGGTAGTATTCATTACAATTTGGATTAAAGTTTGTGGTTTCAGTTTTATATGAGATACTAGATATATCATTAGCAAATTTAGTTAGAGGGACTTCGTTATCAAGTTACTCCATCAACATGTGTGGTTATTAAATACATCAACTATTGTTCTTTTTTATAGGTTATCGAGTCGGATCTTGAAGCATCGTGTTGAAAAAGGGACTTTGTTGAAGACTTTACTGATATACACCGAGTAGTGATTCATTTAAGTTATCATGTTACTTTCATTGTAATCATTTCGAGTACTGTTCACTAGATACTAGTCTGAAAGAGTTAATCTTAACAGAAGGTATCGCATAAAAAAGTAGTTGGTTTATTAGGTAAGTATTATATCTAAACCTTTTTGTTGGTATCACTGCCAGCAATCTATTCAGTACCAGAGCTACTGCTAACTTATTAACAAAGAGCCATTGTGCTCTCCTCATGATCCACTGCCCCATGACTTAGATTGATGGTCACAAAGAGAACTTGTTACAATTTTTATGATGCACAATTGACTGTTCATTGTTCATGGTATGTAGATAAATCTAATTTCGCTTTTTGTTTGTTGAATGCAGTTGTTCTTGACTAGACAATGGTCCTTCCGTTAGAATTAAATTAGGAAAGAGAAGTAGTACAGTTGGTATAGCTAGGCTTTTTGTTGTACGTTTCGGAATACCTTCCACCACAGAATGACACATTTACACCGTTTCAGCAGTCCAAGGTAACCCTGTACAGTACTCGAAGTGAATTAGATTTTATTGTTGCAGAGTTAATCTAATTCTCTCTGCAGACTCGAATCAAAAGTTGCCAACTGACAAAAAAGAAGCGGAGTAGAAATAAGTTGGGAGGCACACAAAGGGAAGTTCTTTGCGAACAACTGAATTGGAAAGAAGTTAGTTTGTTTGCTGGGTGTTTAAAATAAACACGGGGGCTCCATAGCAAATTCAGAGTCGTGTTTGTTTTACGTGCTCCCTCAAAGAGCTGAATTAACTGCGCGGAATAAATATTTATATTATTTGTTCCTCCATTACAGTTATTATGCAATTAAACGGTCTAAAAGGTTCCAGTGAGTTGACTTCTGATGTTTGATAGTTACATGCAGTTAGGGTGGCCTGCGGACTAATTAGAGAGACTGTTTCTTCTTCCATTACAGATAATTCTCCAGCTGTAATGGTCCAAGTGAGATTATTGTATGTAATTTCAGCACCAGACGTAGGTACATACATCACCACGACTGTGACTAAGTGTAATTTAACAGTCACGCCACATAACTCACGACTCTTTCTTCCATGTGTTAAACTGCTAGTAGTCACGACCATTGAGGTACGAACCCTATCTGAAGACCTCTGGTGACAGAACCTGAAAGTGGTGGGATGTATAGGGGTCAAATGCCTCAGAATGGTGGAATTTAAAAGATTCCGTATATTAGTTCTCAGTGGAGCTATAATACGATGATATAAAAGAATGTTACTGATAGAACTGACCAGTATATGAGTGAAGATATCAGAGAAAAAGAAACGAAATGCACTTGATAAAAACATGCGGAATATTTTAATTGAATGTACAATGTCTAATAACTAGAATAACTACTCCAATCGCTATTTTTTTAAATTCTAAAATAAAACTATCTAAAATAATTAAAGAAGAGTTAAGTTCGTAATAGATTGTCATGACTTACAATTCGCGAATGAAAACTAGTCCCCATCACATTTTAATAACTATTTTTCTCCACATTTCAGATAAAATGCGACCGATGCATTCATGTAACTTACAATACCCACATAATAAGCATTACAGACATTTCTTATAGAAGGTCGATGTAGAATCAGGAGGCATTACCCCAAAGCCCCCGTGTTTATGTATCATTTACAAGCCCATTAGCAGCAAGAAAACATAAAGATCTCCAGAGATTTATTAAATTGTTTAAAATTGACGGCAATTGTTACAGAACATGACCAGCTAAAGCACGTTGAGCCATTAACGATGTACCTAGAGATCACGAAGATTCTTTGACTGAATTACATGGATGTATTCACTAGAATGATTATTCGCCTCTCATCGTAGACAAATTCGAAGATATCTCTGGAAAGACTGATCAAAATATACTCATATAGACCAGTTACACACGTCTTGGAAAAGAAGGCATCTGGGATATCTAAAAACCATTCCTGATCGAATGGAAACCAATAACTCACGGAACAAAAAGGCAAAGAAGACCATTCTGAAAAGACCTGGAGAGGTAGAGGGAGGGGAAATTTGACAGGAGGAAGGAGAAGAACACGACGAACTGAAATAGTGAAAAGAGTTTGGAGTTGTTTTTATTCAGAAACGTTCCCACTGTGAGAGCTGAAAACAAAATTGGATATTTTTCTAAATTGGATCTTTCAAAGTAAACGTGTACACGCACAATGGGAAAGAACAGGTTATTCCAACTTTTGCATAGATCAAAGAAATAAGAACGAATAGAATAAAAGCCATATCATTGCTATGTACGCAATAGATCAAAGTAGTCGATGCATGTGCTCTCTTTGTTGAAGTGTTAGTATGCACTCAACAAAACAAACAAGAGTCTAAGTGAAAGGCATCTCACAATAAAAAGCCTTTATTTAGTGCCGATTGACCTCAGGTAAGCATATGCAATCTCTCACAAACGTAAATAGAGACCACACCACCAACTACCGGTCACTCTGCTTTAACTACCACCAATTACCGGTTTAATAGCTCTCACCGCCGCTCAATGGTTGTTGTTGCGGCGGCTCTCTCGTTTTTAATTACACGGACCGTCTCTTGTTTGCGAATAAAGGAATAACTTGACATTATATCCACGACAATAAAACCACTGACTCAGGTTCCCCTTCAAAACTTCACTCAAAAGTTCTCGAGTTGTATAAGTTGAAAGATTGAGTTTTTCATTTAATTGTGAGTTAGGTATATTATAGGAGAGAGATTGCGAGTTCAGTTATGACTCTTAGTTGATTGATGACTTCGATATGATTGTTAGCATTTGAAAAGACGGTCTCATTAATTAGCTGACTATTGGTCATCTTTATGCCGTCATTATCTGTACAGTGTACATGTGATACATGGTTGATGATTCAGATAAGTAACATATGGACTGAGTGTAAGAACTGTTGCAGGTTGGGTTCATGTGGGTCACTGATGATTATTATTATTTCAAACGCGCCGCGGCTGCAGGTAGTTGTTTATAGTTGTAAATGCCTTATGCGGTTTGGGTGTACTTCATGGTTATATTTATGTCAAAATAGAAACACGGACTGCGGTAAAGTGTTTATAGTGTTGGTTTACGATTCTTTTATAACTCCGGACAATATAATTAGTTTTTGATTATTTCTTTAATGTCATTTACAACACTGTTGTTATATTTTCCTTCAGATGAGGCCATTGAGTTTTGAACACCTTTTTGAGTGCAATTTCAAGATATTTTTCTTTAGTATAAATACATTCTAGATAAACAAAATAAGAAGAGACTAATAAATTCGAAAGCCTGTTTGGACATTTTGACCATTTAATAGCACCTTCAATGTCCTCACCATTAAGGGTTAAAAAATATTCTTTCAGGAGATTTTGATATTACATTTTTCAAGAGATTTCCTCGACGATCACACAAGATATCAAAGATTCAACTGGTATCAAAAGAAGAAGGGAATAATGTGGAGCTTTTAAATGCGATTAGCTCCGATGGATTTATTATAAGCTCTATCCAGGCTTGGCCCAGCACTTCATATGTTCATAATAACCGCTCACAAGATGTTCATCCTAACGTACAAAGCATCTCATTGGCTACTCAGTTATTGACGCACAGACGGTCTGGCCAATGGGGAGAAAGAACTGTCAGAGGTTGCCAAGACAACGAGAAGAGTCCACGTGGACTGCCACACGGTTCGCATTCAATGCAAATACTGAGGGCCGATAATTTGGAGCGTTTGTAATGTTATTTCATAGATTGACACGTTAATAAATATCAGAAGAGGCTTTCAGGGGAGCAGACGCGTCCATCATTAGATGGACTGTCGAGGTAGCTAGAAATTATGACAGCATTTGCAGAATGGCAAATTATATCTGTTCAATTATGAAATGGGTACGCTATATCAAACACCTAGTTTGAAATTCATTGTATAAAACATACAAGGAAGAGTTTTGCTGTAAATTAAATACACAGGCACTAATGATTGCGATAATAAAATGAATAAAACCTTCTATTGTTATACCTGTTTACAGTTAGTATGTATTTGAAGTGCTTTACTCGATCGAAGGAAATGATATTTATTCTACATAGCAATTATATAATTGAATTAAATGAAGCATTTTCTATATATTTATGACTTCTAACATCACATAAACATGAAAGATAAAATATCCATGGACACTTGTATAGACTTGTATTAAACTTTTTAACTCACTATTCTATAGTGTACCACCGATATATATTGATAAATAGCTAGCTATTATCGTGTGGTACATATGTGCTCAACAGATGGCTATTTTCCAATAGAGGAAAATAACGCTATTAATTTAATAGTATCGAGGGTCCTGTAGGGTAACTTAGTATTGGATTACCCTGTAGTTACAAGGGGAGGATATGATAATGATATATATTTATATGCATGAATATCCATTAGCGTTCAGATGTAAGTGATGGTTATTGAATATTTAGATTACATGTAATTAGCAATTATCTAATGTAATAATGAAGTCATTGTTAGAGGATGATTTTTATTGGAATTTACTATTGACATGAACACAAGAGTCTATCCATTAATTCAAATATTTAAAGTTGTTTAATCAACTTAATATGAGAAAATATTCAGAGAACAAGAATTACGAATTAGAGTCAATTATAGCTTCTAACTTTACTGACGATAGTTTATATCTAATTATGTGTGTAAGGCTTACTTTATATATTTGGATGTTATCATCCCAATTGATGGTATCGCCATGTATATTTGGCTAGAATGTATATTATACACTAAGAACGGCTATGAGAGTGTGAGATAAGACTTCACTTATCGCAGTCACAGATAAAACATAAGGAATCATTTATACGATTTAATGGATAGAGAATGTGTGGTTTCTTCAAGAAAATGCAGCCTGCCATTAGTGTTCGAAGATAATAAGAGATATTTCTACTCGAGACTTTATAATGCATTGGTGAGCGCTCAGTTGAGCCAAGTATTAAAGTGTGTCAATTATTGCCAATTTGCTAGACAGTTTCAATGATTTTAATTAATCCTAAAACTTCAATTCTGAATTAGGAGATTGTTTTCTTCCCCATCATGAAAAGCGTGAGCCATACTTTATTTTAAAGTTACACTGTGCAAGTGTTTATTAACTGTGATGAAAATTGTGTCAGTTTGAAGGGCAAAATAGTGACATTAATTATGATATTGAGGCTGAATCATTTCTGTGATTGGTGTGAAAAACAACACAGAAAGAACTTTCACTGTCTATAATTAATCAAAGAAATTAGTGATTCAAGAGGAAACAGTTTGAAATGATGTTGAAAATTCCTTGGCAAATTATTATCAGTTATATAAATTTAGAGAGAAAATACATGAAGAGTTCTACTTGTATATTAGTTTATCATAATTCATCATTTAATTAGTAGAAACCTAATGACCTACAGTTAATCTTTCAAGTTACTTTTAATCTCTATATAATATACATAGCCTATAGAAACATGTAAAGTAGTATATTGGTCTCATGTTCTATTTATACTATTGGGATACTTGATTTCACAAGTTAATTGAATTATTGCGATATAGGTGAGTTACTTTATGTTTGCATTTTTTGGCTGTATATTTTAAGACTTTAGTGAATCCTTCTTGTTTTAAATGGAAAAATGTTGTCTTTAAAAAATTATAATTGCACCTGCTGTACAGAAGAACAGTTTCGCAGTCTAATATGTATGCTACCTAATTATGCAACTTGAATTGCAAGAGCTGCCTAGCTAATATGTACCTACCTACTTTAACAGTTACAGGTTTACATTAAAATTGAATTATTGGACAATATGATCAAGACATTCAACACGACCATGTAATCCTATCCCTAATTCTGCAAACTGGAACTTGATGCCTCAATTTATCTATTAAGTATTAACATTTAAATTTTTACTCTACAGAATTTGGAACATTTTTCTAAGACTCTTGAGATAAATCTTCAATTCACAACTTCTCATTGATTAACCAGAGACAGATTATGGAAATTTTAGAGTTCAAATTTAGGCAAATCTCGCCAAAAGAAATCTAGGAGTTAGAATAGTTATAAAATAATATTTCATCATTAAAGACTGTGGTACAACCTATGACTGAACTTAATGCTAGATATTCATTATTTTGTTTACACATAGTGTGATAAAACTAGTTATACCTATATAATTTAAAAAATAATAAATCCAACCAAAGTTACCTAACAAAGATCATTATTTGGTTCTCAATATTGTTTTTTACCTGGTCAAAAATCATTAATGAATATAACAAAGCTTCAGACATATTCTCTAGGACCCTAATCAGTTATACTGATACATGCACACGGATGAAGACCTTAGTTACCGAAATGTACTCACCTTATAACCAATTAGGTATATTCACATATAATTACACAGTGACCAAGGTACCCAAGTAGTTTTCAAAATTTTCTTCCAACGAAGTTAAGAAACTTATGCATATGCAACAATTCCTGTGATATATCTAATCCCATCGCATCTACCATCAACACGTATAAGATCATTCCTTATCCGATCTTCTATTCCTAAAACTCTAGATTTGTAAGTTCACTTCAAGTAAGTAGCTCTAAGTTTGCATCCTCTCACTTCTCAGCTTCTGAAGATTTTTTACTCAGAATGCTTGGAGATCAAAAACTAAAACTCAGATAAAAAGCGAGAGTTTGTTCTAGAAACATTGTTTGAAAGCATTGCAAGATTTATCTGGAAATTTTCTTTCGACTGTGAATGCATGTTAGGTAGAAATACAATTTCGATAGTACATATTACTATGTGATGTAATGCCTTATATGTATATCAGAATATATGTTTTTAAAGAAATCAACTATGGTACCTCTATATTTAGTCACTCATTAATACGAGTTCACCCCTGCATCGTAATTAGAATATACCTGTCAGCAACTACATCCATAATAGTACAATGACATCTCCATATCATTGTTATTTCCTTTTCAAGCGGAGACTGTAATTTCTCGAACCCTGCAATCACGCTTCATGCCATATTTATCCACCGTGTATAATCTTCATCGAAATTAAATTTGTACTTCAAGCTATGGTATTATAGATCTGTTCCCCCAGTATTTTTCTCCAATAGCGGCATGAAATCTTTTCTTATTTTATAGATTTGCAAGTTATTGTTGTTGTGTCTGTGATTGTTGCCGGCATGATATACATAGGGGCGTGGGTTGCATAAATATCGGCGGAGATGTTCTAGCTGCCCAGCAGAAGTTTTCTGGTAGGAGAGCGCGGCAAAATGTCTTTGATGATTTTATTAACAGGCTTCGTCCACTGACTATGGAAGCTGGTGAGGCTAATTATCTCGTGTAATTCTAGCTGATGATACGCTGCAATTATCTTTTTTATTGTTCGACAGCTTTCAACGATAAAAGGGAAATAAATTAACGCCATTGGTGGAGAGAATTCAATGTTGTAGATAGGAGAAGACAATTGATTTCACCGGTTCTAATGGAGTCAGATTATTGTTGACTACTTCTAACTCTCAGTAAATTCCTTAAATGGCAGCGTAATAATCTGAAATCTGATAATACTTAAAAGGGATTTCTTGAAAATCTTGCAGAGAATACTCGTTCTTTTTTCTTATCTTTACTTTGTTCTGTTGTTTTTGTTATAAGTTTATCTTATCAACGTTTATCAATTATGTACTGTAAATACCGTAGCATTATGTGCTCTTTTATCAGTCGAATAACATTGATACACTATTACGAACTTAGAATATGCAGTAGGTAAGATAGGAGGGCAGTTTCATGTAAGCTACACCAATGTGGTCACTGAACCGTAACCCAGACCATTGAATGGTGAGATATTTGATATCATTGTTGGAGTATAATCATAGGGACTTACAGCACTAATAATGAGCATAGCTTGCATCGACGACCCAACTAAGTAGCCATTATGAAGAAGAAGAAAGAGCACTGGCTCGGTATATAAGAGTTAATCTTGGAGCCGTGGAATCATTATAGGTTTTTCAAAGCACCTTTATGCCATGTTTCAAAACAAGGCATGCAGGAATCGTTCGCGTAGAACACAAAGACTCAATGTTGCGTTTACATTGGATTGTTTGATCGACATAAAACTTAAAACAAAACAAACAGTGCGCAGTGTTTGCTCACACAAAGAGTAACTGTTTGCCGTAATGGATAGCAAACAAAGAGTAATATGTTGTCGTCCCCATTGCCGTCGCTCTATTGGCCCCAGACTGTTTATCATCGGAGTAGTGCAGAGTGTTTGCTTACTAAATGATCTTGAAGTGGAGGACAGCCAATCGCAAAAGAGGGAGAGAACACAGTGACTATGTATTGGAGACTAATTACATATTGAATAGTAGTTCCGTAGTCATTAAACGTATTTGAATATTGATTTTCATCGGTATTTTCCAAATCATGATTTTTTAAGTTTTTCAACATGGTTACTTTTATCAGCATTAATCTATTTCACATTCTAAGAAATAAGACTTAAACAACCATTCGGCGACATTATAGATTCCAGGTGTGCTGCTCCATGATGAATAATTAATATGCGCGTCATAATCGACTGAACATGTGCACTCATGACAACAATCCAATTATGCGATCGAGTGATCAATTGGCAATATATGCAGATTTTAAATATTAAAAGGATTCTGAAAACGAGTATACGAATCATTGCATTACAGATCGAAGTGAGACGTTAATTCTCTTTTCGTTCCAGCTGCGCTCTATCAATATTGGACACCACCTAATTATTCAAGAAATAGCTGCTGAGCCTTGTCGTTGTTTATCGAGTTCAGCCATCATTGCAGATGACATTCAACCGTGCTGACTTCACAAACTAAATGTCATGGTGTCTCAATTATTAACCATAGACAGAAAGACGCTCCGAGGTAGATAATCTATGCAGACTTTTTTTTCTCCACCGTACCTGGTGATTTTGGCCAGATACTATGGTGTAAAGATTGCTACTTGGCTTCTGACAACATTGAGCACGTTATTTTGTATTACAACGTTAAAGTGCAAAGGCAGCATTAGTTCATGAATAATCGTGATGCGTATGGACACCAAAAAACAGTCTCAATTCTAGCATATAATTGGCTAGCAGAAGATATTTTTGGCTTCTTTTGATACATAACAAGCCCTAGAGGATGATTTTTTCCTATTATTAGCTTATGCTCATTAAAAAATGAACTTTTGTATTATTTGTTTCCTTGCATGTTCTTAAAGGTATCAATGTCATCAGTTGGCATTTATCTATAACTAAAAAGCTTCAATAATTCAGAGTAGGTATGAGGAACGAATGAAACTATTCTTTATCATTGCACACATATATATTTTGCATAATTTATCATTTGCCATACAAACCTAATGTTATCAACACCAATACACAATAGACTTTAAATTACAATATTTACATTTAAAAAAAGCATGGCACTATGAAATACCAATTCACACAGAAGCCCTGACACATATACTAATTTGTAGGTAGTTGGTGAGACATTAACAAGAATTATCATTTTATGATACATTTTTCTAACAATATGGTTTTATAATTCAATAAGTTCTATCAATACCACTTTTCAAATTCAATTTCATAGTTAGTGTAGATTAATATTCTATTCTATATTATGTGATTGGTAACTAACATAACTGTCCAAATAACGAGTGATATCGATACTACTTTGAACTATAACACCAAACTGCAATGAATTCACCACTATACAATTCACAGGACCATGACACGAAGGGTACAATATCGAAAGTTTATAGTAGTTTAACGTTCTTTTTGTCTTTTTACCTTAATTTTAAACACTATTTACAATAAACTAATAAATTCAATAACTAATGTATGTACAATTTATACAGAAGCATTTAGTCGGCAAATGTCAGAATAACTCTAAAAAAAAGTCGAGTTATTATTTTGCATGATCAAAAGTAACAAAACAATGTAGATAAAATATTAATTACACATAACTGAAAAAATAGTTAACAAAATATCAGAAAGGAAATACAAGGGGTGTCATTTACTGCTTTTGTCTATGGGAATAATAAAATGAAATATTAATAGTTAAGACATGATGACTTTTAAAATCTTTTCTCAGTCTTGAAGATTTAAAAATGCGAGACGGTGAAGCCAAGGCTGGAACTTTCTGTTTTGTTTCAGAGAAAGACAATAGGACATCGATATGTACAGACGCATTATTATTTGTGGTGAAGGGAGGGAGGGTGGAGATCGGACAATGGGAGGAGATGTTCGGACTGTCACCACGACCCGTTGATCCGGTCTGCAGGTAGTGAACGCACCGTCACACCAATTGGACACATTCTCCTTTTGTACATCTACTACCAAACTACGCCAGCTATCAACTTAAATAGAACACAGCTTGTCTTTTTTCATAACAGGTATTCTTTCTTCAAAAGATTTGGTGGAAACATTTCACATGAACAGGTTATAGGATACCCTGGGCTAAAAATGTATTGGAGATTTTATATAATAGACACAATTCTTAAACTAATATATGACTTCATAGACAGTGGCTTTCTTATCACCAGAACCAGTAACAATGTATTTATCATCATTAGAGATGTCACAACTTAACACAGATGAAGATTCCTTGGATTGGAAAATTGAAGCGCCGTAAGGAGTCCTCCAAGCATTCAGCAAATTATCCTTACCTGTTGACACGAACCATTTACCGGCAGTTGCAAATTTCAAAGAAAGAACACAACTCTCGTGGAGGTGAAGCTGGTACTTGTCTGGTTTGTTAACGTGGAGGACTTCAACATTAGAACTCTCCATACCGACAGCTAACCATTCTCCAGATGGACAGAAGCCAAGAGAGAAAATTTGGCTAGAGAAATCGTGCTGTTGAAGTTGTCGACCTTCTCTCAGATCCCAAGACCTTACGGTGTTATCAAGTCCTCCAGTCCATAGTTTGGAACCATCCGGAGAAATGTCTATACATGAAGCTCCATCAGTATGTCCTTGGAACTGTCTAACCAAAGTCTGATTGTGAAGATCCCAGACAGCAATATTACCGTCACTGCAGCAGGAGAAGCAAACCTGGTGAAAGAGATGACACAATAGGTTAGTGATTGATGATTATAGTGTAAGTGGAAAAAGCATTTTTTTCACATTTCTATCATATAGATAGACAACAATAATCATTGATAATTAATTACCTTAGAATCAGGACTGATAGCCAGAGCATAACAGGCGGGTGCGGCAGATGTCAACTCTGCTTTAGTTCTAGGAGTAGGTGATGTGAGATCCCACACACTTAGTGTAGAAGCTTCACCACCAACAACGAGGGTGCGCATATCTGGTAATAATTTGACTGATCTGATGTAGCTGTCACGTTGAAGACAGTCTAGTTGGAACACATGGCCTTTGGATGTAGGTTGACTAATATCCCACACTTTGACACAGCCTTTTCCTCCGGTATAGACGTACTTGGTTGGATTACTCATTGTGACGGCGCAAACAACTTCACCATGGGGAAGAGTATTAAAGGGTCTTGCATGTCTGGGGATTCCTGGCCCTAATAGAGCATCCGGTGGGAATGGAACGGGAGCCAGATTACCTTCTCCACTCATGTGAAAACTGTAAGCTCTGCCGAAAGAAAAGGAAGAATGCTGTTAAGAGAAATAATCAGAGCAGAAATTGAGCTAATCTATTTCACAAGAATGAGAAAAATGACTTACGGCTTTCCTCCTTGTAGGGCATGCAGATTCTGGGCTCTGTTATGCAAATCTAGAGATCCCGCTGGATTCACAGGAGGCCTTCCAGGGTAGGGATAGCCCGCAGCTGCGGCGGCCGCCGCGGCAGCGGCTGCTGCAGCTGCTCCACCTGCAGCAGCCCCTGCTTCAGGTAATGGGTATCCTGGAGGGTATGGAGGAGCTACTGCATTGGGAAGAGGGGGAGCTTTTGCGACAGGTTTGAGTGCTGCGGCAGCAGCAGATGTGGGAGCAGTGGAATTAGAAGAGGAGCCACCGGCATTACTAACAGATGAGGCAGAAGAAGAGGATGTTGGCGTGGTGGGTTTCACATCTTCTTTACGTGCTTGAGGAGTACTCGAAGAGCTTCCCGAACTCCTGGGACTGATGGATCCCAAAGGAGGAGATTTTTTATTGTTAGCCACACCATTTTCACGTGGTGATGATGTACCATTCACGGCAGGTGAAGCTGATGGAGCAGTTTCCTAAAATAGAAAAACAAAACTGGGATTAATATCTAGCATACGTAACTATATTATTCTATCTTTTCTTTATAATTTACAGGTGTAATTTAAACTACTTTAAGATTCAATCGGCGACTGATAATTTATCTGAAAAGAATGCAACTATCCCATTAGTAACAACAGATGATAGCTACTATAACAATTTTGTGCAATATAAAGTGCAATGGCACTTCCACTTCTACTTTTTGGGGTGAAGAGCACCCCCTTCGCAGCTATCGATTCTATCGCCTTAAGTGGTGGCTGAACTAATTAGGTTAGAGTCACTTAGTGCTCAGATTAGAGAGGATTAGGGATAGAGTGAGGTGAGAGGAATTGTACACACAAGGCATTGTCTCTTAATATACACTGGTATGATCAGATGGAAAATTGTACGATTGAATACAATGGGAATTGTTGGTGTTAATGTTTCAATATTCTAATTATAACATACATTTTTTAATTACACTAATTTAGGTTTGTGTTGGTTATTAATGAACATGTTCGAAGGTACAAAAAGGTCTATAATGCATATAAATGAACTGTAATGTCCTAGCCACCTTTGTGGTTGTTTTTCTCACCTGCTGATCATCCACAACCACATCCTGTTCGCTCTTTGGTACTACTCGTTCGTGGTTGTTTGTTTCTTCTCTTTTGATTTTCTTGGTCTCTGGTTGGTGTTCAGGAGACCGGGGTCTGTACTTCTCACCCGCTCCAGGGGAAATGCTGCTGCGATGTCGCTCAGCTGTGGGAGAAAAAGAGATTTTTGTGAGACACTAAATTTAATCTAATAGTGCGGTTTAACGTCTACTTTGGAACTAAAATTGATATGATTGAGGTTAAAAGAATGAACTCTTCCCTCGGATAAAGGATATTAAGTAAATAAAACCAATAGACATTAAAGACCATTGCAATTAAAAAGTACGATCATTCAGTGTTGTCATTCAAGAACGCAATTATGAATGATAAACATGATCCATAATTCATTTCAGAAGTTCTTCTAATATCATTCAATAGCTTCTAGAGATAGCACTAAAGCGAGAACCATGTGGTAGGATAAAACCATAAGTAACCCATATAGAAAGAAACTCAATCTGATACAGAGATTCGTAAGTACAATATTGGGATTTAGGAATAAGAAATCAAGAAATATAATATTTTGAAGTAATTCCACCCAGGATCTGGTCGCATACACACGGAGCTATGTTCGACAAACAAGTGAGTTGGCAGAGCAAACACAAGTCAAGGCAAACAGAGAAGACAAACACGGCAGCAAACACACGGAGAACAAACACGAGAACACACACACTAGAGTATACATACTCGTATGGTACAGTCTGACACAATAGCTAATAGAGTACAAGAACAAAGTTCCATAATAATTGAATCTCTAGATATTGATTTTTCACCGAATTTACTTCAATACTGAATTGTAAATTAGTTTTTAAAGGTAGTTTGCTAGACTATGCCAATGAAGAATCCTATGGAGAGAAAAGTGGTAGCGAGTCTAATATTTTTAGAATGAATCTCAGCACAGGGTTCTTACAGACCGAGGATGGTTATGAATAATAAAAAGTTAAGCACCATACAAAGTTTGCAGAAAAGTTGTTTTAAATGTACAAGAATGAATAATGTCAAAGAAACTACAATTCCACTTTCCAATAGTTTCAGCTGAAACTATCTAAGCCAACAGAAGATGTGGTCAGAAGGTGTAATGAAGATCTACAGTCTTTAGAGGCTTACACAGTGAGCGACTGTAGAGCCTATTTGTCTACAGTCATTGACACAACTACACTACGGTCATTCACTGGCATCTGATGGCAAAGGGTGACTGTATGGCGAGTCAACATGATACAGCACACAAAGTCACCTGCTGGGACGGTATTGGATAGATGTGTAAGGGGAGATAAGACCTCATCCCATGAGAGCAAAGAAGAAGAAAGCACAGTGCTATAAAGTATTGGAGAATGCTGATAGCGTATAGAACTAATTCGGGGAGATTCATATCTCACATTGAACACATTTACATATAAAATATGTAAAACTTCTGATTTAATGTATGTTTTAATCTAAAGGATATGATAATTTCATTTTTCGAATCAATCGTAGATACGAACTGAATTAGTTGTTGGTATTGAGTAAGATGGTAGGTAGAAATTTAGATTGCATAGAAACACTAAAGTTAACAGATCTCCAGCTATGTATTTAGATTTAAAAACATGTGAAGTGGTGTACTTACGAGTAGCGTCATCTCTGCCGTGGAGGAGGTGTTTGGAGGAGTTGAGGAGGGAGAGGGGATGGGCACCTCCAGGTCCCATGAGGGAGCCTGAGAGACCGGATAACAGGCCTAGGAAACAGATAAGAAGAGCAAGTTAGTCATCCATCTAGTAACTTTAGGAATCGATCTACTATTCATTTTCTATGATACGATATTCTTTTGGTGAAGTTTTTCGAGCTTTTGAAATAGATCATAAAAATTCTTAAACATAAATCAAGATAATTAAAAGGCAATTCTGTACATTTTGATGTCTATGTATTAATTAACCTTGTGATGAATTAAGAGCAATTTGAAAGAAAGAGTTATTTCAATAAGTATCCTGATGTAACTCACTAGCTGCTGAAGATGGTGGCAAGGCTGGTAGTCCTGGTAATGCAGGGTGGGGGCCCAGAGGGAGAGGTGGGTGAGCAGCAGCATGAGGTAAGGCTTGTTGTGCCTGCATTTGTTGCTGCTTGGAGTAGAGAAGAAAGTTTGTAAGGAAAGAGTTCCATGTTTGAAGTAAAAGCGTGATTGTTATTTAAATCTTATCACAATAGTTTCTGTTATTTCTTTGACAATGGTAATCTCATAATCGGTTACTTATTTACTTTATCTTTTGAGCAATACGAGGTTCAAGTACAATATAATAACAACAGATAGAGTTTTCAATGTGTCAAAAATATTCCCTCTAAAAGATTCTTAAACTTTAATTCAACAGAGTGAAATGAAATGATACAAACATTGAACAGAGATGATTTAAAACTGTTTGCACAAAGATAACTAAAAATAATTGAGCATATTTTCACAAACTTGATCTTTTCGACACATTAAATGCATTCCGTTAAGGATGAAGAGATTATAATTCGTTTATCCGTTTCTTACGACCATTTAAGAGGATTTTTTTTCCCCACAAACAAAGCAATAGAACTCTTAATTCACAGAGAGATCATCCATGACAAAGGAATTGTTGTTAGAGTAAATAGAGCAGTTTAGCATAGCAAACTCACCCCGATGATGGCGTTAAGTTCCGTCATAGTAACTTGCTTAGCTCTGTCGATGGCTGCTGCGACTTGCTGTTGGTGCTGTGAAGAGACGCGGAATTGAGCCTTAAATACATACTTCATTAGGTCTAAATTCAATGATATATTCAAATTGTCTCCCCATTCGAACTCTACAAACACCCTTCCGAATTTATGGAAATTACATGCACAGTATTCGGTAAAAATGTATGAATTCTTTACAGTAGGCAATATAGTAAAATTTCAATTCCAGGAGTTTGATAATTCGATGGTTCTATATGTATCAATATATTAAGATAGAATCAAGATAATTAATATCTACTCACCTCTTGTGATAGGAAAGGCATAATTTGAGCCAGTATTGCATTCAACCTTTTGCCAATTTCGGTCTGAAAAGAGAGAAACCCATTAAAATCAACCCAAGAATTTCTACAAATATTCTCACATCTGTTTCAAACGTCTGTTTCCTTCGTATGAACAAGCATAACTCACCTGTTTGTGCATCTCGACGTTCAACCCGTATGACATTTCATAGTACTGAAAAAAAGAAAAAAGTCCAAAGTAAAATCTATGAAGCACGTATCTTTTAGAGCAAAATTCTTTCAGTCAGTTTCAAATTCTCACCATTACGTAGTGTCTCTGCATCTCTGACTTCTCCTGCACTAGTTTATCTACCTCCATCTTGATGCTGAAAAGGAAACACAGAGCTTGTTATCCAATGAAGGTAACTTGATCTAGAAAAATTTCAGAGCAGAGAAAAAGAGCACTGTTTTGGATGTTCTAACACGTTTAAGTAGAATAGATGAAGCACCAGAGTGTTAGTTACACACTAAAGTATGCCGAAATGTACGGTACATAGAGCGAAGCGTTAGATTCAGTTCATAAAGAGGAGCGACGAACATCTTGGAATGCTCACTTTAATGCTATCGCAGAACAGTATCGGTTGTAGAGATGAAATCTATCTCACAATAGTACGAACTGTATTGAAATACTCACTTGTGGTACTGTGCTTGCAGGAAATTGAACTCTTCTTTCATTCTGTCACAAGACTCAGACACTGTGAATTTGAAGGGCTGGCCCGGTTGGGGACCCTGTTACGAATAAACGGGCCATTGGTAACACAATACATGGAAACTGAGAAGTTGGTTATTTACAGACTTTGTAGTTAATTACCTAACATTATTAAAACAATCATTCCTAAGCAATAAATACAAATTGGTGACATTGTTACATTAGTTTAATGATAAATGTTATAAAGTTAAATATTCAGCTTAAAATCTTAGTTAAAAGTCACTGATTCAGTGTTCATTATATCAAATTGATTTTAAAGTTTATTTCATTACAATAATTAACATTTGATTACTCCGAAGGAATATCAATAACTTAAGGAAGGAAATCTTACCGGGTGTCTGCTTGCTGCCGCGGCCGCTACGGCAGCATTCATTGCGGCCGGATACATCATGTACTCCTCCTGCAAATTAATACTTCGCTCTGGTCACTGAGCAGTACACAAATCTGATTAGTCACTCTCGACTAAGTCACTGATCACACTCACTTTAATTACTAGTTAGTTAAATAACTTCAACACTTATGAGTTGAAAAAAAATGTATTGTCTGGAAAAGGAGAACATATGAATAACATTGAACGTAAAGAGTAATTACATTTATAACCCTAATGTTTGTTTCGGAACCAAAGACCATATCGTAGACGTCGAGAAATGTCCGTAAAAAATGATGATATTTATTATGTTATCACTATTCACAAACAAAAAATTTCAACTCAGTATGAAAGTTGGGAATATTAATCCTATGGATTATATTATGGAAGACTGATACCAAGTTCATAATCTGCAAATAATATCGCTCTCTCTCTCTCTCTATCTACAGCAATAAAGCTCATAGATCACAGTAAGTGAATTGTTTGCGAGCGAAATGAAGCGTCAATACCGCCACCAACATAGAAAATAGTTGATCTACAGCTACCCGCATAACATTCTCTTCGTATCACACAGCTTTACCATCACCTGAAGGTTGTATTTAGAAGCCACACAAATACAAGAGGGGCTTATAGCTGCAAAGGTGTATGTGTACATATAGCTATGAGAGTGAGCAGATACTCCTAGCAGTGGCTAGATACTTAAAGCTTTGGTAGTTAGAGGTTTCACCTCGTGAAGAAGTTAAATAAATATTAAATACTTAGGAGTGCTGTGCCTCATTATTCAAATGTCACTAAATAAATAAATAGATATTTTTTTCAGAGTGACTTATATCGGAGTGTTTTGATTGTGCTATTTCGCCATCAACTAACATTAAAAGAATTATGGTATCTATCTGCAGAGATAAATACATTGGGAAGTAATTTGTGACCGAGATAACAGCATTAATTGTTCTTATCTAGAAGAAACATGTTGTGAAATAGCCACCAAGATAAGAGAGATAAGGCAATCATCCCCTAATGAAGAATATGGTGGATTTCACATACTCACTCGACACATGGCTTTGTATGAGAGACAGTCTTATCGCACTGAGGTTGTAGATTGATAGCAAGAATGAGCTTTTTTCATTACAAGCCAATCTATTTATTAGAGTAACTTTTCTCTCAGATTGATATTGACGATGCAAATTAGTTTTATGAGCTCAAAAGTCGCGGTAATTACTTAATGTGTATTGATATTAAAGTTAGCTACACCAGAACTTTTAAGACAGATTCCTGCCATTAGCTGGACTAATGGCAGTATATTTACATTAGTTACTTCAGTTAATTTGCGACAAACATGCAATTTCACTTTTTATGCTCTTTTTTACCATTACTGCACTTGGTTAATGTACTTAAATCTCCACCAGACATTATGAACAATTTAAGTGTACATTTTTAGTGCATTCTTAGCACTTGTTTTATTGCGAAAAATTATTTTGATTTTTAATGCAACAGCAATGACTTAGATAAATGTACTTAAAATCTCCCACTAGGGTGAGTTGAGAGTTTCTATCTTAAAGAAAAATGTTGATTTTACATTTAAATACGGTGTTTTAATTAGTTACCTGTGGCTATCACCAATTAAAATAACCAGTTGAAATGTCAGATTGAATACACCTTTAACTTACATGATCGAAAAAGTGGAATTTTGTGATACTTTGTCTTATGCCCCTCCAACTCTTCTTTATGCGCGACTATTATATCACTAGTTACATTCTCTGTGCTCTTTATAACATATCTTCACACATGTTTCAATAGAGTAATTACATTCCTCATAAAAAAGAACTTGGTATAGAAATGCACTCATGATCTATACTACTTATTTCTTCACAAACTGATTTCAAATGGCATTTATTTCCCAAAGATGGCATCTCTCGTTAAGTTCTTCTCCATCTCCTGGTCTAGTGTGTACATTCAGGACACACTGAGGTTTAAAACCAACCATTGTCAAGAATTTGTCGAGGTGTGAGAAAAGAAACGAGGCCGGTGATTAGTAAGATCTTATCGCACTGACTGTATTAGCGCCACAAAAACAGATTTGATGACTATTGTGCGACAATAAAAATACTGAAATGATTCAAGAGAACAGATGGAACATTTCTGTACTCGATCTCAGTTTGTAAGGGACTTAAAGTCATAAATAAGTACTTAATTAGATAATGATGTGTAGTTAATACAATTAGATATAATTTAACGTTAAAAAAAATATATATGATAGTACTAGATAATTATTATTCATTTTTTAGTCTGACAATAAGAACTTAATATTTTAAACTTGAGTTTTTAATATATTAAACCATTAAAATCACATAAACTTTTTTACACTAAGAAAACCGCACTCTACCTACCACAAGTATATTCTTGTGGCTAATACGAGAGTAACGTCTCATAAAATACATGTGGCTTGGGAAACTCACGAGTTATTGGACGATTCCACATATTCGATCATGAGAAAAAATAATAAAATAGTAATTTTTATTTGTATCCATGGATACGAATAAAAATTATCATGTACTTTTTTCTTATGAACGAAAATGTGGAACTGTCCGATAACTCAGAACTTACCCTGGTAACCATAAATGGAAGATTATCCTTCGGAAAATTAGGACAAGATAAATTTTCCGATGAGAGATTGATTATATTATATTCTCTTTGATAATTAATCATCAAGAAAAACCTTAACACCAAAGTTACTTCAAATTCATGAATATCACAATCAAAATATTTAATCACTGCAAGCACAATAACCGTCCCAAAAACCACTGCTATAATCCTCAAATAAACTGCACGGTAGAGACTCCCGACAGAAATGTAATAGATCCAAGGTCATGAGGAGCGACGCACGTCCTTACACTTCGGCAACTGTAACAACACTGGCCGCTGCGCGTCACTGACTCCTAAAATGCGGACACAAAATGTTCGCCAACACAAACAAATGACTGTGGCGTCTGAGAAAATGATAACCAAAGACGTCACCACCACCGGCTTTTCGTGCTTTATTGCAGATGAAAATTAGGCAATGAATGCCGTGGAGGAATTTGCAAATTCTTCAGTGACTGACTGACTGCACTGCATTATTTCAATCAAAGAGAGTGGCGAGTTAGAATCATCAGAGCAAAACATATTCAAACTGCACGAGTCTTTTAGATAATCAAGGTAGAAATTAATAAAGTGCTATTATTGTTGCTACTAAAAAATTCAGACTAACATCAAGCTATCGAACATCAACAATGAGCAGAGCGAAGTGGGCGAATGATTTGACAGCAAGTGTACGGGTAAACAAACACTTTTATATTCTTTTGCCACCACGCTGGCACACAATGGGTCATTATCAGCTACATAATGAGCAAGATAATCTCCGACTGTGATAAGTGATTGTTAGGTATAGAATGATCGGGCTAATTCACATCATAATTTACTTGTCAACTCGTACCATTGCAATTAGTACGATGATACGATTGCTATTCATTAAATAATTGATTGCCATTAATACAAACATAATCAATGCACACTGCACAGTGATACTGGATAGTCCCTATTCTAGAACATAGAGGACAGAACGAACATTCACAAAATTTCATAGAAATACGCATAAGTGTTTTCTTTTATCATGTTTTTGAGTAGTACTCAGAAGTTATAATAAATAGTTTCTAAGATGTTATAATTGGTCTCACACACCTATACTCTCCATCATGCAAAAATAGAAGACAATTCGGAAATGACCAATAAAAATTGGCTCTACAGTTATGTTAGAGCAATAAAACAATATAAAAAGAACAGAAGTTGTAAAGAGACCTCTAATATACCGCAATAGATTGGTTTATTATGCCACTAAGATTCTGTCTTATTTTACACATATCTTTTGTTCAAATATACAGTTTAGATCACATACATTATCTTGGGAAAAATAGGATACAGGTACAGTATTTCATAGACTTGATAATTTAAAACAGTGAACTGTATTAATTCATAGAATAAACATGTTATTTCATTTGGAAATTAAATTGACGTGACGAGTATTGCAACAACACGGCGTATATCATCTTATTTGGTATGAAGCCTCGGGGCTATTTTCCTTCATCGCAAGATTTACAATCCTAGTACATGTCGCATGTACTAGGATGCACAAAGTAAAATAAAACTTATTTTTGAAATATATTTCCTCAGCGGAATATTTTCATAACATATTTTCAAATATATTCATATCCATTATAGTCTTCTTGTTTCAAAAGGAGTAACTTTTAAATAAATGGATCAGTGAGTAATTTTCATCCAATACATTCAAATGGAGGTTCAAAATTCTTGCCCGAAAAAAAGATCAATCGAAACATTTTTTCCGATATTGCTGAATATCTATCTCGGTTGAATTGAAAGATATGAATGAATATATTCACAGATATATCGAGTATTTGAAAGCCAACCAATGGACTCCATCTGAAAGGCAGCACCGGATGCACACTCTGTTAACAGCTCCAAACCAAATACAGACCATGTAACTAGAGACAGACATTGTTGAGCAAACAAAGGATGCTGGTACGTCAGTCGACACTCCATTGATATGCCCAGTTTGGGAGAACAGGCAAATCTATATAGTTAGATTCAGATCTGAGAGTTATTTGACACCTAGAGTGTTGGCGAATACCCTATTAGGTAAAGTGCAACAGCGTCACACAAGAACTTGGTACTCTAATGCAGCAGAGCATGATAAGAGAAAAAAAATTATCACGCGGAGTGGCTCCAGTGAAACGAGTCATATATGAAAACAAAGCTTTTGGAGGTCTCAGTTTATTTTGCATAGAATAGAAGTGAATGATGAGCCTACAACATCTCAATTCAAAGTCAGTCATCATTTGAAGAAGAATGGGTGTTGTATGACATAAAATGAACCCGTAACTAATTACTAACACCAACTCCCTCCGATGAGCTATAATGAGAGGCCCGGACTCCTTACATCTCTCTGATAGGTATAATAGTCCCCATTGGAAGGCAGTAAGAGTCAACTACAGCTCGTAATCATTAAGGTAATGGCCTACCTTAGCACCAGACAGCCAATGGACTATAATCATGGCTCAGACTCTGGAGGATATTATAGTGACGCGTCCACAAACCTCTCATTAAAATGCGATAAGAAAGGTAAAGATTACTGCCTGTCGTCACACACTACAAATAACCATGAATAAACAAATACTATATACTCCCTTTGCACTGATAGCTCTAATTATTATACCCTTTCGCTATACTACTCTGATATATCATTTCATGCAGTTCTTAAGATTGTTGAGAAACGAGTGATTCTGTTTTAAATTCCTCTTTTTCTCTCTCAGTGGGTGATGATATTAAATTCCTATATTTTTCACAGACTACTAACCGCAAAGTATAAACTAATCACATCAGTGTTCAGATTAAGTCTTTACGTTTATTGGAATGAGAATGGGCGGATGTAAGTAGCGCTGGTCAGTGGTTAATCATCACACACTAGTCACCTAATGCTAATATATTGAATAATTCCATTCTATGAGTTTCTGTCAAAAGATTACAAAAGATACACACGGCCGTACTTCCTTCCGGATGCAGTGACTGCATACCGTGTGAAATAAAGAGATGGGGATGGGTATAGAGAGGATGGGAAATAGAACTGAAAAATTTAGAATGACGGCATAACTTGTTGCGGTCATACATGGTTTTGCATTAATATGTATGCTAGTTCAGAAGTCCTCTAATAATTCTATTCTACATTAGTATGACGGTCCCTTTACTCCACTCTACATCGAAATGACGGTCCCTTTACTCCACTCTACATCGAAATGACGGTCCTTTTACTCCAATCTACATTGATATGACGGTCCTTTTACTCCAATCTACATTGGTATGACGGTCCTTTTGCTCCAATCTACATTGGTATGACGGTCCTCTCACACCGCTCTACACTGGTATGACGGTCCTTTTGCTCCACTATACATTGGTATTACGGTCCTCTCACACCGCTCTACACTGGTTTGACGGTCCTCTCACACCGCTCTACACTGGTATGACGATTCTCTCACACCGCTCTATACTGGTATGACTATTCTTTTACACCGCTCTACACTGGTATGACGGTCCTCTCACACCGCTCTATACTGGTATGACGGTCCTCTCACACCGCTCTACACTGGTATGACTGTCCTTTTGCTCCACTATACATTGGTATTACGGTCCTCTCACACCGCTCTACACTGGTTTGACGGTCCTCTCACACCGCTCTACACTGGTATGACGGTCCTCTCACACCGCTCTACACTGGTATGACGATTCTCTCACACCGCTCTACACTGGTATGACTATTCTTTTACACCGCTCTACACTGGTATGACGGTCCTCTCACACCGCTCTATACTGGTATGACGGTCCTCTCACACCGCTCTACACTGGTTTGACGGTCCTCTCACACCGCTCTACACTGGTATGACGGTCCTCTCACACCGCTCTACACTGGTATGACGATTCTCTCACACCGCTCTACACTGGTATGACTATTCTTTTACACCGCTCTACACTGGTATGACGGTCCTCTCACACCGCTCTATACTGGTATGACGGTCCTCTCACACCGCTCTACACTGGTATGACGGTCCTCTCACACCGCTCTACACTGGTATGACGGTCCTCTCACACCGCTCTATACTGGTATGACGGTCCTCTCACACCGCTCTATACTGGTATGACGGTCCTCTCACACCGCTCTACACTGGTATGACGGTCCTCTCACACCGCTCTACACTGGTATGACGGTCCTCTCACACCGCTCTACACTGGTATGACGGTCCTCTCACACCGCTCTACACTGGTATGACGGTCCTCTCACACCGCTCTACACTGGTATGACGGTCCTCTCACACCGCTCTACACTGGTATGACGGTCCTCTCACACCGCTCTACACTGGTATGACGGTCCTCTCACACCACTCTACAATGGTATAACGGTCCTCTCACACGGCTCTACACTGGTATGACGATTCTCTCAAGTCACTCTACACTAGTATGACGGTCCTCTCTCACTGCTCTACACTTGTATAATGGTCCTCTCTCACTGCTCTACACTTGTATAATGGTCCTCTCTCACTGCTCTACACTTGTATAATGGTCCTCTCTCACTGCTCTACACTTGTATAATGGTCCTCTCTCACTGCTCTACACTTGTATAATGGTCCTCTCTCACTGCTCTACACTGGTATAATGGTCCTCTTTCACCGCTTTACACTGTTACGGCGGTCCTCTCAAGTCGCTTTACAATGGTATGGCGGTCCTCTCACCGAGATCTACATCGCTATGAGAGTTCCCACATCCATCACTACGATTTCCGTTTGTATCACCTGAATGAAAAAACATGATTCAGGTTATTGGTCAAGTATCTATATTCTTCAACCAAAGAGAGCGCCTTACTATAAATTACCGATACGGCCTAATTATTCGAAAGTGGCCAATAACTATAAAATATTTGTACCATAAATCCCCCATCTCTCCACTTCATTATTTTACATGATTCTATAAAATATATCACAGTACCAGGTGAGCAACACAATGCGAGTCTAGAAATAGTGACACTAGAATATAGCGGTCAAATTAAATCTATTTTTCAAATGCTAAAGGTCATTAAAAAAAAAAGCTTGGTTATAAGAGTTGATATATTTTTCACATTCAATACCCGAGTACTGTTTTTTTTAGCATATTCTGATTATTAACAATTCTTAATTTCTAAAGTTATCTTAGAAAGAAAATATTCATTATAAAAAATATACAAGTCAGTTTTCAATACCGGTTGAACATTATATCTAGTTACCATAAGTGAAGAGAACTATTCATTTTAATTCCCCCAAACCATCTTAAAAACCAACAAATTTAATCCGGCTTTGAATGTCATCAGGACATATCGATGGCCTTAATCCGGTACTCTATTAGGATGGGATAATAAAAGCACCCACCTACTTACGCGATCAATAGGCTTAGTTGAACATCATCCTAATCTCGAAAAATGTTCACATGGTTTTATACCTACGAGGAAGTTTTAATTTTTTTTCATACAGTGTAGAGATATTGTGTAACGACTGGATGTTTGAAGTGAATTGGAACGACTTGTAGAATATATTTAATAGATTAAATAAAATATACTGTTGAAAATATAGTGTGGAAGACGAAAATTAGTTACCAACAGGAAGTTAAAACAATTCGGACCCTTTTCTCAAAACCGTCAATTCAATTAAACAAATAATTTAATACTAAAAAACTTTATTCAAACTACTTTAGAAGATCCACACTCAGTATTCAAATCGGAAACACCAATAGCCACTTGGTCCAATCGATTATTCCCCCAACTTTATGATAGAAAGATAACAAATCCTCTCGCCGATGAAAAAAGATACTCCCTCCAGTCTCTTCAAGGTAATCTACTAATTATGATAATGAGCCAAAGTGGCAAGCGCTCAAAAATCCTCGTGTCTTTTTTTTCAATCCCTACGAAATCTCCAAAGATGGAAAGTTTATCCTTGAGACCTCCGCCTGTACTCGCGTTCTATATAAGATTTCTTTCTCTCTTTCGTTCATCTCTCAAGATCCACTCCTTGTTTTCCTTTTCAATTGACGAGAAGGAAATTGTCTGAAGTTTCCCCGAGAGAAGATTTCAATGAGGGTGAGCGTCTCAGGCCAAATGTTAGGCATTAGTTTTGTTAGGCTCTTTTCTTTGTGTTGAACAAACACACTTTTATTTGACTCTTGCGAGCTTTCTAAGGAGATCCCTTCAAGGGTTATTGCTCTACTTCCACTTTCCTCCCTCCAAGAAATTGAAAGAGGACTCCACTAATGATGTGCTAACAGCGAAACTTCTTTCTTCTTTCCATTTTCAAACCGTTCTCCATTCCTGTTTCTCAATATCACACCAATTACTTTATATCCCTAAAGCATGATATATGCCCTTTCCATTTTCTCTCTTGACAGTCTACTGCTTCTCCCGATCATTTCCTCGATATTTCTAACTCTAGCAGCAAATATACATTGCGAGATATCTATCTTTCATTTCCTCTCAACACTGTAGATCATAGGATTCATTTTTATATCATAACTCCCCTCTGACACTCGATTACAAGCGTTGTTTCTTATTGATAACAACTACCTTCAACTCCTTCCTTAACCCACTACCTGATCAACACGATTAATCATAATTCAGTAAGTTTTAATCATATTATCAGTGAATGATACCGAGCACCAAACGGATTCTTTCATAGTTCAAATAACTGTGAAAACATTCGCACTATCTCAAACCAAATTTTATAAAACAATAATACGTGTTATCAGGTCAAAGCTATGAAATCGTTGAATTTCTCCTCGTCTTCTACTCAATTAGTCGTCTCTTCCACACAGAGCCAATCTATAACATCCCTTCCCCTCTGATGTCATCTTAATTCCAGAGCTTCTCGTTCAACGGAGAGATTTGGAATTAGCGACGAGGGGAAGATAGCGCCTCAGCTAGGTCCAATTGGTTTAGGCCTGATAATGGGTAAAAAAAATTCAAAACATACAGTTTTAGACTACATAACAGTTATGTAAATTATTTCTAGTTGAATGAAAGGTATTTTCTTTATAAAGCAAATCTCATCAGAATTGTGTTCTTTACAAATCCTCCTCTTCAAGCGCTGCTCAGTGTTCATTTCTTTGCCCTCTTCATCACACTTGGTCTGGCCAGAGGACCCTTCAAGCCAGAGGACCTTAGAGATAGAGCACGACAAGAATACTCTAGAGATCTTACAACGAGCTAATTGTCTGTTGAGGGCTTGCAGCAATCATGGTGAAAAGCGAAGAAAGACAGGAGTGAAGGATTTCAATTTTGGGAAGTAATTATTTTTCCAGAGCAATTAAATATATTAAAAAACTTTTTATATGTTTATCTAATGATTATGAAATATTTGTGTAAAGACTTATTAAATATCAAATCATTGAACCGTTTTGTGATGCAACAGCTGGAGTCTCGTAAAAGAATTATTGTCCATGCCCGAGTAAACATGGAGGTCATAATAATGAGAGGACCCTAACACCTTCCAGATGGATTAACAATGCCAGATGTCTGCTCCCTTTACACCCTGAGGGGAGCATTAGCCCCAGGCATTCGTTATAATCACCTCTGTAATTGGAGACACAATTAGGCTCTGGATTTCTGTGTGTGTTTGCTCTTCTAATAAACTAACAACTCTGCTGGAGTCAGCTGGTCATGCAGTTGGGGAGAAAAGACAAACATGATGCAGATATGAGAAGAAGAGGAGATACAGTCCATGCGATTTAAGTTTGAGCATCAAATGCTACACATTTATAGAGATCAAATTCACAGTTGATGGTAATACAACTATAAGGTCAATACACTCAATTGATCATCTTTCATTTTGATAACTTGGGATTTTTTAACCATTAAATTGTACGTTACTCATCGTTTTACAATTGAGCATAATAAATCTGTAAGAAGGTCATAGATTTTTATCTTGCTACCCTTCACAAGAAGCTTATGTTCTTATCAAAAGCTTCCAATTATCTGTAATAGGTGTACTTAGAAGAGAGATTTAGATACATTTGAAAAAAAATTGAGACTTAACATACTAATTCATAGATGGAAGACTTTCGGCGAATATTATATTTTATTCATATAGTTATCCAATTTACAGAATTTAACATTTCTTTACGAAATTTATTCACTTATAAATCTCTGATAAGTTCAGTTGAGAATAAATTACAATCACCGAAAGAAGTTGTTCACACCGGTGTTCTTACATATAATGTACCGTATAACTTCCACTTCAGCCAGAGTACTCTTATTATTATTCTTACTAAAAAACCACTGAATTGTACCAATTACCTTACAATCTACTGAGGAGACAATCAGAATAAACCAGTACGTCTGAACAGATAGACTCAAAGTGGTTTTGATTAAGCCTAGAAATGATAGCCTGAAGGTTAGAAAAACAGAGAGGGGTGTATGATTAGCCATCTATATGTAAATAGGTTTATGTGTGAGAGTGCATTATGCACTGCAGGCTTTATTCACTACATGGGGACTAGAAGGGTGAGATGTAAATGAGTTAGAACAGAGGGACCAAGTAGATACAAAATAGGTCGATATTTATTAAAAAGTTTCCTCATAAATATCCAATAGAAAATCAAATTAGTATGAGCAGAACGAATTTTTCCACATGGTTTAGAAATTAATGTATTGATATATATTTTTTAGTTGAATTTATTCTCCTAAATGAAAACTATCCATTGCTGTCTTTCTGAACGTCAGTTAGCGCACAATATTTTGCTGACAGTGGCACTTTTTCATATTGTCGATGCCGAGGCAGTCTTTCCAACTCCGTCAGAACCACAACCCATAACTTGAAAAGCGAAGGAGAGCAACTAGCTGCGGATTTCTCAGCACAAACTACCTACCTTTTTCCGATTGATTTCAGAGAGAGGGGAATAAATCAAATTGTCGAGAGGGGAGAAGTGGCCCCTCGAGGGGTTTCCATGTGAGCTGAAGGACATGAATGCTGCTAAAATGAAATGGAAAAGATTTTGATGGAACATCAGGGTAGGAGAAAGTGAATGATTGGAATGTAATATGATTTCTCAGAGAAAAAACACAGTTCAGAGGAATTTTAAAAATGCTTAGATAAAATACGCAGACGTGGAATTCAACTCTTGTTCTATTTGCTTTCGATGAAGGATTCATTCGACCAAAAGTGAGTAGTCTATATTTTACTGCACCGATGAATATATATTGCAATGAAGATCAGAAGGTAATGCCTCGGATTTCAATGCAATGACAAATTAACAGAATTAATCGCACAACCGAATGATTTAAATTTCTTTTCCCAAAAGAATTGGGCGTTTCAGTCACATGAAACAAATTTTTCATGACTTACGACATTTGTTTCCCGCTCAGTCTAGCGATGACAGTAGTTCCTCATCAGAAAAGGCTAACAGAGAACAAACAGTCATTGGAGATCTTCTGAGTCTGTGGGCACAACAGGAAATGACATTCTTTGTCAATGCATGACACCGAAACACAAAATTTGAACTTGAGAGCCCGAAATAATGGGATGACAATCGTATACTGTGAGAACGTCTGTTGGAAGTAATTGACGCGATTTGAGTCATTATCTAAAGATTAATTGTCTGCATCAATTGGGTGTTGCTACATCACATTAATGATTGTCTCAGATAGCAGCAATAGCGGATGAGAGAACCTGACACCAATCATTTCAACAACCAATATTCCAGAGGCTTCCATATTGCCCTAGTAGGACAATCGATAAAAGTACTGAGAGTTCAGTGTTTAAGTTTTTGATCCCCTATCTAACTAACCTCATTGTATCGCTCTGCGATCAATAGGCAACCACCAGCTAACAGCTGTCCGTGTGGACGGTCTGAAGAGGGAACAGAGTCCTTTGTCAGAGTCACGTGATCCCTCCTTATTAGAATAGGGAGTATGGAGGTCTGTAATTATACTAAATTATTATATAAACATACTTCGTAGCGTATATTCCAAGAAGAAGAACTTTGTGGCAAAGCGCGAGTTATTTCATATATGCTACAGCACATATTATTGTTAGTTACAATCCAATGAAACTGATTTAAATAATGATATTCATGAATGACAAGAGCAAATTCTCATGTAATTCGTCGATTAAATCAATTCACGCGCTCCAAAAAGAAAGGGCGTCAATCCGTGAAATCAATGCATAAATCCAGAAGCCGATGGCCCGGAGCCACTGCCCAGATTGCCAGAAGATTGAACCGTTGATTAGATCCTAGCCACAGTGATTGATTCGAAAGAAGATCTATGACTATAGATGGGGATTTGTGACGGTGATCGGTAGTCGATTGGCGTCACGACCTGAATGTAAAACTGACTAACAACGAAAATAACTGTTATATATCGATGAAGGAATATTTCATAATCGGTCAGAAAATTATATACAAGTTATTGAAACCCCTTATCGTGTTTCATTAAAGTAGTTCTACACTTTGCTCAACATTTAATTGTTTATAATAAAGCTTAGCAATGATTTTTAACAGCGTCCCAAAATAAGAGCAGTACACCCAACGGTTAGTACGAAGAGACTTTATTTTTACTATCTGAATCACCTTTAAACCGCCTCTATCCGCGGCAATTCGAAGGAAGATAGAGTCAGCTTACGGAGTCATAAAGGGCCGGAGAGTTGGTCCCATGACAGCAATCGCGACCCTCACCCATCACCCCACATACTGTTAGCACTCGACACGCAGTCCCTTAACAGGCCGGACTAACTAGACAATAAAGTCCTCCCTAATGTCAATACAATCACTATAGAGTAACACAAAAACTCATAGCGCATGAGAAAGATTTCACAAAAGCATTTGAAGCTATGAAATAGTCTCAACGAACATTTTCGGTGTCAAAACAGTGATGTATTCATAAAAAGTGTAGATATTTAAGGAATTGTTGCTAAAAATAAATTCCTTCTTATATCTTATAATTAACAAAGCCTATTCAAGTGCTGAAAGAGCGCTTTTTTAACGTTCAGACATGTTCCGAATCGTAGTTACTCGATTTATCAATTATACGAAGGAGTGAGGGTCTCATCAAACATGAAATTTGGTCCCTTTCTCATACATTCGTTAAAGGTCTCAAGGGAAGAATTTGAGGGTCAAACAATACCCCGTCCTACTCGAATGACACATCTACTAGACTCCTAAGGCCTCTTCACAACATCATGAAATGTGCTTCATAAAACTAGCCTATTTGAAGTTAGAGCACAAAGTTTGAGTTTCTCTTACTTTCCTGGAATACAAATGTCCCTCGTCTCCGATTGTTTTTATTGAGTTACTAAAGTGAGAGGGAACAGTTCGAGTGCTTGCGTAGAAGAAGAACAATCATTTACAGCCGGTACTGACAGAAATGATCCCAATATCTCTAACTTCTTCTGTGGAACTGTCGTATCATCTACTGGAGCACTGGGCAGTACAGGGTAGGGGTGTGGGGTGATGTATATATAGGGTGTCTGTGTTAGATTACCACGGATCGTGATATGGCATATAATGGCTTATGAGGGCTTGCTGGGGATATAGATACAGCACCAAACAGAAATTTCTGCTAGCATATATAGTCCAGAGACAATATTTCATTCTTCTCAGCCTTTAGCGTTCTGGTATCACTTTGAATCATTGTCAATTATATTTACACAATCTTCAATACTTTTTTTTTAAATTTTCTTTAATTATTAATCAGATGCTTAAATTATTGACCAATAGAAAACTGGTGGTAGGCTCGTCACATAATCCATTATGCAAAGGATAGTCCTTTATAGAGAGGGCTAACCAATGACGAAAGAGGGTGAGGGATAAATTGATGAGATGGGGTATCTTCACGCACCATCTGCACAAAACGCTCAGCAGTGATAAATATTGATGATGCAAAGAAGGGAAGCTTTTAATGGCAGAAGCTAACCCATCATAAGACCTATGATGGTAGGTAGAGTAACTCTATCTCCCTCTTTTATTTTCATGGATAGAAACATCACTTTAATGATCAATACACCTGAAGTGTATCCTAATAATATTAATGAATACTATATATATTAAACGGGTTGTTTAACTTGTTTTAACGGGAAACCATCTTCCATTATCATATGAGCTTTACGACCACCCATCATTCGCATTTAATGGGTGCAAACCATCTAACATTTACTTTGATCGATATGAATATTCTAGCCATAGAAAGGTGCAAAAAATACAAACTATCATCTCTGATGGTCCAAAGTTAAAATGAGTCCAATGAAGATTATACTTAGCCATGCATATAATGTGAAAATGAATCCAACAATTGCGAGTAGAGATAAAAATTAATTTCAATATACCAACTGTTTAGTGCAGCGAGATTAAATTAATTGAAAACATGCGAACAATACCACTTACTCACAATGCAGATTAGGTTATAAGTACATTTGAGAGCAACATGCTAATGTATATGTTTGACTTAGAACTCTTTTCAAACATATTTTATTAAATAAATCAGAATACATTCATCTTCTGCTGACTTTCACAATAAAATTCATCAGAAGCTTTACAGTTTAGACATTGGCAAAGATAGCATCATTGGTCTATTATTAAATAGTCATCCATTTTTCTTTCTTTCAAAATTCCAAACCATAATTATAATTGTTTCAATGAACGGTAAAGGGGCACTTAAGATTTGACTGAGATCGTCGAAGCTATTCTTCCCTTTCAGTTATTTTTATTAGATATTAAAAATGTGGTATCATAGATGATTAAAATAAATAGGAAATCAAATGGAAATACCTGCATTGTCATATTTAATAGCATAATTTCCTTATTATTTAGCATAAAAATAAAATATTAACGTTTTCTTATATAACATTGCTTATAAACAGTGCTTATAATAAAACATTGCTTCAAATCTTATTTATCAATTTTAAATCTTATAATCAGTATAAGCTTAAGTGCACCTTTACCTAATCAACTTTTTGACACCAATATATTACGAGACAAATAATCCTGCAAGTACATTGTAACTGGCAGAGGGTTTTTAATATTCTATGATTGTGAGGGCAAAGCAGCGGACACGCTTCAGAGGGTGAGAACCCAGTGACTATCACCACCCCACACACTATTACCCTCCAACAATTGGCTTAGAGAGCGTGAATCAATTCTGTTTGCTCGCTAATTGATTTACTCATGATTGAGACTGAGGATTAATACAATATAAATATGCATAGTTCGTGAAATGAGAGATTAAATTCATTAACTGGCTATTGCTATCTTTGGGATTTACAGTGCCGTATGATGATGAACTTTAGATCGAAATGATTTTGTATCCTAGTAACAGTGATTAACTCATCCATATATATATTTTTTTTTGACATAAACACTGCCTAAACTTTCTCTTCTAGCCAACGTATAGATGATACTTACAAACTTAACACCATCAATTCAAAAATCAAAGTATTTAATAATAAACAAAATCAGATAACAAATGCTATTTAACTCAATATAGTGTGAAAAATGGAAATATATGCGGCTTAAATTTGCGCAATAATTAAATGTCACTACTCATGTACGTTAAATCTTCAATGATATGTTCGCCATGAATATCATTACAGCCTAACTATATATGCTTATTATCAACATAACAACGAAGTGCAGATCTCATAACTGAATGTACAAGCTATAAATGAAGAGGTGCATACATAATTAATCAGAATGAACATATTCTAAGTCCATTAGAGGGGCCTATGCGAGTCCTCGCCTAATTACCATTCGGATTCTTTACGGAATTCAAATTAGAATTTTGCCTTTTTAATTCTTTAGCTACCGCGTGCGTCAGAGCAGAGTTGAGAGGAAGGAAGGGGAGGGGGTGATAGAGGGAGAATAAATCTCCACCATTGTATGCTCTGATCGACAGCGGCAAAAAATAGTCAGTGGAGCTTTAGGTTATGGGTGAGGTAATGTTTTTAGGGTGGAGGAGAATGGCTGCCATGAATACCGAGTGTTTGCGTGAATGGACGGCCAATAGATTATGATTTAGCTTATTGTCTGCCACTGCAAAGGGGATACTGAGAGCCATAAAATAGGATCGCAGGGCAAATTCTAACCGAGACCGTGGAAAAATGGGACTGTATCTATTGTGCCGATGTTAATTCACAATCAATGAGGTTACAAATATGTTTGTTGAGGAAATGAAAGGCAAACTTGATTTCTTTTGTATCATACAAACTGAACTATTCCTTTCACTTTATAACTATATATTCGTTTGCTACAAAATTTGCACATCAAAACATTGGTTAAACTGAAGGGTAACAGGAAATTATTAATTTGCACAGTCTCGTTCAGACCCGCATGATGTAAAACATTCAATGACGTTTCAAAAGGGTTGATAAGAATATACGTCACTATTTTAGTTGAGATTAATAGACACAATGGATGAACATCACAATGGTTACTAAAAATGTCAATTAAACTCTAGCTCGAAAGGTTTATGCTAGCTCATCCTCTTAGCTCACTTAATTATACGGTTGCAGAGATACTTTTTTTTCACACCTAAATAGCTTGTTTCTCGAGTGAATTTAATCAGTTAAATCTAGAAGCTAGTGCACACCAAAGAAGCACCCCAATTTGAAAAGGCACGAACCCCAAAAAAGTTTCCAGGCCATTTAACAATTTCTTTCCTCGGCACAGCACATTTGTTACAGCGGAAGTCTGAAATCCAGAGAAGGTTGTGTGGTCGCTGAAATTCCTACCTACCTCCTATTGCTGAATTCTGAGCAAATTTTCCGAGAAGCAATTTAGAGAGACTCCTTCTTTCCTTCTTAACTTCGCTCCTTATTTCGCTGCAAAGAGAGTGAGCATTTTTTTCAATCTTATACGCCGCCTGAATATATATTGAGGTAGATCCAGACCCTCCCCTCCCACCCACCCTCAATGTTATTGAAGCCATTACCTTCTCCTACTCTTCCCTCCACCCCCAGAAGAATGTCTCTGATACCTTTCTTTGCGGTCGAGGGGACGGATCCATTAAGAGTCTTAAAAAGGACATCAAAAAGTGATGCCTGCTTGACCAGAGAGCGCCCAAACTTTGGCGATATAATCTCCTCTACTTAATTTAGCCACAGCTGCTGCAGTCTCTTCGGCTTCTCTTACAGAAGATTGAGTCAAGTAATCAAAAACAAAAGTTGCGAAGAAAGAAGTGGTCGACGCAGCATTTCCAGACAATATTTGTCTTCTGAAGTTGTCTATTTTTTGACCAAGCATTTGTTTGTTTGTGTGTCCACTAGCCTACCTCCTCAAAAATTATAAAGCTGCCCAAAATGTCGAGTCTTTATTTGCAATGCTCCAGGTTCATCTTCTAGATTTTCGCTTTATTTTTTCCCGGCATTTCGGGATGGGTTTTTCTTTCTTCTTGAAAGCGGCAAGAAAAGCAGAGTATAGATATAAGATTCTTACACTAGAGGAGGGAGGTACTGGTCGGGGGTGGACGTTCATCGATTTTACGCCTGGTGAAGGAGGTGTTGGTGGAAAAAATGAGGGGAGGCTAACTTCCACTTGACTTGTTCACTGCGGCAACTCTAAGGAACAACTTAGGAAATGAAAATAAGGAAGCGAGGAGACTCAGACCAGGTACTTCAGTGACTGCTTGTATGTCTATACCGGCGAGCTATAAAGACTTTTGGGAAGGAGCTCAGGATACATTGGAGAGATCACAAGGTCTCAAGAGGAAAGAAGTAGGAAGAAAGAGATGCTCTGACGACACACGTGAGCCTCTGTCAGCGAGAAAATAAAGATCCTCCTTGAAATTCCCTGAGATAAAAGAGACTCGAGAGAAGTCGGTGCTTTTTGGTCCACCAAATGATGTCTGGGCAAAAAGTGGAGTAATAAAGTTGTACTCGAGAAAGAAATATGTTGGCGGAAGAAGGCGCTCGATGTAATTGAGCGGCACATCTCCTGGCAGATTAATCTTGCCTCTGAACAGTTTAGGTTTTTAGGTTGAAAAGAGTGGATGTATAAAGCTTATAACTTACCACCAAATATATGTGCAAAGGTTTTACAAGATACGACAATTTGTTGCAATCTGTTCATCTCCTAACATTAAATTCTAAAAACAATGAATGACTATACCATAATTTCACTTAAACCTGCAAACTTTATCAACACAACTTTATCTTGATAAAGCCGTATTTGTATGTAGATTCACATACTTCACACGCTTATCAATGGTATCAGTGTACTGTCAACAGTTGAAAAAAAGACAGTTTCTCTTTGTTCAAGCAACTAATGAACTGATATTAAATATAACCCCAACATAAACAATCATTCGCATCGCCGCCCAACACAAACATACCATTAAGCTCTAATTAAAGCTGTGAAGTGTCTATTCAAATAAATCTATAGAGCATACCAAAGTGGAGCAACTTGCTGCAGCTAAAACAGTGATCGGAACGAACACAGATTCTTACACATATACCTCTGTTTGCTCTCTGTACACACAATCTACTTATCAGTACTTGTTGTTTGTTCAATCGCATGTAAGAGGATTATTAATTACCGCATCTGTTTATCAACACTATATTTTTTAGAACACCATCTATGTGCAACTTTGATACCTTTTATGTGCAACTTTGCAAACATTTAATACAAGAAGCTGAATTCATTTGAGAGAAGAAAAATAAATTTACTAATACTCAGTTTTTTGTATCATGAAATTGAAAATATGAGAGCAGTAACATTATTTTAATCTTCAAAAAAAAAAAGACAGTGCAGAATACAATACGTATTTTAATATTTTTGAGACACTCATATTTTGAATATATCATTTTAAACATGACACCCATGATGAGACGATTTTTACCTGAATGCATCCTATTGAAATTTATTCACCGAAAAGTTGGAAGCTCAATTTCAATCCTATTCATTCAATGACAATGAACACAAATGGATAAAAAAACAGAGGAACGTCAACTCTTAGAAAGTACACAATAAATTTAGTTTGTTCACAGGCAAGGAGAATCAACGTCGAGTAATTCCCTTGTAATTCCCTTCTGTCAACACGGGCTGCAAATTGTGTCCGTTGAGGAAGTTGTTGCCGAGTTACTTTCTACTAATTCGTTTGCTTGCCGCATTAGAGAAGATGAAACAAACGTCAGGGAAAAAGATGGAGTACATTCTGAACACAGATATGGTAGCGTGACTGTAATCGTTTATCAACAAGAAAATAATACTTCATGCTTATTTAATACTATGACACGAGATTCATAAGCTTCATGATTGAGCAAGTTTTAATAATTGTTATAATTAGATTTTTTGTAAAATTTAGTTACGAATTAATGAAGTTGTTTAATTTGATACATATATATTCGAGAAATGTTATATGGAAGATAAACGATACTCATGAAAACCTTGTTATATAATAAAGCGGAAAAAGATATCAATAAATAGATAGCAATATTTGGAGAGTGATCCTATTTCTGAGTCGGTACAGAACTAAGGCAAAGAGGATATATAGGTAGCGAAAACCTTCCAAAAGCCACTCGTATTTCTCGAGGGTAATATTTTTGCGTTGCGTTTGCTCAGACGCACACAAAGTGGCTGGTGTGTTTTCTCTGCAAATATTTTGGCTTTATTAGTAGAGTGGCGGCAGCAGCTACCGTAAGAGCAGATAGAGTCTTGGTGGCGAATAAGGAACACATTGAGCATGACTAAGACATTCTGAAGGAGACGCGAGTGTTTGAGAAGTTACTAGAGGGATTGCAAAATCATATATCGAACTATCATGGAGGTAAAGTCTTCAATAAATAATAATCCAGCTCCCAGATACAGTCCAACTCAATTATATTTTGAAGTGACAATAAGATTCAACTCATCGAAATGAGGGAAGATAAGAGGGAAGTCGTTGAAGAGGGTAAAGAGTGCCTCTTTTATTAGTTGATTTAGAGGGAGCGCAGCGGGGAGAATCTACGATGTCGGCAACTAAATTGAATCGAAAAATCAGGGGAGGAATTTCATGGCGACTGGAAGAGGATTATCCTCCATGATCGGATTTGCTGGCGAAGGTATTACCTCCTTCCGATAAGCTGTCTGGGTTAGTATATATCTTTCTTTTCCCTCACTGACTTTTTGTTATTGGTAGCTAATGCAGTCATACACTTTGATGAGCAATTTGAATCAACTGAAGCATGAACTGAAGATAATATAAACCATTTACAATTTCTCGAACGTTTTATTTAGGGAATGAAAAAATGAATAACACACATGAGCATTAAATTTATACTTTGATAATTTTAAAGACAGGAGGATATAATGACCCTAATTTAGCTCGAGACACAGAACCACTCAATTTAGATAGAACTAAAATAGAGAATATTAAGGTACTAAATGGCTTGCAGTGGCACGGTTAAGCTCTACTATCATTGCACATTATGCCTTCATGGCTCTGTGCCGTAAAAACATTATGGCACATAAAGCACTCTTAAAGAGTCGACATCTTAAGCTCATTTTCTTTATTAGATAGATTAACGCGTTGTCTTGGCAACTTGACAAATGACATAAGGTTCAATATCAAAGCCTTCAACTTATTTAGAATGCACTTTAAGCACAAATGAGTTTGTGAAGGCTTTAAAAATCTCACTGAACAACTTTGAGTCTAGAACAAGTATTACCTAGATTGAAACTTTCCTAATAAACCTTTACGAGCTTCCAAACGAACCCGGGCAGGCAAATTAAATTTCCTAAATTGTTTTCAGCTGTTTTGATGAGAAAAGGCAGAAAGGTTTTTGATGTTTACGTGAACATCAAAGAGTTAATTTGAGCGTTACTTCGCCCCCAGAGGCTTTTAATAACTATGCATTGAAGCTACACTACCCACCACCGATTTGGCTTCGAAACGCATCCGCATACAAAGAAGCTTTTGTGATCATTTTATACCAACAGCGTATCTTTCAGACTTTTTCTCTCTCTTTTTTTATGCTATAGTAGAGTGGGGGCCAAACGAACTGTTTGACAAGACGAGTCTCTTCATCTATCGGCATTAGTTGCGCCATCTACCACCACCTCATAATCGAACTTCGCTAGAATCTTTCAACTAATCATGAACAGCACGTTAATAATATTGAGATAAATACTGCTCAAGGCAATTTGTGAGTTATGTAAATAAAGAAAACGTGCTCTTTTCTGTTATTCTAGGCGAGAAAGACTGAAAATCATACTGCATATCACGAATCGGCAACTCTGTACCAAGAACAGCCAATGGCAGACCTCTAGAAGCTTTAGTCAACGTTGACTAAACTCCGCGTTCACGTCAGCCTGGCTATTCTGAGAATATTGCGTGTTAAATCTCATTCTGCGATGCTAATGTAACTGTAATTCCAAGAAATAATTTATATCAATATGGAATTGTTATTTTTTGATAGTAGAGTTGATGGGGGTTGGGTATCAAGAGGCAATATGCGGGCAGAGTTCGGCTGTGGTGACGCGTATCCACTTTACGCCTCGGAACAAAAGACAGTAGTTGTTAGTGCTGTTATTAGGGGAGAGGGAGAGCTTTATCTCTACTTTTCACGAGGAGATGGATATACCCTGAGCGCGCACACACACATGGGGACTGCTAGCGAGAGATGAAAAACCTTTCGCCGTTGTTAATGGTCTGTGGAGAACAGAGTGCGTGTAGGGGGCCATAAGAACAAATTGTGCGGAATTAGGCCAGATAACTAAAATAATCTTACTTAACTCAAGATTGATATTTTTCTCACATTAATAGAAGAATGAGTTGCATTTTTTCAGAGCAAGAGAATTGAAATGATGACCATTGTTAGATATTTCAGATTTTCAATTCATCACGTCAAGTAGAGTACGTATTTCTAAAGAACGAGTACAAAGAATACAGAGTAGGTACCATCCATGTCAGATATCGTCTACTTGTGGCTTCAACTGTACCTACATAAATTATTGAGTGCTAGCAGTCTTCACAGAACAATGTCTAGTGGGTTTCACATCATCATTTGTTTTTTGCCCTATTCTATTATTGTTTGAAGAATGAATACACCATTTGAAGCACTTGAAAGAAAGAAGGGCTCTTTTTATATCTTCAGACAGACCATTGTTGTTGTAGTTTACTTGAAAATAATGATTACGGTAGAAGAACATGACTTTTTAACTTTCTATCTCTATCCTTTTTTGGTACCTGGTGGTTAGTGCGTGATAGATTGTTCTGAAATGGCAAAATATTGTCTTCTACAATTCGTGATAGGTTGGAATAAAAGTGGAGAGCTTTATTGTTCTAATTATCTCTGCAAATGTCAGGATGTTTCGACAATCACTCACAATGGAATAAATGGATTTTTAATTCATCAAAGCAGATTGGAAATGAAATAACAAAAGATTCTATTTTTTAATTCTCAGAAGAGATTAACAAAGCCTTTTCAATTAACAATGATAAATAGTTGAATAGAAATAAATTAGAAAATAGTATGAACAACATATGTGGTTTATTTGTGTGAACTTGTGAATAGAAATTACAATAAATATAAAAAGAAAAATGGATGCAAAACAGACAAATGATTATGTTCTGAAATACCTATTAAACAAAATAAGAAGAAAAAACAGATTAACATATAAAAATAATTTCACTTTCAAACATCAGTTATAATAATTTGTGTTAAAACATTATTGCATTCAATGATTAAATCCAACCAACTAATTATTCTTAACACAGTATATAACTAACCATTATACTGCATTAATTACTCTGTCATTAATCAATCTAATCTTTTTGTTTGTCAGAAAAAAGTCAGATGAGATCTGCTCTGAGGCAGTTGAAGTTATCAGCCCAATTTACCAGAGTCATTATCAGACCAAACTGACATCTAAAACATCTGGCTCTTTCTCCCCATGAATTGCAGAGAGTGAGATAAGAGGCCTCATTGCCTCCACTGATAGCCATCATCAGTAACAAATGACTCTGATTGCTCCACACTTTGATTGAAAAAGATATGGCAAATACAAGCTACCTAATAGACTGTGTAGGGGCCTGTTGTATCCACCTTACTGTGAAGGTGGTGGTGAATTTGTGTGCCTGAATGTGAAGGAAGTGGTGAATTTGAGTGCCTGAATGTGAAGGTGGTGGTGAATTTGAGTGCCTGAATGTGAAGGTGGTGGTGAATTTGAGTGCCTGAATGTGAAGGTAGTGGTATTAGTAATTTAAATATACATAAATGTGAATGATGTGGTATTAGTAATTTAAATATAAATAAATGTGAATGATGTGGTATTAGTAATTTAAATATACATCAATGTGAATGAAATATGGTGTTACATAAATTATATTGTGAAATAGATTGTAATTCACACATTTATGGTGAATAAGATACTAATAGTGTTATATGCACTTTAAAAGTGAATAAGGTGGTGTAATTTTATCAGTTTATATATATTTATGTATAGTATTTGTGTGGTAAATGGAATTTTTAATCCAAAGAAATGAAATGATGTCTTTAAATCAAACTATCAATCTACTAATATCAGTTTATAAATAGTATAGAACCATCATTCTAATGCAGATTAAATGTTGAAGAAGTGATAGGTCATTTAATTTGAGATTGTTAATGGTAGTCTATGTGTCTAAGAATATAATGAAGGTTTTATATCCAGACCATTCATTGTAAATGCTATTAGCTAACTATCAGAATTGAGGTGCTTGTTAGAAAATTTAATTCAACTCCATGAGTGATGAATTGATAAGAAAATGCCAGAGCTCAGGTGATACATGAATTACATGGATGTAATATATGGCAAGATTAAATCAACTAACACAGGCTTTAATAAATACCATTGACAATTTCAGTTTTTCAGTCAATCAATAATTTGAACTTCTTTATATAGAGTATAGAAATATTCTGATCAAGTTATCTGTGAAACAAAACCAAAGAATCTATATTAAATTATGCAAAATGGTTTAACTTAATCCCCAAGTGAAAGATTCCTATAGAAAATGGCTTTAGCCTTGTAGTTTTACAGAAGAAAACAAATATTACACACATTCATAGGAATAATAGAATGACTATTTCAACGGTAATAAAATGAAATTGGATACAATAGATGAATGTGAATGCTATTAAATTGGATGACGGTGGTAAGGTAAGACTACCTTATTAACCCACTACCTAACTACCTAGGTACCTTCAGTAGGAGAACAAAAGTGGAAGAAAATGATGGCAACAGAGCTAGTTTAAGTTATCTATCATAACCACAGTTCAAGAAATTACCTATAATATAAATAATAAATACAACCTAAGTATAGAATCTTAATCAAACGATTAAAATTATACACTATTTTCCACTCTAATCTCAAATATCAGAATGGTCAACACATTCTGCAATAAAATAGTAATCAAATTTTCTTGCTATGTGCTTAAATCTCAACTAATCAGATTTATTTACAATTTGGCATTGTGTTTTTGACTTTATTGTAACAAACTCAGGCAGAAATCAGAAATTTTTCACTCACCAAATTGCAAATATATATTTCATTTAATTGGCAAGAACTGACACAATTCCTAAACCATGATAGGCTCATTTTAGAAGATTTCAAGTCAAAATTAACCTGGGAACATAGTAATTAATATATGTGTTTTTTGACCATTTGAAATGTAAGCCATAGAATTGGCTGTAACGGACATATATACAATATGAAATGACATAGGAGATATTCTCACAAGATTCTAGGAGACAAATAGCTAGTTAACTTATCTTAAGATTCAATCTACAGAGAACATATATTTCTTGCAGAGGCAATAAATCATAATGTGTGCGTCTGTGTCACCTAACCAATATGTACCTATGCTGAATACTAAATTCTAAAGTGATATAAAAAAAAACAGGCTAGGAAACTATAAGAATGGGGATGGGACATGCCAGATACCAATCAGTCCACAATCAATTTTACCACCATAGGTAATAGGTTAGGGAAAGTTCCGAGTTATTGACCGGTTCCACCACATTTACTATCATAGAAGAAAAATATATATTATTCAACATTTTAACTCATTAGTTTAATTGGTAGCCCAGTCTGTGTTTGGTGCACAGAACTCTTGACTTTAATAAAAAATAGAAAGTATCTGCCAACATTTCCTCTAGGCTCTAACTTTGGCTAATCCTTCAACAGTATCTAATTTCTCCTCCCAAAATTAATGGTAATATAGGGATAAATAGCTGAAACCCAGGCTAAAATTCCACCGACATCAGGACATTGCAAGTACTCACTTACTAGAATTTTGAAAAGTTGATAGCAACTTCAGTAACATTCTTGTGATGGTCCAATGGATATAAATTATAAATAAAATTAAAATACATACTTCCAAATTTGAAGTTTTCCAAAATCAATTAATAATTAGCTAATAGCTCTATCAAAATTTAAAACATAAGTTCTCCAACTTAAATTAGTGAAAATAAATAATTATGCTCATCCAGTCTGCAGAATTTTTAGACATTTTTAACATTTTCTGTGCGAACAATCCAGCCAATCCTCAATTTTCTCCTATATTAACATGTATTTTACTGGGAAGTGGGAACAGAAGTCATAATAGAGGATTTCTTGGAGAACAGTTTAGCAGTTCCTGTAGACTGGTTGCTCATAAATACTAAATAGGGACAGGGTTAGAATAATTGAATACCTATCAATATTCTTTGAACCTAATACCTATTAACCCTGATCCCAAGTTTGAACTAGCTAGACTCCTTCCTATTCTTAATTACCTATCTGGTTATTTTAACTTATTTAATCAGTTCTTAGCATTATTTCACCATTACACACATATAATAAAAATACTTATACCTAGCTACTTAAGTAAAAAAAAAAAAAAGACATATTTTACCTAATAAACAGAATCATTAAAAATATACTTTAAAAGTTAAATTAACCACCAAAGAAATGTAACAGGAATATTAAGAATAATTTAGTGGGACTGTGGGGTAGCTTCACTCCATTGGGGTTACCACAGATTTGCAGATGTGGTTAAAGTCAGCCACAACAATTCAGAGTATATTATATATATGTTCTGCTGGTTACATTTTAGCTGACTTACCTTCTAGAGCTTTAGATCCTCATTCAGCAATAGGCTTTTAAGCTAACTAGGCTTTCATTTTTGTGGACTGTGGTTAGGCAGCAATATTCTCATTTCTCATCAATAGTCAGTACGAAGATTTTGAATAAGTATCAGTTTCAAATAAACGGAATTGGTCACACATAATGATTCAATTAGAACAAAAATAGGTACATGTTTTTTAAACGATAAAAACTTATAGTAGAGTAAGTTCAAATAATCCACCCTTGGGCCTTGGTAAACAAAATGCACGAACTTCACCAGTCACCACTAAATTGTCAGAATACTAAAGTGACGCCAAAATCGTAGAAATTGGTTTTCTATAAAAAACGGATGCATAAAATTTATCACATGTAAATTACATTTTAATCATCATCATCATTTGTGTGTAGGATTGCCTTTTCTGCGGCTCCAGTTCATCGTCCTATACTGCCTCCTCCACTCTTGCTCTCTCCATTCTTGCTCTCTTCCTCCACATGCTCACCAAGACGGTGATTTTCCTCTGCCTCCCCTCCTCCTCAAACAGAAACACCTCCATGACTTCCTCCTCTCTCTCAACCCTCGGTCTCTGCAGCTCAACTGCCTCCACTCTTTCCATCTCCAAAGCTCCACACTCCATCAGAAAATGCCTCAGGTCCTCCACCTCTCCCCCTCCACACATCTGACACATCCTCTCCTCCTCCACCCCCCTCCTGTCTCCCAGCCACAGGCAGTTTGTCCTCGCACCGAACCACAATCTCGAACCCTCTCCTCCTTCATAATCCTCCTCCCTCATCTCAGTCTTGCATCTTCGGTATAGCCAGAGCGTGCTCTTCTCCTCCATCTCCGCCCTCCATTCGACTTCCACTCTCTCCGCAACTCTCCTCCTCAATTCTCCTGCACTCATCATCATCACCTCATCCACCTCAACGTGTGCCCACTCCAAGTATTTCTCCGTTCTCTTCCACCATCCCACTCGACTCACTCTCATCTCTCCGATCACTCTCTTCACCAACTCACTCCCTCCCTGCATCTTCCTCCTCAAGTGTAGTGCTATAAGTGTAGAAGGTATGGTAAGTTCTTAGTAATCAGACGGTTCAAAATAATGGATATAAATTAAAATAGTGAGTTAAATAGAAAAAAATATTTCTTAGATCATCAAATATCAGGAACCGTACAATAATTCGGAACTTATTCCAATAATTGACGCTGAGACACATGGATAGGTAGGTATAGGCAAGTTGCAGGATGATTATAGAAAATACCACCTGCCAATCTGATCTTCAGATACATTTAGCTTCAGGGCAAGAAGAGGTACCTACATGTAGCCCTAGGCCTAGAGTAGGCATTTGTAACATTTTTCTTAGTTGCATGACCTGGTTTTACTAATGACTGTAATTTGGATGGTGATACATTAATCATTCGTCATGAAATAAATCATATAAAAAATGAATTATATATTTTATTGACATAAAGTAAAGAACATATGACTATTAGAAAAATTCTTCCATCATTATTTTCATTTATTGTATATCAAAATATCACATAATATTTCATTTAATACTTGTTCCAGAAAAATAAAACAATCCACGGTAACGCCACATATACTTAAACCGAGGCAACGGATAAATTATAACAATTTTACATGGTGGACCATTTTATCGTTAAGATTATAAATTATTATTCATTCCACCGAATTAATGTAATATTAGGACACATAATAACAGCTAGCAGGACTTAAATCTTCGTTCTGCATATACAATTTATGTTAATTAGGTTTAATTGCGCGGACAGTGCATCACAGTTGTACCATCCACACTGTACAGCCAATCTCATAATGCATTCTCAAACATCCAATTGAGTTCACAAAAGCAATTATAGCTAATCCGGTTAATATAAACCCATTCAATTTGATGATGCATTTGAGGCAGAAGAGCAACCCCCCCTCCCCTTCCCCCGGGGGGGGGGGGAGAGATAGAAGAGTGACTGTTTAACCCCCAGCATCCAAAAACAGAGCTTCAAGCTATTTTGATCTTTATTCATCAGTGCCATAAGGTCAGTTATGGAAGAGGGTTGGGGGAGGCGTGTGGTGGTGTGTTCTGGAGTTCCCCTCATTTAATCCCCTCTAATTCGGTCTCCTGACGATAATAGAGGAACTAACCAGCTTAGTGAGTCAGCATGCCGTGCAACAGGGACGAATTACCGGTTATTATATTTCCCATGTGTAAAGCACGGTATTTGGATCCATGAATTAATTCGATTGTTCAGATTCTGTGGGAGAAGTATTTTAAATAGGATGAGCTATGAGTTGTCGGACGGTTTCGCATTTTCGATGTTATTAAAAAAATATAGTATATATCTCCATACTATAATAAGAGCCGCGTCCGTCCGTGTGTCAAACTTTTATTTAGAAAATCAAATTAAAAAGAAAAATATTTAGCTAGCTACCAGTTTTTCTTTCTACTTAGTTATGTCAGTCCGTTACAAAATGGGTAATGCTATATAACTAAAGAATATATATTTAAAAGAAAAAAACAATAGAAAGTAAGTATATAGGAATTTTAGAAGACCGTTACCGAACAATACATGCCAAAATTATTGGAACATACAAGTCGAATTGAGGTTAATACCTGAAAAACCTGTTCAGGGTTCGATATTGAAAAGTTTCATAAATCACTATTAGAAAATGCATTTTTATTTTATCCTAATGAATTTTCAACGTTTCTTAGTTTAAATTTAACCGTTTCATAAACCCGATATTACTGTGACTGAACTTAGTCAGACGATGTACAGATTGAATCCATGTGCCATATGATTCAAGTTAAAAAAACCTATTTAAACTCTTCAAAGATTTCCATTGCACCGAAACAAGAGATTAACATCCAAATGTGATTTAAGGAACTTACTAATATCCCTTATCATATTTATATATCTAATTGCAGCACATTTAATGAATTTAGCATAAAAAACATAATCAAGCATAAAAAACATAATTGAGCATAAAAAGAATATAAAGCATATTTTAAAGGAATATAAAGCATATTCCAGAGCATAAAAGAATATATTTAGAGCATATGAGAATATATTTCGTGAGAATATAAAGCATATTTCAAAGAGAATATTGTCACAACCCTAATAATTACTATATAGAATTATTTATATGATTTAAAATCTGGAACTGTCCAATAACTAGGAACATGCCCAAAGGTTACTTTTCAAGTGTCATACTTTCATCCATTCGGTTACGTAATCAATGAAGAGAAGTTTGTTAAAAACAAATGATATTCAAATCAGTTAATAAGGAATTAAAAAATTTAAATTATATCCAAGCCTTTGACAAGTGCATGGATGTAGAAAAGCTACTCATTGTCGAATCAACTGATTCATGAAATAATGCCAAAGGAAATATGAGAGGAAAATGAAGAGGTAATAGTAAATTATTTTCATAGTCAAACATTTTTCCTTAAAACACTATTTTAGATCTTTGTAGCGATAGTTTATATGTGAAGTATAATTATCTAAGATCTGTTAATGGGAGACTCAAACGCTTTAGAGTCCCGTAAGCCATTCTAAGGCCCTAAGATCTCAACTCTAAGCCTCTTTACTTCTTCCTAACCCCCGGAAAGCGAAGGGAAGACTAGGCATGTAATTGTAGAGACAGCTACGGTAAACTAAGCACTCTATAGTGGGGTATAGACATGTAGGGTAAGTTACGAATTATTGGTCGCTTTCACATCTTCGATCATATAAGATAAAAAGATAAAGTTATTTTAATTCGTATCCATGATACCTGTCACGCAAGAAAAAATAATATATTTTAATTAATATCCATGATACCTTCAGGTAGCTATCATGGATACCAATTAAAATAAATATAAAATTATTATCATTATATTGTTTTTTCTTATATGTCCGAAGATGAGGAACCGACCGATAATTCGTAACTCACTCTACCTCACTGCGTACTTCTAAATCTTGTGACCATACTTTGACCAGTCATGACGTCACTAATTCCATTGAATGGGTAGGTCATTATGACGTCAGAGTTAAGATGGCATGTCATGGTCACAGTGCTGAGAAATGTTCCTAAAAATGACCTATGACCAAAATACAGAGGAAATAAAATAAACAGGTCATTTTCAATTCAAAGGGAAGTATTTATTGAACAGTTCTATTTTTAGAATGATACAAAAACAATTTGACTATTTTAATATAAAGAGCATTACATAAATTCAAACTATACTTAGAGAAAAAATATTGCCGAATTAAATTGTTTGGTTTGAAATCTGCTACCAAATCATAAAACTATACAAGGAACTTCGAGAATGAACTTAGCTACAATGAAAGTGATATTATGAAAAAAATGGGTGCAGAAAAGCTACTCTAAGTTTGAAGTCACAAGTCACATACCTCAGAATGAAATGAAAATGAAGTATTAAGCTAGTAATCAATTATATTGAGATATTTTCGACCTTTAAATTTCCTAACTAATTATATATTCGGTTACAACAGTTTCCTCCTAACTATACATAGCTAGTTAACAAAATGTACATCGTCTTACAGTTAGATATTAACATTTCCATTTGATTTTTCTTTCTTGAAGTAAATATGTACAAATAATAATCATTATAATGCATTACTCGAATTATTCAAACACTAGCCATAAGAATGAACTAATATAATATCATAGGAAGGTCTAAATTTAAGAGATTTATATATTTCATATTTATAAACTTATCCACGATTTCTTCATCATTAGTGATTTAATTTTAGTGGTTGTTCAACGTCTGCTTCAGCTTATAGTAGATGCCAAAAGGATATTAAATACAAGGGACTGGAAGAAGTAGTCAAAAAGGAGAGTGGCTTCATGAACAAAGTCACCTACCACTGACGGTGACAATGCTCATGAATATTGAAAATCTAATCCGTAACTTCAATACCAAGGAATGTGACGAAAAGGGACACAAGCAAAAAAAAATCTAAGAAATGGTAGTTGAAGAGCATAACCGAAGCGCTATCCTCTAAAACTGCAAGTACAACTTTATTTTAACATACTACATATATCTCTGATAATGATAAAAAATATATCCTGTACTTATCTTAAGATTCAATTTGCTAATAAATCCTGGGCATATCTGGTTGCAATGTGCCCACGTCATCTTGTTCGGTAAGTGCCATGAATTGTTGTGTGTGCATTATGTGTGCCTGTTGTATGCCCCCATCAGTAGTGACCATGAAATCGGTGGAGCTAACGGGGATCTCATGGTCACCAGCCTTGATGATGATTTGGTCTTGAGAAGCATCTTCGGCCACAAACAAGGGAGCAGTGTTGTTTGTCTCGTCAATATATGTAACCTGCTCATGAATGTTCTTCTTCAGGACATTGTCAATTGCTGAAGCAACATGCGGGTTGTTCGGAGCCAATTCGTGAGTTTCAATTTGCTCCACCGGAGGAGCTGAATACTCCACCTCACCACCCCTGTCCCACTCATCGAAATCAGAAGCAGCCATGGAGAGGTATGGCTTCTCCAGTTTCTTGATTTCCTCGATGAAAGCAGGAGCGTCCAAATCAAAGTTGATGTCAATCACCTTATCGGACATCAGAACATTCAGTTTTGACTCGTGTTCTTTGATGAGTTTGTTGCAGTTGTTAGAGTACAGGGAACTCTCTTCACTGAGCAGCACGTCAAACTTGTCCTTTTCAGCCATCAGTTTGTTGTAGAGGTACTCTGCTTCCTCAGGAGGGACGGTCTTTTCTACCTCACCCCGCAAACCACCACCGTCATTACGGTGCGGCTCTTCAGATTTGACGTGAATTCCTTCTACAAGACTATTGGAACTCTCTCCCACAACTTCTGGGGCTCTCTTCTTGAAGAATTTTGCCCTTAGATGAGGGAATAACTTCTTGTAATATTGAGGGTTGGATCTGATGATTCTCTTCCATTTTATGATGTCAGAGTAGGATGGTAGTTTGACGGTTTCACAGAGTGCTTTGTAAGCTTTTCTCCCTGCCACACTGAACAGAAGGGCGGACTCTAGCACCTTGGGGGTGTAAACCACCTCCCCCGAGTCACTGGGCTCATCTGCATCCTCGTCATCCATGTCCATGTGGGGGTCATCCACTCGAGGTTCTGAGGCTAGTTGTGTGTAGAGAAGTTCTAGGGCGTGATCGTACATGTTGCCTGAAAATTTTAGTGTGGGTAAATTGAAAAGATATTTTCATATATATCGTCCACGAATTGCTTTATTTTATATTTTACAGTGTATATGGGATATATTTCATAATATTTGGACTATTAGGTACATCAATAGCCAGGTGTAAATATATAATAATAATAATATTATATATATGTATGTAATGTAGTCACAGTCGAAAAAGAAATTTGCTATAAAAAACTAATTTCAGAACCAAATTCAAAATTTTATATTATAAAATATTATTTATATATATTGTGCAATGTAAAAGTAAAAAATTACATTATCTGAGTAATAAAATTGATGTTTATTGAAGTAATTGTGACTAAACACCACAATTTTTTTCTCGTTTTCTATGTTTATTATTGTAAAAATTTCAAGACATGCTATTTTTACAGATTTTATAAGACCAGGGATCAATAAATGCGAGGCATGCCTGTATATCATTAAATAAATTATTCAGTTGTATTATTTTACTGTTGCTGGCCAGTAGGTGCAGGAGAAGAAGATTGCAATAAGAATTAGCTATGGCAAAACACATGAATTTCTAATTACCATCAACAGAGGGTGTTTTTTACTTTAATATTATATAAATAATATTATTTAATATAAAATATGAACACATTATATAAATATAATTCAAAATAAACATTTTATGGACGAACTATACTTTTTCCTTATAGAATCGAAAATGTGGAACCATCGGATGACTCTTAGCTTGCCCCACTTCCTAATTGACGTGACTCGTGAGTCCTTACCTTTGAGCACTCTAAGACACTCTGGCATTGTCATCTGAGGTACTCTGCTCTTCTCCTGCCGTAGCTTCTTCAGGAGTAGCCTGTACTTGCACAGCTCCTTGCCCCTCTTCAGCAGCATACTCTTCTGCTTCTCAACCTACCAACAAAAATGATAAATATGGAATAAACGATGAAAAAATAAGGTGTAGCTATCTAAAAAATAATTGTGTTTCGGTTCAGCAATATGGCTAATTCGCACAGCGTGTGCAAAATTCATCATATCATCTCCTTGCTGTAAAAATCTGGTATGAATTCTTAAATAGCTCACTATATCAATATCAACTACAGCATTTTCTTTATCACAGAACATGCGTCAAAATCTCAGTATGGGCATTTAAGTCGACAAATTAACATTCGGCGAACTAAGTTTCACAGTCATATATATGAGGAAATATCAATAATCTAAATTACAACAGTTCGGGACCCAAAAGAGATTCCAATCCCTTTTCTTCCATTCACCACAGACATCTTCATGATAGAGGATCGCCCACTAATAGTTGTCTCAACAACTTTAAAGTAACCAATCAATCACTGTTAGTAAAGTATACCTGTAGTGTCCCAAGAGTGTACCTGTAGTGTCCCAAGAGTGTACCTGTAGTGTCCCAAGAGTGTACCTGTAGTGTCCCAAGAGTGTACCTGTAGTGTCCCAAGAGTGTACCTGTAGTGTCCCAAGAGTGTACCTGTAGTGTCCCAAGAGTGTACCTGTAGTGTCCCAAGAGTGTACCTGTAGTGTCCCAAGAGTGTACCTGTAGTGTCCCAAGAGTGTACCTGTAGTGTCCCAAGAGTGTACCTGTAGTGTCCCAAGAGTGTACCTGTAGTGTCCCAAGAGTATACCTGTAGTGTCTCAAGAGTGTACCTGTAGTGTCTCAAGAGTGTACCTGTAGTGTCTCAAGAGTGTACCTGTAGTGTCCCAAGAGTGTACCTGTAGTGTCCCAAGAGTGTACCTGTAGTGTCCCAAGAGTGTACCTGTAGTGTCCCAAGAGTGTACCTGTAGTGTCCCAAGAGTGTACCTGTAGTGTCCCAAGAGTGTACCTGTAGTGTCCCAAGAAAGTACCTGTAGTGTCCCAAGAAAGTACCTGTAGTGTCCCAAGAGTGTACCTGTAGTGTCCCAAGAGTGTACCTGTAGTGTCCCAAGAGTGTACCTGTAGTGTCCCAAGAGTGTACCTGTAGTGTCTCAAGAGTGTACCTGTAGTGTCTCAAGAGTGTACCTGTAGTGTCCCAAGAGTGTACCTGTAGTGTCCCAAGAGTGTACCTGTAGTGTCCCAAGAGTGTACCTGTAGTGTCCCAAGAGTGTACCTGTAGTGTCCCAAGAGTGTACCTGTAGTGTCCCAAGAGTGTACCTGTAGTGTCCCAAGAGTGTACCTGTAGTGTCCCAAGAGTGTACCTGTAGTGTCCCAAGAGTGTACCTGTAGTGTCCCAAGAGTGTACCTGTAGTGTCCCAAGAGTGTACCTGTAGTGTCCCAAGAGTGTACCACAGTGTTCTCTCTCTCACTCACCTTAGCTAGTAGTTTGTCTCTGTACATTCTCCTCATGTACAACTTCTGGTCTACGCTGATCTTGTGAACAGAGTCTGAAACAAACAAAACAATTAAACGTCTTTGCTGAGCTCAAAAAGGAAGATTACATTAAATCAATTATATTTAGAAATAGATGAATGTGTGGGCCAAAAAATAACGTTTAGGATATTACTTATGGAATAGCGATATAAAGTTGATATGACAAGAAAAGTTGCCTGCACACCAAAAGAGAAAAAGAAAACAAGAAAGAAAGATTACAAGATGTGAGGCAAGAAATTAGGACACAAAGAGTGATACCACACTGAGACTTTGTGAGATATTACATTAATTTAGGCTACAATCTTCAACTCGCTTCAGAGAAACCATCTTCAACTATCTTTCACTCTTTCTTTCTTGCTCGCTTTCAGTGTGTGCACTCCCGTACATATCCATGTTAACCAATTCAATCTTTCTTTCTTTCTTGCTTTAAATCTTTGGGTGTGCAGGCACCCTAAAGGTACATATACTGAAATTTCTGATATAATTAAAAGTTGCCCCCAAGCAATTCAAATATCAGAACAGTAACATTTTTGGTGATTTTTACTACATTTTGGCAATAAACTCATAAACTCTGATTTATTATCATTTAGAATAGGAAGATAGCTTGAGAAGAGCTTATTTTGGTGTCTGTGCCGGAATATCAGACAGGTACAAGAATGTTTACAGTTGCCCCCACCCTTCCAAATTGTTCGAATTTAGGCACCACTGAAGACTGTAGTTAGTTTAGTGCTCCAAACTTATGTAGGTCTGGAGCTCAATGAAGAACATAATAAGGAAACTCATATGCAAGAAATTGAACAAATACATATTTATTGATTGATAAACCAACATTTCAATATTTGGGACACTTGGTGACTTAAAAAAGTTGACAATGTGAATTGCATGACATTTTGAGAATTAAATCACTTTTATCTTATCACATCACAATAACAGCATGATTGCTCTAGAAACTAAAAATTTCAAGAGAAATATTGTAATACTAATATATTTTACAAAAAATTGTTCAGGGCAACTCAAAAGGATCAAATATTATCTGCAATTTTGCACGTTGTGCTTTTCCATAACATGCCAACTAATTTTACCTATTCCACAGAAAAGAAACAAAATAGAATATTTCAAAATTAATGGGAAAATATCATTTTGTACAAAATTTCAAATATGTTGGCCGTAGGGGCAACTCAAAAATATCAAGATACGGCCTGGAAAATGGCATGCAATGTTCTTTCATAACGTATCAACTTATTATAACTATTCCATATGAAGATTCTGAAGTTTGCCCGAAACCCTTATTTTTTGGCCAACCCTAATGTACAACTCTACCCTTTTCTAGATAGAGCTAAAGATTTCTATAGAGATGAACTAAAACATTACAGTAGTGTAACTTACATGTTTTCATACTTTAATAAACCTATTTTATAAGAACCATGGCTGATCTCAGTCTGTGATATTATATTTCAATAAACTGCATTATTATAATACAATTCGCTAATTACAGAAAGATTTAGAGGCAATTTAATTTCAGTGTAGCTACACGGTATTCTCACCTTTATCTGCTATGCGCTTACTGGCTCGCTGCAGCACGGGAAAATTCTCCAGATGAATAACTTTGGAGTCACTCTCGGAGATTTGATCTTCACACTCTGGAAGAGAAAAAATGTTACGGAAGTTGTCTCTAAATAGAGAGCGATGGCAATATGTGAAATGTGATTGTTTGGACACTTCAATAAAAATGAAGATATACGAGAACATCTTGAGAGTTTAGTAGCTAAATGATTTTATCAACTGAATCTAAAAAAATATTTGAAACTTATAGTTAAACAATTCGAAGGATATCTTTTATTAATCCACAGTAATTAGTAACTAGGTAAAATTTCAATCAGAATTTTCTAAATGTCAGAGTGGTTCATGACCCACTTAACACCCACTTACAGACTACTGTGAGTGTCAAACTGAAGGCTCGTACACACGTAGGGTTTTTCAAATCTTTCCTCCAGACTTTTTGCTAAGCTCCTCCTACTTTTTCCACAAGAATATAAAAAACGATATAATTGTTATTCATTTGAGTTGGTAACCATGATACCTGCAGGTACAAACTGAAATAAATAATAATTATATCCTTTCTTGACTTTTTTCATAAATTCTTGTGGAAAAAGGATGAGCTTAGGAAAAAGTCTGGTGGAAAGACTTAAAAAACCCTGCGTGTGTACAGCCCTTAAAGAGACTACAGAGCCCCTGAATAAGTTTAAGTCTTTACCCAGTATTTGGTTGTTAGAGTCTAGTTTCACCCTCTTAGTGATGATGCGCTGACTGGAGTCAGTGTCTTCTAATGATCTTTTGGATGGAGACTCACTATCATCTTCTGCAAAGAATAGTCAGCTGAAACATTTGTTGCTAGTTAGTAGTAGTTAGTTAATCAGTAGTTAGTTATTGGCCTATTACTTCAATAATTATTCAAATATGTTAACTAGCTAGCTAGTACCTAACTAATCACTGAAATTTGAAAAAAATGAGCTATATTGATGAAATTTTTCTACATGTAGCTAGCTAATATCTGTTGATTTGAGTATCACAAGATTGAATTTATCAAAAGTGTTAAAAACAACAGTTTTAAAGATAGCATTTAATGTTACAAATACAGGCACAGTTATAAAATCAGCAAAATGGTTAAGAAGTTGTTGGCTTGAAACATTTAGGGTAATGTTACGAATTATCGGTAAGTTTCACATCTTCAGTCATTTAAAAAAAAACTTTAATAATTACTATACAATTTTTTTTTTGTATGACCGAAATAAGGAACTGACTGATAATTCGTAACATACCCTACATCTTCACTGATATTCTGAGCAAAGACAAGACAAGATAGAAAAAGACTTACCTCTTTCAGTCTCTGATGTACCAGATGAGGATGCTTTCTGATCAGGTAATTTCACTGTGAAACCTGAGAATAAAAAAATTAATCCAACAAGTTGAAGGATATGTAAGCTATTTACCTAATGGAAAGAGACAAAAACTTGCTCTTTTTTCAACTGATGAATTAAAATTTTAGCAGATAATTGAAGCTAAAAATTTGAATACTGAAGACATAAAAAGTGAGTAGTAATTAGTGGAAATATAAATAAAAAATTTGATAGAGATATTAAAATATAAAAAAAATATACAAAACTCTTCTAACAACAAAGCAACATAAATATAAATATCAAAGAGAACCTATGCATTTACTTTTGAGTGAATTTGTTTTGCCGATGATTCCAGACACTTGGCTGGTGATTTTTTTGAGAGCCTCTGGATTGGCAAAGTCTATGGCAGACATTCCTGGGGGTAACTGAAGTCTGATAACTGAAAGAAAATAAAGAATTAGCTACTGTTATTAGTTTAAATTGAATAAAAAGAATTAAAATTTATTTCAATTGTTATTCTAAGCAAACCAATCATTTTGAACTCATTTCATTGTAGCTAGCTATATTAAAAGTGAAAATATGGAAGTATTAGAAAAAAGCCAATAAGCTTTTTCATCTCTAATTATATATAGATGTTATAGTTAGCTTTATAGCCAACGTCAACCACACTATGTATCTAAATACCTTTTTTCTGCGTAATATCTGACAAGTTGACAGGAGCTTTAGCTGGAAGGTTGACAGATCTGGCCTGCTGAGAATCTGCCGATTGTGCTGGTTTAGCAACATAATTTCTGACAATAGTAGATGTAGTACCGGACACACCACCAACAGACTTCACTATGCCGGGCTTTTGACTGGTGATGATAGAAGTGTCAATTGGCACAGGATTACTAGGATCAAGTATATCAGGCACAGAACTAGGGGAGAGCCTAGGTCTGGTATATCTTGTGCTTTGGCTGTACTGTCTGGGTGAGAAATGTTTACTGCAGACTGCAAAGGCAAACCTCAGTCGCATTTGTTTCCTGAGGTCGTCTCTTCTCATGTTGATTAGCCATTGCTCTGCTATGGAGCTGTTGTGGATGGGAAGATGAAAGAGTTCTACACCTGGAGTCTCGTGGTCAGAGGTGCAACCTTTCACAATACAAACATTTTCCATTATAAGAAAAATTAGTATTTTTCTGGAATGAATCAAATTATGAATTGTATTAGAAAAATAGTAGATGGTACCAGACTAAAAAATAATCTACTTTGTGTTCTGTTCTCATCAAAATAATGAAAATATGTCATTTACAAGAATTTTTTTCTGGGAAAAAATACAAAATTATTCAGCCAAAAAAAATAGTATGGCTCATAAAATCTCCACTAATATCACCAGCTCTTTCCAAATATCACCAAATTTCTCTCCAAAATGATCAAATTATTATAAATTCTCTCCATAATAAGCATAGGAGAAAAATTAGATATTTCTCACCATTTGCAATTGATTCATAGAGCTCATAATAACTATCACAAACTCACCACTGACATGGTTTATTACCAGGCAAATTAGAAGATTTCTGCGAAAACACTTTACCAGTTTCAGCAATCTTTGAATCTGACATCATGCTTCATAATTCATATCTGATGCATGTGCATCAACGACCGTCTGAGAAATTTACTTGATATTCTATTATTTATGTACCAGACTCAGCGGACTGCATGAAGTTGGGGAAGCAAACTGCTCTATTCCTCTATTTAGGCAACTATTCTCAATAAAATAGATGTAAAAATAAGAGAAAATCAAGGATTGTTTGCACAGAAAATGTGAAAAATGAAATACATATAAAATTATAATATAATTTTCATCACCAAGAGTACAGGACACGAGGTAACCAGGCAACAGCCCATGCCTCTGACTTAGTCCTAATGATGAAAGGAAATCTTTCTATTTGAAAGATTGAAAAAAAAAAAAAAAATATTGAGTTTTATAACCCTTAGATTGTAATCTATGTTTCAAAGTGTCAACTGAGTCACCTGTCAGCAGCTGGAGACATTCTAAGATGAAATTTTGAGTGAAATATCTCACTCGCTGTCTGTCTCAACTCATATTCATTCTGCATAATGTGTTGCCAGACTCAGTCTCTCAAGAGATTTTAAATTGAGATGAAGTTACTCTCAGAATCTCCCTCAGCTAAATTAATGGTAACATAGGAATTAATTCAAGATTTCCTGCAGAGATCTACAATTTCAAAAATTGGGCTCAGATTTGATTCAGAGAGGTTTGGAAAATTTTTCCATATTCTGCAGACTGGAGAGGTGCCAACTGCTAAATTAATGGTAACATAGGTCATAGCCGATAGCCAGTCTGCAAAAGATGCATGAAGTTGTGATAAACCTTGACATTGAAATTAGTCTACTCAATTATCCGGCAACAATTTTCTAATTAGCTAAATCCTATGTTTACATGTTGTAATTATTGTAGAGATTTTTGGTCATTTTGGAGAGAAATTTGGAAGTCTCCATTTGTCTCTCCAAAAATCACCAAATTTCTCTCCAAAAGCAAAATGAGTCAAATGATCAAATCATCAAAAATTCTTTCCAAATAACATTGTAGCATAGGAGAAATATGGATATTTCACACCATGAAGGGCTCAAAATAACCATCATAAACCATAATTCAGAGGCTGGAAAATTGCAAGTCAATTTTTGAGCCAAAAATTCACAAACATTCTGAGCCAAGCCAAGCCGATTTGGCTCATTTTTATAAAATTTCAAGCCAAAATTGAAACATGGGAACATATGAATTGATTCAAAATTTAAAGCCAATTAGCCAAGTAAAATAGTATAGCTCGTAAACTCTCCATTTGTCTCTCCAGACTCCAGATCTCTGCAAAAATCACCAATATTCTCTCCAAAATGTCCAAATTATCATAAATACTCTCCAAAATAATATTGTAGCATAGGAGAAACTTAGATATTTCTCACCATTTGCAATTGGAGGGCTCAAAATAACTGTCACAAACGTGCCATTAAAAAATGGAGAGTTTGTAAATGCTTTATTACCTGGCCAATTAGATATATCTGAGTTTTAACCATTTGAAATCAAATTTTTCGTAAACTAATTCGAAATTCAAAAATCGATCCTCAGCCTCTCAGGCTTTTGTAGAGAATCACCAGGAGAATCAAATGAAAAAAACCGCAAACCCGTAGCTACAAAACTGTATTAGAAGTAAATGTTTGAATACCCAGTTCAAAATTTGAATAACTTGTTTTCTATGCGTCTAATCGAAAAAATGCCACGAACAAAAACATATTATTATTCAATTTTATATTATTTTATTATAATTTTATAACTAAGTTTCACAACCGTAGCTTCATTAATAAATTTGTTTACAAAATTTACGGACGGTCCCCTTAAGGCCTGAGTGGAATAATAACTCATTTCAGATTGACTAGTAACTCTGTTAGGAATTTAGAATGAACAAAAATTACTCATTTTAACCCTAAAAAATGCAGAAATCAGTAAATTATTTTATAAATTTCAACTCCGCAGTGAAAACTTATGTAAAATAAGTCATTTATGCTTCACAATTGGGCTTGTTGTGATGATAAACATTACTAATGATGGGAATGCATGAAGTTAGGAGTAACTCTGTTAGAATTTATATTTTCCAGTCTGGCGCTCTGGCCTTAAGGATTGATCACACAGACCAAGTAATAAAGCATGTCCAAACTCGCCATTTTAATGGCGAGTTTGTGACAGTTATTTTGAGCACTTCAAATGCAAATGGGGGTGAAATGGCGAGTTTTATCTATTTTTCTCCCAGTCTGCAGAAACTGGTTAAGTGTTCGTAGAGATCTCTTAATCTGTTCGTAGCAAAATTAATGTAAATATAGGAATTAATTCAGAAGTGTTCGTAGCAAAATTAATGTAAATATAGGAATTAATTCAAAATTGTTTGGAGAGAATATCCCAAATATCTCACATATTCTGCAGACTGGTTTTTCTCCTATGCTACAATGTTATTTTGGAGAGAATTTATGAAAATTTGATCATTTTGGAGAGAATTTGTTGAATTTTGGAGAGAGCTGGAGAGACAAATAGCGAGTTTATGAGGCATACTATTTTACTTGGCACACAGAAAGTGTTAAAAATGTCCCATGGGCATGTTCTGCAGACTGGGGGCATAAGTATCTAAAAGCTGAGCGGCGCACCACATTACGGCGCACTACAATACGGCGCACCACTGTACTTTCTATTAATGACATCAATGTGAAAAACTGTTATGTAGTTTGTTGTATCCGCTCGTTTGTTGTTCTGCACACTTCATGATTGTTTAATGACCTGGCAGGGGGGTTCGGGGGGCGGCACGCCCCCCGATACATCTACCTAACGCCTAACGGCTAGGTAACTGATAAGTTTTTATTTACATCTCAGACTGAAACTTGAAAGTTTACAATAGTTACCCCATAAAATTACAATTACAGTTTTCTATGATGAATTTTATTTTCTATTCCAAATTAAACATCTCAATCAAATAATTAAACTGTGTAGTATAAACATTGGATTCAGCATTCAGGTACCGTCAGGTGTCAGACATAAATTTGATAGGGTCAAGCAGGTAAATTGCGGCCTACTAACTAACTGCGGCCTCTAACACCAGAAACGTCATATCTTCAAAACACTCGTTAGAAACTTAAAGTAATAAATTATAGCATGCACTGCGCTGATTTTGATAGCTATGCAACATTTTAATGTAATTTTGGTTCAGATTGTTTTGGAGACTCTCTTCAGAAGGCCGCAATTAAAAATTAAAGGGCCGCAATTTACCTGCGTGACCCTACAACAATTACCTATCAAATTCACTCCATTTGTCATTAATCTGTATTCAAATTACCTATCTAATAGAATGTTCAGTGGTGCGCCGTAATCTGGTGCGCCGTACTGGTGTGCGCCGCTCAGCTTTTAGATACGTATCACTGGGGGACCAGGTCTCCTCACCCTGGAGAATATGAACCCTATTTTTAGAACCTCTGAGAGTTCTTATATTTATTACTATTTTAACGAATATATCCTATCAAAATTTGGACCCTCATAAAACACATAATAAACGATAATTTCATCAAAGTAAAGCAAACCTGAGTCCTGAACCCTAACAAAACTGTGGCTGAAAATTCTAAACAGATTTCACTAAAAACTAAATCTCGGATGTGGAATAATTACATAAAAAAAATTTCAACAAGATATTTTATTCCCTCGAACATTTTTATAAAAGTAACACATATGATATATCTACTTTATTTATTCTACCTGATATTCAATCAAATTCGAATATAGCATGAAAGCAATCGTGTTAAAATATGCAAATTTACCAAGATTGAGATATGGCAGCAATGTTTCTCATTAGTTTGCAATAAAAAAAATACATTCCTTCAATAAATTATTGTAGTTCTATTTCAGTTATTTTTTCTAAAATATATGGGGAAGATTTAAAAATATATATAATATACTTACTTACTTGCTTACTTGATGACACTCCACCTTCCAGAGACTGTCCTTCTGGCAGAGTGTCTTTTCAGGATAATGGCATTCGCAACGCCTCCCTACGGATTAGCCTATCCTACGCTAATCCTATCAATCTCTTCCTCTCATCCCATGTATCTCTAATATATCCCTTAACAACCCCCACCTCTATCCCCCCGAACCCCAGAGTATCCCTCACCCCCCTCAGCCTCTCACACCCGACCAGAAAGTGCTCCAAGTCTTCCTCCCCCAACCCACACAACGGACACTCCACTCTCCCACCCACAAACCTCTCCCTCCATCCCAATCTCAACGTGTTACTCCTTGCCCTGAACAACAGCACCGAATCCCAACCATTATCATAGATATCACCGCTCCCAATTCCATCCTTCCACCAATATTCTCTAATAGAGCTCTTGCTCTCTATCTCCCTTCTCCATCTTGTCTCCTCCCATTGATTCACTCTTCTTGTTATTTCCATTCCATCAACCTCAAAATCCTATCTCCGCTAAATATCCCTCCACTCTCCTACTCCACTTCGTACCTCTCCTTCCTCCCCCTCCAAACTGTTCAACTATTCTTCTTGCTATCCTATTTTCTGATCTCATCAAGTAACTAGCAAACTTAACTTTCGTTTCCATATCTCTAGCTACTACTGAAGAGCATCCAACCTCTCCTTGTAGAGTCACCACCGGCGTATAATCCGGGGCTCTCAACACTCTCCTCCAAACTCCATTCTCTACCCTCTGAATGCTCTCCAAATCTCCCGCGTTCCAAACCACCGTTTCGCTTTCATGCAATACCCTCGGCAAAACTGCACCTTTCCAAAACGTCTTTCCCATCATCATCCTCTGGCATGCTCTCGCTACTACACTATAAGTCACATTGACCATCTTCCTTGCGAGGTTTGTTTTCTCCACTTTATGTGTCCTGAGGCAATCTCTGCTGTTGTTAATCTTCATTCCCAGATACTTAATTTCCTTCACCAACCTCACATCCCCCAAATCTACCCCACTATCCCCTTCATCATTAAAAACCATACAGTAACTCTTCTCTTTGTTAATACTCAGCCCATATCTCTCGCTTTTCTCCTCCAACCTCCCAAGCATGCTCACCGCCTCCGCCCTGCTTCTTGCTAAAATCAACCCATCGTCAGCATAGAAGAGTATGGGTACCCGCATAAATCCACTGCTGTATCCCCCTCCAGCCCTCAGCATATCTTCTATTATTTGACTTACTATCATCAGGAACAGCTGCGGAGACCCCGTACACCCCTGCCTAATCCCACACTGAACCTCCAACTCCCCCATTTCCTCCCCCTCCCTATAAATCCTGGTTCTATCCCCTTCATACATATTTACCACAGCATCAATCACTCTAGGTTCACACCCGAACCTCATCAATGCTCCAACTAGGGCTCCTCTTTCCACGCTGTCAAAAGCCTTGCTGAAGTCAACAGCCACAACCCACAACTCCCTCTTCATCTGGAAACACTCCTCCACCACCTGCGACAATATAAACGTGTTTTCCTCCAGTCTCCTCCCCTTCATGAATCCACTCTGCAGAGATTTTACTCTCAAATCGTCCAGCTCCTGCTCCACCATCCTATCCTTCAGAAGGCCCATGAAGATCTTATATCCTACAGTAGTGAGAGCAATAGGTCTATGTTCATTAGCTGAAGGTTTCTTTGTTTTTGGTAGCATGTCTTCGATATTTTCCACTCCATTCCTGCCACCCCCACCTCCATTAATTCATTATACACCTCCTTCATTTTCCCCATACACACCTCACTACTACCCAATGCTTTAGACAATTCCCCTTTTAGATTATCCAATCCCCCTTGTTTTCCATTTTAATTTTTAAGATATTTTTCTTCACTTCTTCCCCCGTAAAGACCACCCTCTCCATCCATTTATTCACTCCTCCCACCCTTGGTAATTCTAGCATATGATTATCATCAATTCTCTGCTCCTGTCTACTTTGAATACCTTCACTCCATTTTTCACAGTAATCCCTCCGGTTTCTGCTCCATGTTTCGCTCATTACATTTTCTTTCCTTTGATATATATTCCTCCAATAGTCCATCATGCAATTATTCTCCAGCTCCCCATCAACAACCTGCCCATCTAGATATAAATCCGACTTTACTTCCTCACCACTCCTGTCATCCCTCAGCTTCTTGATCATCTGCCACATCTTCTTCCTTCCTTTATCCTGTCTTACATATCTTCACTTCATATCTTGATTTGGCCTCCCAAACTTCTCTCTGTACCTTCCTCTTTTGATTCAGGTACATTCCCCACAATAAATCCTTCTCATCCCCTTGTGCTATTCTATGTTTTTTGTTATAATTCCTTCTCAATTTTATTTCTTTTCTGATCTTATCATTCATCCACCTGGGCTCCAGCTTTCCTGTTCCTTTATTTTCTTCTTTATGAGTGTCCGCTTGTTGTTTAGTGACATCTGAGAATTCGTGTTTATACCATGCACTTTCTAGAACCATACCAATATCTGATATTAGACATGTAAAAGAACACACATTGTATTACATAAAAATGATGTTTCTACATGGTTACCCGAGAACTAATGGAAATATAAAGTTCTTGGAAACCATACAACTCCATATTCCTAAAAAAAGTTCCTCATTGCAGACTCTGCTAGCTATTTGGAAAGATTGGGAAATTTAAATTTTTTTAAGAGTTAGATTGGGATTTCTTTACAGTTTTAAACATGTGTGGAAACTACCTAGACTTCAGATATAGGAAACCAAATTAATCTTAGCAAAACCCCCAAACTTACAATCTCCATTTCGAAAGAATCAGAATGAAGTGTCAATTATTAGTTGGTGGAATCAAAGAATACTCAGGGTGCTAACAAATTTATTAACGACAGTTTTGCTAGAAGAGTTTACAAATGTCCTTTTCAATTTACTAAGATTGCACAGAAATTAATGGTAGAGACATTCAAATATTTTAAGACTAAAATAAATAACATTGAAGATGTAGTCAGACTTACATTTACACTGACAGATGTGCCTCGTAGGAATAACATACACTGGTCAGAAACTCTTCTGGCCTTACTTTCTTTCCAAGAATTTCATCAAAGGAGGGAAACGAAAGAACGTATCTAGGATACAGCTTTCATCCGTATCATGGATACTAAAAGTTTATAGGAAAATTCAAACCTAGTTTGAATCATCAGGAAAATGACAAGATCAGAAATTCATAGAAGATTATTTCTAAAGAAATCTAAAAAAATTCAACACCAATTGAATTATTTAACCAGTAACAAGTTTTTTGTCTTTGCTATTTACAAAAGTTTCGTACTTTCTTTCTTATTTACAAGTCAAAAATAAAATTCATGCTATTTACAGAAAAAAAAATTCTGTTTAGCAACAGACTGAAATATACTGAAAAAATATTCAACAAAACTATGCGTCCAACAAGTAAAATAAAAAAATTAAATTCCGTAGTTAATATCATTAGGGCAAGTTCCAATTTATCGAGCAGTTTCACATTTTCAATCATACAAGAAAAAAATACACAACTCTAAACTATCATGGAAATGGATACCAATTGAAACAAAATATTAAACTGTATACTTATCTTATAGCTATGATCGAAAACGAAGAACTGCTCAATAATTTAGAACATATGGCATCTAGTATCAGTTACTTCCACATTAAAATCAGTTAGCTACCATTCAATTGCAAAGCACATCGTTTATTTATCAGCTTGTACAGACAACAAAGTACGACGTTAACGAGCAGTTACGATTATAATTAAAATAATTTACGATCCTCGAACAGAAAAGTGATGGCAGACAAATTCAGAAGATTACCTTTGGCTAGCAAGTGCTAAAAATAAAATGTGACAATTTGAACATTAGCCTCGTAAGAGATATTTCCTATTGACTATACACTCGCCCCTAGGGACTCTAAAGGGCCGTACACACGCAGGGTTTTTAAAGTCTCTCCACCAGACTTTTTACTACGCTCCTCCTGCTTTTCCCACGAGACTTTTGAATTATATAAGAAAAAACGATATAATTAAAATAAATAATTGCATAATTTTTTCTTATATGATTCGAAAATCTCGTGGGAAAAAGTAGGAGGAGCTTAGCAAAAAGTCTGGTGGAAAGACTTAAAGAATCCTCTGTGTGTGTACGACCCCTAAAACAATTAACGGTCTATATACACAGATAGATCAACAATGCTTTATACAGTAATGCCAGTGCCCTATGTATACAGTAATGCAGTGCCCTATGTACATAGCCCTGTCTGTTGGAGCAGAGAGACGGCCGTCAGAGGACGGAATACAAAGAAATAGAACTCCTCAATTAATTTAGTGGGTGATTGATGCTTAATCTGAATAAATAACCCATTGGGATTTCTACAATGATGAGAAAACTATTATTATACCAAATACAGAGTTATGGTATCCCACTACAGAGTTATGGTATCCCACTACAGAGTTATGGTATCCCACTACAGAGTTATGGTATCCCACTACAGAGTTATGGTATCCCACTACAGAGTTATGGTATCCCACTACAGAGTTATGGTATCCCACTACAGAGTTATGGAATCCCACTACAGAGTTATGGAATCCCACTACAGAGTTATGGAATCCCACTACAGAGTTATGGAATCCCACTACAGAGTTATGGAATCCCACTACAGAGTTATGGTATCCCACTACAGAGTTATGGTAACCCACTACAGAGTTATGGTAACCCAGCTGCAGAGTTATGGTATCCCACTACAGAGTTATGGAATCCCACTACAGAGTTATGGTAACCCAGCTACAGAGTTATGGTAACCCACTACAGAGTTATGGTAACCCAGCTGCAGAGTTATGGTAACCCAGCTGCAGAGTTATGGTATCCCACTACAGAGTTATGGAATCCCACTACAGAGTTATGGTATCCCACTACAGAGTTATGGAATCCCACTACAGAGTTATGGTAACCCAGCTGCAGAGTTATGGTAACCCAGTTGCAGAGTTATGGTAACCCAGTTGCAGAGTTATGGTAACCCAGTTGCAGAGTTATGGTAACCCAGCTGCAGAGTTATGGTAACCCAGTTGCAGAGTTATGGTAACCCAGTTGCAGAGTTATGGTAACCCAGTTGCAGAGTTATGGTAACCCAGCTGCAGAGTTATGGTAACCCAGTTGCAGAGTTATGGTATCCCAGATACAGAGTTACGGTATCATAGTATCTTCAACAGTATTTAGTATCTATGGTTACACAGATAGCTACAACAGTATTTAGTATCTATGGTTACACAGATAGCTACAACAGTATTTAGTATCTATGGTTACACAGATAGCTACAACAGTATTTATGGTAGCCTGTATAATATTGTTACAATATTTTAAGTTACTAAATGGAAACACTCTAAAAAATAAAAAGCCCTAAAGGAATTATGGTTGCACTCAAACCGCAGTGGTTATGGCTGGGGTTTCATCGGTTACTGATAGTTTGGTAGTCTCACTGGTTGATATGGTTGTTGTCTCCATAGGACTGGACTCTGCAGTGGTAGATGGTTGAGTTGAAATAGTGGAAGAAGGACCCAAATTGGTCGTAGGGGTTGGTGGAGTTACAACCACGGTGGTTACACCATTACTATGCTCAGAGACAGGTTGATTGCCAGTGGTTGCACTATAATAGGATGGTGGTGCACCATGGTTGACACTGTTGGTTGTGACTGTGGTAGAGTTCTGTGTGTGGTATGGTTGCTGTTGGGCATTGGTTGACACATTATTCTGTGTTGTTAGATATGGTTGAGTGACAGCAGATGCCACGCCAGTGGATGGTTGTGCGGATGAATATGGTTGCGTGATGGGAGTTGCGTAGGGTTGTGTGTTGTTGGTGGTGGTGGGGGTTGGAAGGTTGGTAGCTGGTTGAGGTTGCTCAGGTTGACTATTGTCTCTTCTTGGTGGAGATAACATTTCTTGCTTGTCTCTGTCTCTCTCTCTGCCAGGTCTGTGTAAGATTAAGATTAGTTACACAAATAAAAAGACATTGTAATGTTGTAGTATACACCAAAAATTACTATCAATTTTTAATAGGATGTTCAATCAATTACATCCATAAAATCATGGCACTCCAGCATCATGGCCCTATGTAGGAAGTTCAATGTTTGCTTCAGAAGCAGATTATTGAAAAAAATACAAGGAACTAAATTAAGTGCCATAAAAGTCTCAAATATGAGCTTTTAAGAGCCGTGAAAACTATAGTCATTATAAACTCTATTTTTCATAAAACTGTGTTCATGAATGAATAGTTTCATTAAAAGAAACGTACCTGTATGCCTCCAATAGGGCATCTATTCTCTCTTGTGTAGGTGCCCACTTTTGGTAGCCTGCATCATTTTGCAGCCATACAGCCACTGTGCCATGAGCACTCTTAAGCACTATCTCAGACTTAGTCATCATGTACTGGTAGCCATGCCTGTACTCGTGCTCGAACGGTAACAGAACAATCTGCTTACGGTTGAACCTGCGGGGAGAAAAAGGAGGTTAAAGACCCAGACAGAGGTTACAGACCCAGACAAAGAGGTTAAAGACCCAGACAAAGAGGTTAAAGACCCAGACAAAGAGGTTAAAGACCCAGACAAAGAGGTTAAAGACCCAGACAAAGAGGTTAAAGACCCAGACAAAGAGGTTAAAGACCCAGACAAAGAGGTTAAAGACCCAGACAAAGAGGTTAAAGACCCAGACAAAGAGGTTAAAGACCCAGACAAAGAGGTTAAAGACCCAGACAAAGAGGTTAAAGACCCAGACAAAGAGGTTAAAGACCCAGACAAAGAGGTTAAATAATGACTCACTTACACTAAACAATGACTCACTTACACTAAACAATGACTCACTTACACTAAACAATGACTCACTTACACTAAACAATGACTCACTTACACTAAACAATGACTCACTTACACTAAACAATGACTCACTTACACTAAACAATGACTCACTAACACTAAACAATGACTCACTAACACTAAACAATGACTCACTTACACTAAACAATGACTCACTTATACCAAACAATGACTCACTTATACCAAACAATGACTCACTTATACCAAACAATGACTCACTTACACTAAACAATGACTCACTTACACTAAACAATGACTCACTTACACTAAACAATGACTCACTTACACTAAACAATGACTCACTTACACTAAACAATGACTCACTTACACTAAACAATGACTCACTTACACTAAACAATGACTCACTTACACTAAACAATGACTCACTTACACTAAACAATGACTCACTTACACTAAACAATGACTCACTTACACTAAACAATGACTCACTTACACTAAACAATGACTCACTTACACTAAACAATGACTCACTTATACTAAACAATGACTCACTTATACCAAACAATGACTCACTTATACTAAACAATGACTCACTTAGATGCCTCTAGGTGCAGTAGGGCTGAAGGGGCAGGTTCTCTGAACTCAGGCATGAACACAATAAAAGAGAGTGGCTCGTGACTCTCACTGAGTAGCTTCTCAAAGTGTCTCACTGTTGCCTCGAGTAACTCTTCACAGAAAGGAGGGTTTGCTTCAAATGAGCCACACACTGGCTTGAAGTCAAGGATTGGTCTGAAACGAACAATTAATTCAATATTTGTGTGTTAAAAGATTTATTAATCAAAAATTAATTGACATTGCCATCATCCAAATAGTAAGAGTGAATAATTAAATACAGTGCTCATTCATTTCAATAACGTCATAATATAAAATTATAATTTTTGGGTAAGTTTGTTCAGAAATTTCGTATCGATGAAATCAGTAGCTATATTTTATGAACTACTTTTTTTACCTCAGAAAAGTTCATTGAAACTCAATGCATAATGTTATGATTAATTCAAACCGATGATGTAATAAAAATGAACATTTATGAGAATAGGTCGTTATTGAAATTAGTTAAAGTGATATCTGTGTTGGCATTTTTAGATAAATAGACACAAATGCAAAAAACTTTTTCTGGTTAACTAAAATTAAAAATTAAACTATAATTGGTAGAATGTGAGGAGATATTTGAACAAAATTTTGGTGATCTAGCAATATTTACAATTTTGCACTGAAATAAAAAATCTCTAATCTCAATTCAATTTTAGTCATTTAATCCATCATTCCATTGCTTAGTTTTAGTGCTGACAATATGCTTTTAAAATCAAAGAATAGTTCTTCACAATATCACAGACAAAATTGAATGGCATCCAATACTATATTCTCTGTCTGTAATATTTTTTTTTTTCAGATTCTAAAAGCATATTGTCACAACCAGGGCTGTACCGATACCATAAATATTACCAAATCGATACGAGTAGCTACCGTTACTTGGTAGCTAATGTAATCTGCCGATTCTGATAGTTGAAAAATGGAAGATAGGGTAAATTTCGAATTATCGGTCAGTTTCACATCTTCGGTCATATAAGAAAAAACTATATTATAATTTTTATTTTAGTTGGTATCCATGATTATAAAATTAAATAACAATTGTAATATATAGTTTTTTTTCTTATATGACTCAAGATATGAAACTGAGCGATAATTCATAATAAAGCGTCAATGCGGGTAATTCCCCCGCACCTTGAATGTGCGGGCATTATGCCGCACCCCCCTTATCTCCAAAACTAGTTGGAAATTTAAATTTCTGTTTAAGGCATTGGAAAAGAGCAGGTCTTGCTCTTTCCAATACCTTAAACAGACATTTAAATTTCCAAATAGTCTTGGAGATAAGGGGAGGGGGTGCGAGGTAACGCCAGCACATTCAAGGTGCGGGGGAATTACCCGCATTGCCGCAACCCTATAACGAATACCGTCAGTATCTGCACAACCCTCACTCTACAGCTCCTCACCCTCTGGACCCGAAGTAAGAGTCTGTGTCTGGGAAAGCACTGCAGAACTGTCTGAAGTAACAGTTGAGGGGGGAGCCAAAGCACTCAAAAGATACACCAAAGTTACGGTGCAAACACTCCATCACTGTCACAGGAAGACCTGCTTGAGTGTCGAACCCCTGAAGAAGGATAGAAGAGTTCAATTTTTAGTTTTTTTTTGGCATTAAAAATTATTTAGCCTTATGTTCTTCATCACAATAATACGAGACGATGAATAAATCATACATTAACAAAGTTAATGGAGTCAACGGAATTAAGTACTTTAAATATAATTAATTAATATATAAGTAAGGTAAGTTATGAATTATGGGTCAATTTCAAATCTTCAGTCATATAAATAAAAAATTATATATATATAGTCAATCATTAATTGATTTTCATTTTAATTGTTACCAATTCAACCATGAACTTTTGATGTTTTAACTTATAAGATTGCCATTTTAATTTGAACAATGAATAGCTAACTGATTTTTTTAATTTGAACAGAAATTTAATTTCCAATTTCTCATATACATTTCTCTACCAAAAATTAGTGCTTTATCATCACAGTTGGAGGTGAGTGGATTCCTTACCTCGTTAGGGTTGTTCCCCAAGAAGCACTGGTACCTCTTCAACAGACACCAAACCCTCTGCAGAAACAGTTCAAACTTCCTATCATCATAACTGTTGTAGCGGTAGAGGTGCTCTAGCTTCTGGAAGTACATCGTGTTGACTCTGAGGCCCTCTCCGTTGTACCTGAGACATGTGACGTCCTTGTCCTGCATGAACTCTATGTTGCTAACTCTGGGACTGGGGGTTGTGAATTGTACAGGGTAACACCACACCTTTCTCAGGCCAGTGACAGGGGGCACGCCATTGTCCTTTATGTTGTGCTGCTCCAGTATCTGCATGTGCTTGTCCTTTATTTTCCTAGCGTGCTCCATGGATAGGTTGTAAATCTTGGTGCAGATGCCCTCAACATTCGCCTTGGACGCTTCTGTTAAATGGGGCTGACATTGTTTCTTTAGATGGGCCAGTCTATCCATGTAGTCATCAAATGTGGCTCCCACGGTTCTCCTAAGCCACTGAAAGGTGTCCTCTACATTCCACTTAACTATCTTCCTGCTCTCCTGCGTAGCAGTCCTGCTAGTCTCTATCATTCTCTTGGCTGCCTCGGCGTACTTGGACAACTGCTTGCGAGCCTCGCCAGTGAACTTAGGCCTATTTAGTTTGATGGGAATGTCGTTCATTATCTCCCTGTACATGGACTGAGAGACCTCAGGGAAGCACTGACTGGGGAGTAGAGGGTCACAACCCTGATCTACCACCTTGCGCTCCATCAACCATCTGTTGAAAGAGTCCTTAGGAGCGTCAATGCCCTCCCTTGCAAAGCACATCTCCTGGTAACATTGCCTAAGCTTACTCATGAGTGTGGTCCTGAGTGACTCTACACTGGGGTGAGGCTGCGGCAGTGTGATGGGGGGCCTTTCGAACATTATAACATTGGTACTAGGCTCCAAATCCCATGGACCAGCCAGTATGAATTTTTTAGTAGGAGTTGCTCCCTGAGCATCTTCAGAAGCTCTCCTCTTGTTGGCCCCTCCTGGAGGAGTGATTGTGTGGTGGGGGGTGGAGGGAGGGGCGACAGTGGAGGGAGTGGAGGAGCCATTGACACTAGTAATGCTCAGGGGGTCCTCATAGGGGGCAGTCCCTGAGGTGGGGGGAGCCTGGAAAGACCCCTGTTGATGTGGGTGGGGGGTAGTGCCTCCAGGAGGGGGTGGATGCTGGAAGTAATGTGGAGGCTGACCCCCAGAAGCGGAGGGAAGGGGTGGAGGCATGTCCCACTGACTCTCTCCTGTACTCTTATTCCAAAAATAAACTCTTTGCTCTCGTTTACTCCAGAATTTCCTCCACCCAGCATTGAGTAGCTCCACCGGTAGCTCCACATCTGGATTGGGGGGTGGAAGAACTGGCGCTCCACCTAAACCACTTGGTCCTGCAATAGTTTTTACTAAATTATAATTCAATTTACTATTTAATCAAAGCTAGAATATTCAGATGTGGTTAAAAAATATTATTTTCTATTTGGGTAAGTTACGAATTATCGGTTGGCTCCACACTTTCGATGTATAATAAAGAAAATATAATTGTTATTTTAATAATAAAGGTTTATAAGTAGCTACTGATAATTCAGTACTTTCACCATCAGAAAATATAATTGTTTGATATAATAAAAACATTGCAAAATTCTTAGTAGAGCAAATGCCGAATAGCAAATAATTAGGGGGTAGTTTTTACCTGCTACTGGTTGTTGCAGTCCAGGCCCATTACCACCGGGAACCCCAGTATTGGGGGGTAGAATAATGGGGGTGGGTGCCCCAGTGGGTGTTTGGGGTACAGGACTGGCATTATTGGGAGTAGAGGGCTGTAATAAAGAATTATGTTAAATTATATTATGTATCATTAAATTTATTAGCTAGCTATATATTATTTAAGACTTAAGAAAAGTATTTGTAGTTTTAACCATGCATTATACTTATTGATTTCAATAAACTTTTCTTTTTCATACGTTCCATCAAAAGGAAATTAGAGAAGCTAAATAATAAATACTAAAATCAGAGAGCAGTGGCTAATCAATTTATTGACTGTGACCAGAAGAAAAAATCCATATCTTATTTTCTTTTAGAATTCAACCAGAAAAACATTGAACAATTAGTTATATTATTTGATAAGTTATAGGATATTACAAGATAAATTATAGGATAGAACTAAATAGGTTATAGGATAATACTAGATAAAATAATAAATTATAGGATATTAACTAGATAAGTTATATGATATTACAGTATTACTAATTTCACAGTGGGGTAGGCCTTATCTATCTTGACATAAGATATTACTGGATAGGTTCTAATATCTCACAGTGGGGTAGGCAGTGTTGAGTCTCAGTGGCTGTGAGTTCACCATCTGTGAAGTACCTCCACCGTAATTTTGGCTGGAGACTGGCTGAGAAGTCATGTAAGGGTTGCCTGTAAAGAAAAATGTAGTATTCTCATTAATGATTATAGTTATGATGAAATTTAAAATATTCTGTAATTTCTATTACACCGAAAAATATTAAATGATTAACCATTTATTTGAAATTGAGATAATTAGGATTCACAAGTTTAGAACAAATAATTTTATGACTGTTATCCAAATAAATTCATACAATTCAAAAATAAAACTATTTGAAAATGAGAACTCGTTAATGAGCTAAAGCTAAATATTTTTCCTGCTATCTCATTGCTTAGTTCTAAGTAGGGTTAGTTCCGAGTTATTGGACAGCTCCACATTTTTGATCATATTAGAAGAAATAAAAGAGTGAAAACTATAAATTTCTTTTCTTATATGATCGATAATGTGGAAATGTCCAATAACACAAAATTTACCATATTATAATGCAAACTTTTTAACACAGATATAGTTGTGAGAAGATCAGAATATTAATAGCTACTGAACCAAATCAGATGAAAACTGTTTAAAAAATCTCACCTGCGGAGCACGGCACAACAGAGGTCTGCCCCACCGTGGTTACGGCTGCACCGGAGTAGTGAGAAGGGGGGTAGAGGGTGGTGAGGTGGGTGCTTGAGGAGTGTTCTGATGGAGGAGTGGTGGCAGCTGTCACAGGGCACAGGGTGGTGGGAATGAAGGAGGAGGAGGAAACTGAGGACCCACTGGTGGAGATGGGGTTGCCTGGAGGAAAATTGAACATTTTAATTTTTTTTCAATAAGATGATTTAAATCTTATTATATTACATCTCATAATCTAACAATAACTTATAGATATGTTCAAGTGGGGACAATGAGTTTGGCAAAATTGTTTTTTACATTATTCTGCTGGCTTTCTAAATGAAACTATGTGTCACTAATATTCATTTACCTTTTTTCCTGATATATAAATCAAATTATCAAAAAATGTATAAATTGATACCATCAAGAGTAAAATATAAACATTAACCATCAGACTTTTTATGTGTTAATGATGAGTTAGTAGAGATTGTTTCTGATCAACTAATGTTATTATTAATTTTCAATTGTATTTATTAAGTTACCAATCTCAAACAACCATCAATCAAAAGCAAGATAACAAAAAAATCAAAACAATTAGTCTTTGTCAAAATCTTTGACGACAACTGTACAATCTCAATATATTATTAATGGAGTGATCCCCTCTCGCTGTTGTGAGTACAGTCGAGCACTCAGGACCACAGGGCATGGGTGGGCATATATGTTTGGATGTATCCATATGTATATACTGAATGTATCCATATGAACTGAATGTATCCATATGTATATACTGAATGTATCCATATGTATATACTGAATGTATCCATATGTATATACTGAATGTATCCATATGTATATACTGAATGTATCCATATGTATATACTGAATGTATCCATATGTACTGAATGTATCCATATGTATATACTGAATGTATCCATATGTACTGAATGTATCCATATGTATATACTGAATGTATCCATATGTACTGAATGTATCCATATGTACTGAATGTATCCTTATGGACTGAATGTATCCATATGTACTGAATGTATCCATATGTACATGAATGTATCCATATGTACTGAATGTATCCATATGTACTGAATGTATCTTATGTACAATAAAAGGTCATGTGTTTTAAAGTTCACCTGCAGCAAGAGTCGAATCAGAAATGAGAGCACTCCCTCCACTCATGTTTGATGCGGAGGAAGAGACAGTTAAGGAGGATGCCATTGCTGAGCTCAGGGGAGGGTTAGGGGTGGCCATCAGGGCCTCCCACGGAGAAGCCATATCTAGGAGAAAACAAACTTGTTAGTGTGATGAAAAAAATTATAATTTAGTTATAGCTACGAATTATCAGACATTTTCCCATCTTCGGTCATATAAGAAAAACATAATAATTGAAATTAAATTACTATATAGTTTTTTCTTTCTATAACAAAAGATGTGAAACTGAATGATAATTTGTAACTTACCCTATAGGTAACACATAACTGTTAAAGTTACACTCAAATTGTCGAATCTCTGTTATATTTAATTGGCTTCAAATTTTGAACTAGCTAATTCCTATATTCCCTGTTAATTTTGGTTTGAAATCTTCAAATAATGAGCCAAATTGGCTTGGCTCAGAATTTTAATGGTAACTGTTAACATAGAAATAGATAGCTAAAATTCACTGCTTTTGCCAGAATATTATTTTCAAAGGGGAAAAAATTCCACCGACATGTCAGTGGAATTTACCACAAAATACAACTGAAGGTAATAAAGAATGTCCAAACTCACCATTTTAATGGCAAGTTTGTGACAATTATTTTGAGCCCTTCAATTACAAATTGCAAGAAATATTTAATTTTCTTCTATGCTGCAATGTTATTTTGGAGAGAATTTATGGTAATTAATTTGATCATTTTGGTCTTGGATAGAAATTTGGTTATTTTTGGAGAGACAAATGGAGAGTTTATGACCAGACTCAGGACTGCAGGATCTGGTAAACTGTTCTCCAAGAAATCATCTATTTTGGCTTCTGTTCTCAGTAAAAGACATGTAGGGTAAGTTCCGAATTACCGGTCAGTTCCACATCTTCAGTCATATAAGAAAAAATGATATTTTAATAATTATTTAATTTTTATTTTAATTGGTATCCATGATACTTGCAGGTATGGTATCATGGATACCAATAAAAATAAATAGCTAATTATTAAAATATCGTAATTTCTTATATGACCGAAGATGTGGAACTGACCGGTAATTCGGAACTTACCCTAAATATGGAGGAACTGAAATTAAGGATTGTTCACACAGAAAATGTCCCATGTTCTGCAGACTGGGACTTTAGGAGACATAATATTTTACTTGTAGCTACCTCAGTCTGTATTTGGTGCTCAAAATTCCACTGACTTTTTGAAAAAGCTGAAAAAATCCACCATAAATTTTCTGTAATTAGGCTTAACCGTCAACATTTTATCCATTTTTCTACCATAAATTAATGGTAAGATAGAAATAAATAACTAAAAATCCACTGACTTTGCCGGAATATTATTTTCAAAGGAGAAAAATTCCGCCGACAAGTTGGTAGAATTTATCATGAAATACAGTCTGGCCAGTCTGTATTTGGTGCACAAAATTCCACTGACTTTTTGAAAAAGCTGAAAAAATCCACCATAAATCTCCAGTATTTTTGCTGATTCACCAACATTTTCCCAATTTATCCACCGAAAATTAAAGGTAACATAGGAATAAATAGCTAAAAATCCACCGACTTTGCCAGAATGTCATATTCAAAGGTGAAATATGTCGGTGGAATTTACCACGAAATACAGACTGTCCCACATTTTCCCCATTTTTCCACCGAAAATTAATGGTAACATAGGAGTAAATAGCAAAAAATTCACAGACTTTGGCTTTGCCAGAATATTATTTTCAATGGAGAAAAATTCCACTGACATGTCATTGGAATCAACCACAAAATACAGACTGGCAGTCTGATAACTTGGAAAGCCATGTTTCAAAGTGTGGCAGGAAAGTCGCCAGTTTGGTGAGAAAATGGATTATGAATCAAGGTCGCCACATTTAAGATACTTTGAAGAAATAGGACGTGTATCACTATCTGTTAGTGACTGATTTACTTGTTATTTACAGGTTTCTAAACTTAATTCACCCCTCAAAAGTCGCCAGTATACTGGCCACTTTGTCCACACTTTGAAACATGGTTACATGGCCGGTAAGTGGCCAGTCTGCAGAATGTGTCTCATCTCCCGCAGAGATTTTAATTTGAGAGAGAGCTACTCTCTGACTCTCAGTAGCAGATTCAGAATCTCCCGCAGCTAAATTAATGGTAACATAGGAATTAATTCAGAATCTCCCGCAGCTAAATTAATGGTAACATAGGAATTAATTCATGATCTCCCGCAGAGATCTCCAATTTCTAAAATTCAATCAAAAACTCCCGCAGAGAGCCAGTCTGCAGAAACTGGTTAGGTGTTCGTAGAGATCTCTTAATCTGTTCGTAGCAAAATTAATGTAAATATAGGAATTAATTCAGAAATGTTCGTAGCAAAATTAATGTAAATATAGGAATTAATTCAAAATTGTTCGGAGAGAATATCCCAAATATCTCACATATTCTGCAGACTGGGCAGAGAGTCTTGGAAAAATGTTCCATATTCTGCAGAGTGCAGAATGGGTAAGTGGTAAGCTGGTAGCTACCTAATAGTAGTATTTTGACCATTTGGCAATTTTTTTTTCTCTGTTCATAACTTACTTTTACTTCACATTTAAAAGTTTAGACTCACTTCAGTCTTCAGAAGTTCAGAGTAAAATCTAAAATCATAAGATGAATTTATAAATAAAAGGATTAAAATTTAATTAGGCTAATAAATGTTTGCAGTAAAATTAAAAATCAATGCAAATATACTAATATAAGAAATAAGAATTAATTCAAAATATCTAGGTACCTAGTTTTAAGTTTTTAGAAAATATCTTCTCTATTTCACATTAACAGACAGTAAATTATGCCAAAAATATCACTTTACCCTAGTTGCTAGTTCCGAGTCAGTGTCACTTGAGTAAAATTGTGCCAGAGAAAATTTGAAGGAGTTCTTATATTAATATATTTCAAAATTTACCCTGTAGTAAACCAAACTCGTGTCTCGTCAAGTTAAGTAAAATCAGCCTACAGGTACCTAACCTAAACAGTTTCACATTCCACACAGCAAGGAATAATATCAACCAATTATAAACTCGCATATCTGAAATAATAAATAATCTAACAAGACGCAATGATGAAGTAATCACAAATACGAGAGAAAAAAATGACAAGAAAATAAGTTCAATAAAATGTTAACATATTCTTTGAAAAATCCGTTAAAAAGGTCACTATTGACACTAAAGTACTCGGAGGTAGCGTCAAATTATAACTAGAGACAATTTACAAAAGTCTCCCTGTTTCTCAGGGGTGAAAAGCCTCACCTATGAGGTTTGAACGCGCCTCTTCAGATTAAGTCAGGAAATTCATAAGGAAATTTAGCACACACCCAAACAGTACGACGCCATTATACCTTCTGCGAGATTATTGGAACACTGCAACTCTATAGAACTTGTTATTGTAGTGCCAGTCTTGTAAAACGTTGTCAAAAATATATGGTTTTCATATTTTTTAAATTTTAACCGTGCTATTATTAAGTGATAATGAAATAGATCGAAATATCAAAAGTAACCCTGAACTAATTGATGGTTTACATTATATCCATATGTATGCACACTCGTATCCTTTGTTCCACGTGATTATTCAAAAATGTACAATTACTTAAATTTATTTTTTTAAATATAATGGTTTGTATCTTTCACTCTATTTTTTACAATTGATATCTGTATAATGAAAATAATTTAACTCTCCAATCCTGTATGATAAATGATTTCGTAGAATCGTGCCAAACAAGGTAAATTCCGTATAATAATACCTATATGTGTATGCAGTACGTAGAGTATCTAATTTGTATTGAAATCGAATGGATAGCATCTGGTGTGTAATTTTTTCGAAATTGTAACAGTAATCAGAAATATTAAATCGAATGGATATCCAAAGCATAATATAAATTACCGGAAGAGAAAATATAGTAAAAAAATCGCCATTACCTATATTTGAGCGCATCTAATTTATGTTTCATTTGACGTGAGCAACTGAGCATGCATTTAAAGAAGAAATATTTTAAACTCAATTAATGATCGATAAATAGACTTCTGTTTGGATTAAATGAAATTTGAAAAATATTGCAGTCATTTTATTTCAGATACAAATTTTCTTCAGCTGAATTGTATAAAAAATCTAAGTGCATGCTAATTCACAAGCTAGGTATAAACCTTATTGTTATTGTAAATAATGAAGAATATGAAATTTTGAAACTATTTATAATAAAATCACTAACATACAACAGCTAAATGAAAATTTGAATGATTTTCAAAATTCAGCACAAATGAGACTTCTGAACAACTTTCAAATTGATGCGGTATTTTCAGAGCTATGGGACACTTCCCCATTTTCAATCACATGATAAAATGATATTCAAAATTATTCAACATAAAAGTTTAATCACAATTTTTTTTCTTACATGACCGAGAAAATGTGGAACCGTCGAATAACTTGAAAGTTACCCTAATAGTTGAAAGTTACACATAGACCAATTGCAGTACACCTGTTACTAGTGGTTCTATTATAATTAATTTAGTAGGGGTTTAACGTCAGACAGATACAAAGAAAGAATCTTACATGTAAGAAGCCGATATCAAGGACAAGACATGAAAAATGCTTTCAGATACTACCCTGCAAACAATTCCAAACGCATAGTAGCAAATGTTTAGCTATATGGTAATCCAGTATATATATTTGTAACACACTTTAAATAAGCCTAACCATCACAAAAATACATAACACGTGGTTATGCCATTTTAAAACCATACATCAAAATTGAGATTGTACTGTTATTGAATGACATGTCAATTACCATAGCTACTTATAACAGGTGATCACATATATAATTTAGCACATTCATAGTAACATGTCTAATACCATACGGTAACGAGAACGTAATTTACCATATTACCAAGTAAAACAACATGTAGCTAATACATGTAGCTAATACATATCCATTTCCAAAGATTATACATGATTTAAATGTGTGTCACATCACATGGTATGTACTTGGATTTGTTTGCAGAGTCAATATCAATTTCAAAAGTAATTGAACTAAATTAAATACATTATTCAGAGTAGGGCTAGTTACGAATTAATTAACAGTTCTACATTTCCAATTAATTAAAATTACATTATCTTTTCTCTTATCTTACGGAAAATGTAGAATAACTGATAATTCGTAACTTACAATACAACAGTTATTAAAAATCAGATCATTATTTCACTGACTGAATATCGTAAAAAATTAAAAATATTCATTTTAATTGGACAGGTTTTTAATTTTCAACAACATTTAAATTAATCATAATATCATGCAGCGAGTGCTGAAAAAGTTTAGTAAATAATAATATGATGTTTATTTCTGAACAAGATGGTGTATACAACCGAAAATTTACAATTTTTAAAGCAATGAGCCAATTGAACAAACACTGTAATCAAAATAATGGAATATATATCATCCCAAGATGTCAAGATGGAAAATACAATTTGTGAACAATGTAGCTACAGAATAATTCTAAAAACTACCTTAAAATATAGTTAATCACAGACGTGCTCTTTAAATGCATAATCACTCAAAAACATAGTAAGAAATTGAGAAAATGTGAACACACTTCTAGAATATGCAAAAAATTTCCTTGATAGAACGGTAGAACCTATAAAAACCAAAAACCATAGATATGATTGAAAAGATTTATACTCAACGGGATATCCAATATATTAGAGGTTATTTAAACTCTGCGGTGATGGGTTTTTCTCAGGTTTGAGTTTTTTTCTCAGGATTCAGTTTTTTTCTCAGGTTTGAGTTTTTTTTCTCAGGTTTAAGTTTTTTTTCTCAGGTTTAAGTTTATTTTTCTCAGGTTTAAGTTTATTTTTCTCAGGTTTAAGTTTATTTTTCTCAGGTTTAAGTTTTTTTTTCTCAGGTTTCAGTTTTTTTTTCTCAGGTTTCATTTTTTTTTTCTTAGGTTTCAGTTTTTTTTTCTTAGGTTTCAGTTTTTTTTTCTTAGGGTTCAGTTTTTTTTTCTCAGGTTTCAGTTTTTTTTCACAGGTTCTGTGGGAAACCTGAGAAAAACCCTTCATCACAGAGTTTAAATAACCTCTAATATTAAACCATAATAATATACCTAATGGGTAATAATTTTAGATAAAAGTTTGAGTTTTAACTTGCATTAGCTAATAGGATTTGGAACATCGAATTGGAAATATAATAGCTAATAGCGGTGATATTTGTGAATGAAAATAACTAATTAAAAGCATCACAGGTATGCAACACAATAGAGCTCCTCTATAGTGAATGAAGAGACCTGAGTAAGAGTCCTACCCCGTATAGTGAACATATTTTCTTTAGTCTGGTGAACTAGGAGTGGCTATCAGTTTTATATTCAAACCTAATGGCTATTTTATGGCAGACTAAAGAAAGTTTGTTCACAATCAGGCTAGTCCTCTTACTCACTGACTATAGAGGATTTTTATTTTATAATGTAGAGGAATTGTGTAGAATTCCATACTCTACAATGGAAATGAAACAGATATTTATTAGTAGCTAGCAACTATCAAACATTTATGAATAGCGAAAGATGATTTCACCGCATATATGAACAAGAAAAAAAACAAAGAGTAGCTATTTTTGATGTGTACAATTTCCTAAAACAAAATTCTTAGCTTATTTGCTAGCTCTTGAAATTAAAAAAGTACCTATTCAAATTCCATATGGCTATTTGACTTCAAATACTAGAAACAAATAATTCACATCTTACTAGTACTGTATACCTGTGATATGCAAAACCTAATCAATTCATTTTAAATAAATTGCCAGGTGCTAATAGTTTCAGATAATTGAGATTGTTTTTTTCAGCTTAGTTATCACTGCATACTTGCTGCTCCCAAAAATCTTTGACTTCGGCTAACAACTCTTGTTTGATGGCTGTGGGGACACTTTCTGAAAAATGGTAATGATAGTAAATTATGAGATGCAAAAAAGACAGAAAAATAATTAAACTCTTAAAAGAACAATGAAGTAATTTAGTAGGGGTTTAACATCTGCTTTGCAACCAAAGGCCATATCGCTGAAATTAAAAGGAAACTAAATACAAGGAACTGGAAAAATGGTCAGAAAGGAAAGTGGCTCCAAGAAAAAAATCCCTTACCACCGTCGGTGACAATATTCATGGATCCAGAAAAGCTAATCTGTGAATGCAGTCACTTAACAAGGAATGCGACGAAAAGAGACGCAAGCACCAGAGGCTGCACTGCACTCATGGATGGAAGAGGAAAATGAAGAGGTGATAGTAAATGAAGCCTTCGAGCCTACCTAACACAAAAATCTAAGACCTCGCAGTTGAAGAGCATAACCCTAGCGCTATCCTCTAAAACTGCAAGTAGAGTTTATAAAATGGTAAACATGGTGAAAGTTAAAAATGACAATCCATAATCCAAATTACAACAGTTCAGTGCCCAAGGGACGCCACCCCCTTCTCTTCCATTAACCACAGACAGTTTCAGGATTGAGCCCCTGGTGGCTATAAAAGAACAAACCTATACCTGTAGGAGTGACATTTTCCATTCAATGAACTAACCTCTACCTCTTGGAGTGACTTCCGTTACTAGATCTTCTACGGTTATGTTCTTCGATCCTCTCTGCTTAACTATTTCCTTAGCATGTGCCTGAAATTACAAAAAAATCTGATAAAAAATAAAAATAACAATTAAGAATAAGTTATGAAACTATATAATAACAATTATAATTTAATAAAATTATTATTTTTATATTTATATAGTTTTTCTTATATGACCGAAGATGTGGAACCGACTGATAATTCGTAACTTGCCCAAATGAAATGTTCCATTAAGTAATAAGAAATTGTAGTTATAACTTTATAAACCAAAAATCTACATAATATTCACAGTAGTTTAGAAAACCAGTTTAATTTAAAGGATTAAAATACATCCACTGGAACAATTAAAGGGCTTCTATTAAAAAAATACCAGCTATTTCACCAAAATATTTAAATTTTAGTGACCTTCATATCGTCAGACCATCCGCTTTCAGAGAGTCGTTCCCTCAATCTCTCCTTGAGCCGTTCCTTCTCTCCCGTCTCAATCAAGCGGTTGTTGATTGCACGTCTGATCTGAGAGCTTCTGTCAGTCATTGTAACCATTTGGTGGAAATGTTAAACAGTGAATATATATTCTGTGGGTGAATAATTTTTTAGTTGTAATGTCTGCTTCAGAAACCAAGGGCCATATTGCTGAGGTCAAAAGGAAGTAAGTACAAGGGAGATTGCAGTAGCTACCGGAGAAGAGTTGGAATATAGAGAAAATGAGGAGAGTAATTAGAGTGGCTAAGCAGAGGGGAAGTGAATGGATGAAGGAAATGTATGAGCTTAGTAGATAATGAGGATGAAAACAAGGGTAGCAGTGAAGAGAGAGTGGCTGAGAAAGTGAATCAGGAGTTGATAAATGAGATGAAAGGGAAGAGTAGTATGAAAATATAGAGGAAGGTTCAATAGAGAGATAAAGGAATAAGATCATGAAGGCACTATGGAGTCTAGGGTGTGGCTTGGTTTGTAGCTGTGCAGGGTATAAAATGAGGAGAGTGTGGAGTGTAGGTTATGTGGAGCAGAGAGAACTTCTTGATGAAGTGCATGGGACTGAAGCAATTGAACTTCAGAGACCAAGAAAAGTGGATATGGAAAGATTTCTGTTTGGAGGAGAAGGTTTTGTACAAGAAGTGGAAACTGAGGGAGGGAGAGAGCTTTTGTTTGGGGTGGGTGGGGTTAATATTAATTGTTAAATAAATGTTAGTGTAGATGTTCAGTTGTGATAAGTATAATGTAGAATAAAATTAATAATGAAAATAAAAGAATAGTTTCTTACTGTGTTGGTAAGTGAGGTGAAAACCAAAGACTAATGATAAGGAGGAAAGAGCCACTGAAAAAGAAATCTACAAAGTAACAACTTGAACCTATCATTTCTAATTATCACATTCTTTTCATAATATCATTATTCATCAGCTAAATATAATTATGATTAATGATTGTCAATTGATCTATTTTTACCTGTGTGTATACTGTAACTATCACCTATTCATTAGTCTTGCGATATTAATATCTAAACCTGAGTTCTACCATAAATTGTGTTTTCAATTTTATATGTTTCCAATTATTATTCTATGTTGAGCAAATGTTAGTTAATTAATGCAAATTATTTCACTGAAGGTATACTGCAATTTTTATCCTATTGTAAAACTTCCAGATTTCCATCCTATCTTTTTAAGCTTTTCATATAGTAATCAAAGCTTATATGGTCCCAAGTGAAATAATATGGCTCATAAACTCTCCAGCTCTCTTCAAAAATCACCAAATTTCTTTCAAAATTACCAAATTATCATAAATTCTCTCCAAAATTACATTGTAGCATAGGAGAAAATTAGATATTTCTCACCTTTTGCAATTGAAGTGCCCAGAATAACTGTCACAAACTCGCCATTAAAATGGAAAGTTTGGACATGCTTTATTATCTGGATACAGTCCTGAGTCTGTGCGCACTTTACTGTACTCTAATTAGTTACAGGCGCACTGTTATATAAGAATATATAATCCATTTAATAAAAGAAAGATTCACATGACTTCAGAGCCATAGTTTTTAAAACCATACCACATTTACTCATTCAACATGTGCAATACTTACAAAACAACCAGTCTGCAGAACATGAGACATTTTTAACATTTTCTGTGCAAACAATCCTTAATTTCCTCCTATATTTACATGTATTTTCACTATTAGACTGAGAACAGAATCCAAAATAGAGGAATTTTTGGAGAACAGTTTACCAGTTCCTGCAGTCTGGCAAAACAATCGCAGTTGTCAGGCCAGTCTGCAAAAAATGCATGAAGTTGTGAAGTTTATCCGGTGACTATTGAGACCTTGAAATTGGTCTCCTGAATTATCCGGCGACAATTATCTAATTAATACCTATGTTTACATGTAATTATTGGAGAGTATTTTGTGATTTTTAGCCATTTTGGAGAGAAATTTGAAAATCTTTGGAGAGAAATTTGAAAATCTTTGGAAGGAAATATCCGGAGACTGATTGTGCATGCTTTGCAGACTGGTTGTCAGGAAATAAAGCACATCCTTTCACGTTACTTTTTAGCCACTGAAAATTAATGGTAACATAAGAGTAAATAGCTAACCAATTCTACAAACTTTGATCAATATTATTTGTGAAGAAAAAATTCCACTGACAATTTACCATGAAATACAGACTGGTTTACACCGGTAGTCACTAGACAATATTATCTAACCAGTCTGCAGAATGTGGGGCATTTTTAACATTTTCTGTGCGAACAATCATTAATTCCCTCCTATATTTACATGTATTTTACTGAGAACAAATGTCAAATTTAATTTTATTGTCAAAATAGAGGATTTTTTTTGGAACACTTTACCAGTTCTACAGTTTGGTTATCTGTTAATTTGAATAGTTAGACCTGGTCATTTAGGGACCATGTCTAGTCCTCAAACAGTTTTCCAATTTCTCCTTTCAAAACTAATAGAGGATCAGTGACGGTGATATATTATAGGGATAGGTTCATTTTAAATAGCCCGATATAGGCCAGTCTGAAAAGTATAGCAGGATTTGTGGATCAATCCTGCACCCCCAGACCAGATTGTATTTGGTGGTAAATTCCAAGGATATATAGGTAGCTATTAATTCCTATATTTACCATTAATTTTGGGAGGGGAAACTGGAAAAATGTTGGAGGACTAGACAAATTTATGAAAAATGTTGGCAGTTATTTCTCAGATTTTTGAAAAAGTCAGAGGAGTTCAGTGCACCAAATACAAACTGGCCCCCAGACTGCAGGAGCCATGTATAAGAGTATGTCAGTTAAAGCCAATTAATTGGCTTAGAGTCGAAATGGTCAAATCTCAGATATGTATAATTGGCTTTAAGTTTTGAATTAATTCCCTTGGCTTGAAATCTTCAAAAAAATGAGCCAAATTGGCTTGGCTCAGATTTTTTGTGAAATTTTGGCTCAAAAATTGGCTTACTATTTTCCAGCATCTGAAACATGGTGCATGAGCTGGTAAAAGGTTCTCCAAGAAATTCTCTGTTTTGGCTTCTGTTCTCAGTAAAATACTTGTAAATATTATTTAAAATGTTAAAAATGTCCCATGTTCTGCAGACTGGCTGCGCCCAAGTCCTATTTAATTCCTATGTTCCCATGTTACCCAAATCCCAATTTCTATAAAAAAAATCCTGGGTCTGAGAAGACCTTTTCAGACTGGGATTTAGGTAGGCAGACAGTTCCAGGGCAGGTAATAAAGCATGGTGAGATATGTCTATTTTATTTCCTATGCTACAATGTTATTTTGAAGAATTTATGATAGTTTGATCATTTTGGAGAGAGCTGGCCCTAGGGAGAAAAAATGGAGAGTTTATGAGCCATACTATTTTACTTGGGGCAGAGGCAGACTAGGTTTACCTAGGAACTGATGAAGTGTTCTCCAAGAAAATCATTTTCTTGGAGAACACTTAAGGCCTTATTACACGGTGCGAGTAAACGTGCGAGTTACTGTAGTGCAGCTACTCGCACAGTGTGGCCGCATCAGTTGAGTAACTGTCATGTGCAGGAGGTTAGTAACTCGCATGAGAGTTACTACAAAAAAATTTGTTTTTACTCGCAACTCATGAGCGAGTCAGACACTCGTCTGCGAAACTAGGATGTCAACTTGCATGGTATTGCAACATAGCAGTAACTCGTACGTCATGCAGATAATTCCAAGTAATAAAGCATGTCCAAACTCGCCATTTTAATGGCGAGTTTGTGACAGTTATTTTGAGCCTTTCAAATGCAAATGGCGAGTTTCATCTATTTTTCTCCTATGCTACAATGTTAATTTGGAGAGAATTTATGAAAATTTGATCATTTTGGAGAGAAGTTATTGAATTTTGGAGAGAGTTGGAGAGACAAATGGCGAGTTTATGAGACATGCTATTTTACTTGGGCAGATATAGTTTTTTTTTATTCTAAATCTGAATAATTTTGTATTCAATTATGAAGCCGATTTGTCAAATTTGGTTCTGTATATAGTATTTCATATTGTTTGGGGTTTTATTTGATGGTTAATGAAGCACGTAGGTATATACCTATAATACAATTATACAAGTTAAATATTATGAATGAAAAAAATTTATTATCCTATACCTAATATTAATCAAATTAATTGAAGGTTAAATAAATTAATTATAGGTTAAATAAATTAATTAAAGGTTAATTAAATTAATAAAAATATAAATTATTATTTTATTTAAATTCATAAAATATTAATTATTAACTGTTAAATATATTAATAAGAAATATTAACTAATAAATAGGTTATTCATTTAAATAAATATTATAATACACAATGCGAGTGCAGGTTCAGTAGGTAACTGGCTAACTGCCTATTTTTAAGCCATCAGCTCGCACTTGTTTGACCGGGTGAGGCGAGTCGAGCTACTCGCATGCGACTTGCGAGTACAGTGGGACAGCTGCTGTCCACTGTCACGACAGTAACTCGCACCGTGTAACATGGCGTTTAGGCCTTTTACTGTTTTACCTACGGTAACCTAGGTACCTTCTGTTTTCATTTTTCAGCAAATTATATGTAAATATCAAATTAAGAATTAAGAAAATTAAGAATTGTTTGAACATAAAATGTTAAATATGTTCCATATTCTACAGACTGGATAGGTAAATAGAAAGTCTTCAGACATTGCAAGAATATTTATCTTAGAGAAAAAGAAAAGTCAGTACCTAGTCAAATTTACCATCAAATACAATCTGCATTAGACTATCTGAGATAGGTTTTTAGTCCTTTTCATGTCGACTGTTACCTTTAGCAGAGGGATAATAATTGTATCCTTAAGTTAAATTATTCCAAAGGACCACAACAACAACTCCATCCTGCTCAGACGGTCAGACCAAGGATCATCATCATGAGGATGAAGCGTGTACTGGGAGGGCAAGGAAGTTATAGTTATTAGTTGGGAGGGGTATCAAAATCAAGATACACCCAACATATGCATAATAAATTAAAATTGTATAAAATAGAATTAGGAAGGGGCTGCAAGGTATAGGTAATACCCTGGAGGCTGAGGCCTGAACAAATTTGGGAATAGGTATTAAATTTATATTAGTTAGCAAGGATTACTAGGTAGTTAGGTAGGTTACCTAGCTATCTAATTTTCTCCTATTTATAGTGTTATCTATGGTGTTATTTTGCCACTCTGCAAAATATGAGACCTTCACTTTTTATTTGAAAGTTCACACACAGGAATGTTGGCAGTTTTCTTTGATCGGGATAAGAATAGGTAGGTATACAATTCTAATTATTTTAGTGTTAAGTCCAAACCTATATTTTTGTGGGTTTACCTAGTATTAACTATTCGTAGTGTTAATATAACTTAGGTATATTAGATTATTCCCCTATAAACAATGTATATCGATTCGATTTCTTTTCGATTGCTGGGATATCGAATCGATGGAGATTGTTCCATCGAATCGACAGACCGTTGTTTATTCTCAATTGAATAATAAATTTAAATGCTGCATTCTATCATTTAAAAGTAACTTAACAATTCTATTGAAATTTATTTATCCTTATTGTAATATGATTTTTAATTTGAGTAAATGAAATAGTATAACTTAGTTAATTCACTATTTGATGTAATTTCTAAGGTTTACAAACTATTCAATTCTTGAACAGAAAGACCAACCCACTAAGATATGAATAAATTGTAACTAAACCAAGAGGAAGGCATACGCATTAGAATTGTTACTGTGAGAACACAACCTGATATTTAATCCTGATACCGGTTATTGGATAATTGCAATATTTTATTTTTTCACAGTTCTAAAACATATCATCACGAGAAAAATATTTAATTAAAAGTTAAATAACATCACATAATAAAATTTCGACTTTATATAACCAGATAATAATAGAAAAGGTAAAAAATGATAATAATTCATTTGAAATTTACATGGGTAACTATAAAAATGTATTGCTAGGGGAACATCAAATTCAAGTTATTCTCTTCCAGTCTAAACTTGAGGTATTCATTACAAAACATGAAAACTGAATTGGAAAATAGTTTGAAAATTCTGAATTGATAAGAATGTCAAAAAAGATTATAATTAGCCAAATTTTATGAATTTTAAATTATTGATACTAGGTAACTTATATATAACTTATTCACTTTTAAAACTACTCATGTTTTATATCTTACTAAAAAATATTAAATATTCTCTAACATCTAAAATATTAGTTAGTCCTAATAATAAAAAAATCATGTTATTAACTACATATTAAAATAAAATTATCACTAACGATAATCGTTATGTAATTAGCTTAACTTCTTTTCATATCATTGTAATTATACGGATAATAGTAATAGTATCAATAATGAATTCTTTTAAAAGATTGAAGATTAAAGAAAATGTTTGATTCAGTGAAATACTATAATGATATTATTTCCATGATTTCTATTTAACTACAAACACAAATGTTCATTTATGAATCAAGAGAATTTACTTCTTTAATTTATTCTCAAATGCTGTATTCTAATATTCAAAAGTAACAATTCTAATAAAATTCTGTTATCCATATTGTAATATGATTTTTAATTTGAGTAAATGAAATAGTGTTACATAGTTCACTATTTAATGTGTCTTCTAACTCTCTAAGGTTTACCTACCATTCAATTCTTGAATAGTTAGACCAACCCACAAAATAAAAGAAAATAACATCTTGGACTTCATATCAGCATATCACCACTAAATCCCGAACTAGCACGGTTTGTTCAAGTGATACATATTAATAGTCCTAACAAGTGATGCATGGTTATTGTTATAATTTACTCTAAAAAAATCCCTATAATATAACCTTAACCCCCCCCCCTTCCCTCCCTACATTTCCCAACCTACACTTCTTTCACCTTCATTTCCACCACCTTCACTTCCCCCACCTTCACTCCCCCCAACTTCACTTCACCCACCTTCACTCCCCCGCACCGACAATCACAAAGCACTCATTTACTATATAGTATATAAGTGACATGCACTAACATAGGCATCCCCCGCTTTAGTTACCAAATCACAACTCAGTTTAATTACCAAACGTTAACTAAAGCGAGGTAAAGTACCTAACAAGAAATTTATAACTGTCACTCCTTGATTATATATCTCATTTTCTATGAGTTATAATGAAAGAAAATTTGTTTTAGAATTAGAGTCACAGTTTATAGTCCCCATTCTATAAACTGTGGTTAGAAAGGCTTATATAGTATAAGCCTATTGTTTGTGACTGTAATGATAGTTTAAAGTAGTGAATTTATTAAAGGTCTTAAAATTCATTCATAGCTTAAATCTCACTCAGTATAGAAAGTAATAATTAATAGATACTTAGACTACTATAATTATTGTGCTACATTGAACAAACAGCAATTTTATGCTCAATGAAATATTTTTGGAAGAAAGGACTAACTTTCAAGTTATTGGTACGTTCTATATTTTCGGACACGTCCTAAATGTAAATATGATAATTATAATTATTATTCAACTTCTATTCACATTGGTATCATGAATACCAATTGAAATAAAAGTTAAATAATGATTAATATAAAGAGATTTCTACTTGTTCGAAAATATGGAACAGTGCAATAACATATAACTTACCCTAAACTGGGACATGTTGAATTTCTGGACCAATTGCTTCTAAATTCTAATAACCTCATCTGGATTATAATTTTGATGTTTTTGATAGTTACCGATTTACCGTGAAATGATCACAAAAATTTGTCACCGTTTTCTATGTCTACGAACGGTTCTTATTTCGAGACATGACTCGAAATAAGTACCACTTTTCTCAAAGTGAGTTGTACTTAAAGCGAGGCCAGCCTGTACATTTTTGTTTTAATAGCTTGAGAGAGTTTCTGTTCGAAGAACTTTCGTGCCTCCAAGTTTACTTTGTTGAAATGATAAGAGCAATTTCCGTAGATTAATTCACACTACAATTCTGATATACTAAATTACATCATTCTTATACCCCTTCGAACTCTTGAAACAATTAAGCAAATCATATTTGACATCAACCCTTATAAGAAATTAAAAAAGTGAATACAATAGAACTCCTCTATAATGAACTTCGTATAGTGAATCATCCTGATTAGTAGACCCCTGTATAACGAACTAACTTCTGTAGTGAGCATATTAAGTTTTATAGGAAAATAAATCAAACTAAATGGGAAATCCATATATAATATTAAGAGGGAGGGTTGAATAAGACTTCAACTCAATGTTGAAGTTTTTTTTACATTTAAAGCATTTTTATATAAAAAAAACCTTTCTATTCGAAAGATTGAAACCTGAAAAAACCTTCAACGTTGATTTTAAATAACTTCTTAATATTTTTTAGTTCAGTCTGCCACAAATTGCTATACATTTTCTATGCATCTCTATGTAGTAAGTTAGTTGTATTTCATAAAAGAACCAGCACAACTCCTCTATAATGTAGTAAACCATTCTGATTTTCAGAGTCGTGAGAAATTAATGAATTTATGTGAATATAATAAATATATGAGGATATTAATAAGATAATAATTATTATGTAGTAGCTATATCGAATAATCACTGAGTAAGTCAAACAAATCATTCAAAAACAAAGTTACAAATTAGATGCGTGTCATTGATATTTGCAAATAAATGATTATTATCACAATGTCTGCCAATACTTTTTAAGCAATCTGTAATTAAGTCTTAAAATATCATAACCACAATAAGAAATGAATATATTTTAACTTAGTGAATATGCGAGTAGTTTTGAAAAATACATTTGTTACCCATCAAAAATCAAATATTTCTACCAAATAAATATTTTAAAGAATTATTCAGTGAATATTTCACACTTTCTATTTTATTAGTGATATATAAATATAAGAAATCAAAGAATAGTTCTAGCAGTAGTATAAGGTAAGTGAATCTTCCCTATTCGAATTGTTTATTAAATGTATTCAGTTATTTTTGGTGTGGTATCTCTTACACTAATATCGCCAATTTAACATGTAAACATAGGAAGTTTTTGAAGCGTGGGTGAAACCACGCATACAAACCAAATAAAGAGACTAGTTTTAAACTCAGTGGACATTACGAAATTATAACTTCGGAGTTTACTACTAAAGGGCCGTACACACGCAGGGTTTCTTAAGTCTTTCCACCGGACTTTTTTCTTCGCTTTTCCACCTGACTTTTGATTCAAAAGTCAATAGCGTCCACACGTGGATTGACTTTTTAATCTCGTGGATTTACATGTCGTACATAAGCCCTCCTCTATTTTAAACTAGGTAACTAACCTAGGTAGTTAGTAACTGTTAATTACCTAGGATAGTTAAAATTACTAATTACCTGGGTTAGTTATTTACTAATTATATAGGTTAGTTACTTTTACCTAGATTAATTAATTACTAGAGAACTACCTACCTAGATTACTAAGATTATTTAGTTACTAATTAACTTAGTTTGATAATTTTTATGAAGTTTATTACAATATTTAGTAATAAACTAATCGAGATTATTTTCGCTTCATTTGATTTAATGATTAATCTAATCCACTCAACAAATGTAATTCAGCTATTATATAAAGTTTAGGTAAAAGTATCAATACGTATAGGTACTAGGTACAATATGTATTGCGTTATAATAAATAAAATAAAGGTATTAGCTAATAGGTAATATGTTGAAATAAATAAAATAAAATAAAGATAATAATATTTATTTTACTAAAATATACTATACTAAAAAATGTTTAAAGAAACATTACTAGGTATTATCAATTTTACTGGCAGTCTTCTATAAAAAGGAAAATATGAGAATTCTTTACCTCAAAGGTAAAGGAATGGATGGAGCAAAGATTGGCTAAAAATGAACACCAATCGTGTTATTACAATATATTTTATGAGTTGACAGTAGCTATACGAAGATTTCTAAAATTGCACCTCTTGATTGGGGGAGAATAATAGAACATGTAGGTTGTTGAAAAGTCTCGGACTTTCGGTGCAAAATTTAAGTCTCGTGGAAAAAGTGGGAGGAGCTTAGCAAAAAGTCCGGTGGAAAGACTGAAAAAACCCTGCGTGTGTACGGCCCTTAAGAAGAGTACAAAAAATATAACTACTTTGCTAAACGTTCAAATGTAAATCGCCACCTCAAATTATTCCTGTAACGATTAGGTTCTAGAAGCAGTAATCCATCTATAGACTTTGCACACCAACAGTATTGTTGTTTGGTGTATTAGCTGACTGTACTGGAGGTACTGAATTCCTTATCTTTGGAATATGTTATTATTATTCATTATTCCACATTTTACGGTACAGTACTCTAGAAGACAAATTTGCATTATTTCTATATCCAATAATAATGTCTCATTAAAATCAATATATTATGATAATTCATCATGAAATTAATATTTTAAAGTTTTGTAAAAGGGTATTATGGTAACAAATTTTTTTCTTATATCTTCAGAAGTTATTTTAAATAAATAAAAACAATTTTACTTTACTTTACTTTAAGTGATCATTGAAAACAGATTCATAAGTCTAATTTCAAATTTATATCATTTTGCAGATTAAAAGCTACTCAATAAGTTTGTTATCAAATTATTTGCCGTTGTTTTTAGTTCAAATTTCGATGTTTTCTAATACATAACCCAAATTTATAGTGATAGTTTTGAGACAAGAAATGAAGAATTAAAATTTCAAATATATCCCAAATTTTATAGTTACCCATGACATTTTTAATATTTTCATTTTCATTTTTTGCTTCTTTATTTCTTTAATATCATCAGGGTATATAAAGTCATGATTTTATTATGTGATATTTTTGTTTTCGTTATAGAACTTTTTCTTGGAGGAATAACATTTATTAGTCATGAAAATGAAATTTTAAGATTATTTCTAATCTCAATTTAGTCACACCAGTGTTTCATTTTTTAGAAATTTATAAAAGGTGAATAATATTTAATGAGATTGTAACTTCTGATTACTGAAAAACAGTGATTCAATTAGGTTTAAATTCAATGAATTTACAGATAATATGTAAGTTACCATACCTATGTTTGTATACTTACTAGTTAGTGACTTTAGTCTATTTTACTGCTCAATAAAGCAACCTAAATGAAAAAAAGTGAACATTTAAGAATGTATTTTGTTACAATTGATATTACTTGGAAGGAAGTTTTATATATTTGATCATTGAAAACAGATTCATAAGTCTAATTTGATAAAATAAACATTAGTTAACTGATTATTTGAAATGGCATTGTTACCTTCAAGTTATTTCAATCGGTAATGATTTCTTTAAATTTACAGTTACATATTTTTTTAAATAAATAAACATTAATTTTATAACTAATTGTTTATTTTTATATAAGGTCTTCACAAAATACAACTCATTCATAAGTTTAATGTTAATCGACTTTTACTTTTTTATTTGAAAGTTCACACACGGAACTGTTGGTACGTTTCTTTGAGATATTGTGTATATAATCAATATATTTCTTGTTACTCTAATATATTATTGTGGGTTAGTTTTAACTGTTCGTAGTGAATGGTTAATATACTTTATAAGTTATAAAATATAGGTATAATGGTAAACTAAACATCTTCTAGTAACATTGCAATTTCGGACGAATAAGCTGAAACCCAATCAGAAGATCGGAAAACAATTTTATTGACGATAATTTCAGTTTATTAGTATTTTTATTTCGATATGTCGTTTGAAAGTTTCTACGAAAAGTACCTATTAAGATTCAACTAAATGTATGTTTTAAGATTAAAACTATTCAATATTTAAAAACAGAAATTCAATTTAATATTCAATTAAGTTGAAATTCAATTGAAGTAATACATAATATCAATTCTTTTTGTTGAAGAATGACAATTGTTTTGTCGTTAAATAGAAATCAGATGAGTAATATTGGTAAATTTTTGGAGAGAATATTTATAGGTATAAATTACTTCTGTAATATTTTTTACATAAGCCACACACTTTTAGTGTCAAACTGACATGTTTCCTTGTAGTGTGCTTTTTCATCTAATTTATTACTCAAAAGTTTCTCCTGAAAATAACCACACGTGAAAGTATCTTTTTAACATTGATAACCATAATAAGAAATGAACATATATTAATAAAGTGAATATACCCATAATTCAAAAAAATGCATTTGTTACTCATCAAAAACCAATATGTGAACCAATTAAATATTTTAAAAGAGAATTATTCAGTAAATATTAACAGTTATAGTATTATTGGTGACACTTGAATATAAGAAAATATAAAATAATTCGAGAAGAAATATGCCTTGTGTTAATCGTGAATATTCCAATTGTTTATTAAATCTACTCAGTTATTTTTGGTCTGGTACCTCGTACACTAATATCACCAAATTAACATGTAAATATAGGAAGTTTTTGAAGCGTGGGTGAAACCACGCATACAAACCAAATAAAGAGACTATTAATAAACTTAATTTTCATTACATTGCAAATAGATAACTCTTGTTTGTATAACAATTTTTTTTATTTAAAACAATATATACTATTTTAAATATTCATGTTAATCACTACCTCAACTTGAATGGTTGTTAAACCTTTGAAAACTCCTTAAATACCATATTTTGATAATATCAATCTTGTGAATTATATTATTCTGTTTTTTTTCCTCTTAAGTTCCGATACATTATACGTAAGTAAATAAAAATGCTTTAATTGTTATACAGGCAAGCCTCGCTTTAAGTACAACTCACTTTAGTAAAAGTGGTTACTTATTTCGAGTCATGATTCAAAATAAGAAACGTTCGTACATATAGAAAACGGAGTGTGATTTTTTCACGGTAACTAAAAAAACACCAAAATTATAATGCAGGTGAGGTTAATAGAAGCAATAGGTTCAGAAATTCGACATGTCTTATTTTAGGGCTAGTTCCGTGTTAATGCACGGTTCCATATTTTCGAACACGTGAAAATCTCTATATAATGATCATTATTTAACTTTTATTTCAATTGGTATGCATGATATCAATTAAAATAGAAGTTAAATAATAATTATAATATTTTCTTTTCTGACGTGTCCGAAATTGTAGAACCAACCAATAACTTGGAACTTAGTACCCTACTACCAAAAATATTTCATAGAGCATAAAACTGATGTTTGGTAAATGTAGCACAATAACGGGAATTTTTCCAGAATAATTTGTTCATAGTATAATTTTGAACAATTAGTCATAGTCCTAATCGTAAACAAGTTTCTCTTTTTTATTATAGTGGGTTGTTCTAACTATTCATACTGATTGGTTAATAACTAAAGAATGTTTGAGTGAAAGTTTTATTCGGGTCTATACCAAAGAGACGTACAAATTGGAACTAAAAATATCACAATACACAAACGAAAACGTCTGTAAAGATTCTTTCTGTTCCTGAGTACACAAAATAAAACACATACTTTAGATACAACAGCTTTTACATATAACCGTTAATTGTCTATTATGGTCCAAGATTCTAAGTCGTCAATGATTGTCCAACCGTCGTCCAAAAGGTTCGAATCCAAGGGCTCCTGTTTCGACGACTGAGGATTTTTTGGTTTCAATACCGTGCTAGGTATACCAGAAAGGGGGATGCTTTCATCAAATTGATCGGGATGCCTTTTCATCTGGTGCTTCTGAAGATGTCTTTTTAGGACGTAGCTCTTTCCACAATACTGACATGAATAATTTTTCGAATCATCGTGTTTTTTTCTAATATGTTCTAAGAGTGTGGCCGGATATAGAAACCCCTGATTACAAGTAATGCATTTCTGTCCTTTGAAAACTCTGTGGTTGCAGGGTGCTTTACATATGTATCTGCAGAACTTTTCTTGATGGGTTACTCTCAGCTCTGTCAACTGATCCATAGTCACAAAATGGAAATCAAGGCGCGTGTGAGCAGTCTTATTGAGTTGTCTGTGGAGGAATGAGAAGATAGTTATAAACTAATAAGACTATTAGGATGTGTCTACTTTTGATTTATAGAGGTATTAAATAATTTCAGTTTCACGCGTTTTAGTAAGATTGAAAATTAAAATATACATCTTTAAATAAATATTTCCATGGATAGAATTGTTAGCATAAAATGTCCAAGTGATAGCAATTCAAATCTATTTAGAGAAAAAATCTACAGGATGACGTTTTCAAATATAAACTTGACGGAAAACAGTAAGCCGCCTTTTTATTTTTGAGAATTCGATCTGAAATATAAATTTAATTATTTTCCAGCTGCAGCGCCATCTTCCGATGAAAATTCAAGGTAGCTATCACATAATGATAGAGCGCATGCGCACGATATCTCTAATTATGAATCGTTTGCATGTATGTTTTTAATCACATTCTAGTTTGATTTCTATAAAATTTAGTCTAAATTATATTAAAAAACTAATAATAATCATTGATGTGTAATTAGGCTCGAGTACTGGTATTGTTCAAAAGTTCGTCGACTGAGAGTTGATTATTTAAGGCCGGTCAAACCACTCGAACTTTGTTGGAGCGTACGATAGGGAGAGGGGCACCAAATATCGACAACGCTGGTCAGGTCTTACAAAGTAACAGTGAACCACTGAATTCGTCATTGCTATAGCGTTGGTTTAACGATGACTCGAGCTTCGTTAGCTAATAGGTATGTAGCACCTCCATACCAACGACAAACCAAAGTTATCACCGCAACGGATCGCTGATTCAACGCCAGACACTGTTTCAGCAATCCTCTGTTCACTCGTAAAACGCTTACAACCGCTCCATCACAGTTTATGTAACGTTTAATTACCTCCCTGGGCAAAGCTGGTGAAGCAGCGGTGGTAGCATTTAAAATTTCCTACGTTGGTATAGACTCTAGCGGATCCTGGTGTCCACGAACTTTTATTTCTAGCGGTGCCATACTTTGGTTGGGTATTGTTGAAGGGATGATGAAATTTACCAGAGCAGAAAATTACCAACTCATCACCGCTTGCAATATTTTGTGCAGCTAAACACTTTTGGAGCGGTAGGAGGGACCATCAGCGTAGGCCAATTGCATACGGCGTTGGCTCACGGGGGCTAACTTCTGATGAACAGCAACTAGCGGTGATGAATTTTTTCACCTCTCCAGGAACACTCCAGCAAAGTTCTTACGGAGTGCCATTTCTACCAATGTTATGAACATCAGTAATATTTAAAAATATAATAAAGTATGTTTCAGAGACTAATTGTTTTGTATGAAATAGAACTAAGAAATTAATATAAAAGTCCAAGATCAAGAAAGTATTACAAATTGTTATAGCATGACACATTGAAATATCTAACACAGTTCATTTGCTAAGACCAGTTTGTATATGATGGTAATTTATCTGCCGTGTCGGCTGACTTTTATTCTCTTCGAAATAGAGATTATTGAAATGTGGGAGGACTTTTGTTTAATATTTTTAATATTACCATTAACTTATGGAGGAGAAATTGGTAAATTGTTTGAGAATAGCAAATATTAAGGGAGAATCTTGGCTTTCGGAAGAGTCAGTAAAGTTCAGAGCAACAAACGCAGACTGGCATTTACCAGACTGCAGAATATGGAGGATAATTAGTAAATTCTCTACAAAAGAAAAATGAATGAATCTCTTTACTTACAATAATTTTACTGTAAACAGAAAAAGATCTTTCTATTTACGTTTTGTCAGTTTCAACACGCTGTGGAGTTACACTTATTATTTTGGGTTTTAATTCACGGTGTGACTAATTATTATACGGCGCCGTACCAGAAAATGTAGTGTGCCATATATCCAAATCCACACACGAGTCATAAATAAACCATACTGTTTCCTCTTCCAAAATAAATTGTATTATAATTTATTGAAAGTACTTTTGGAGAGAGCTGGGGAGAAATACACAGCTAATATCAAAAAGTCTTCAGGAACCAAACTGGTGAAATGTTCTTCAAGATGTATTCAAGAAATTATAAAGTTTTAATTGATAAAATAATACAGCATCATATTATATTTATATTTTCAACATTATTATTTTATTCATATATATCTTCATAAGAAAATTAAAAATTTAATGTATATTTCTTTTGCAAATTCATAATTTATGGTTCATGAAGCAATAAATAAACAAAATGTTTAAAACATAAAACAAACAAAAAGAATAGATTTTTATTATTTTAATGTAAGCAAATTTACCGCAGTTTTCAGGCAGTTATTAATAAAATAGTCAAAATAGAGTAAAGTCTTTTAGCAAATTTGATGTTTAGTTTTCTTTTATTCTCCTAATTTACATTTTTGTAAGATAGTCTGAAAATTCCTTTCACATTTTAATACCTAAACATTGTACGAGAAAATTGAAGAGAATAATATGTTATTGTTTTAAGAATAATTTCCATTTTAGATAATGAATAAATATATCTCTCCTAATTACAATGATACGTAAAGAAATTCAAAGAAGATGATCGATAAGCGTAACTTTTCACATTATTTTCCCATATACGTACAAGGGAAATTAATATTCAATAAGAATAGATAAACAGGCCACAAAAAAATACATAAAATTTGATAATAAAAATAACACAAAATATCTTGCCTACATTTCTGTGTGTGAATTTTAAAATAGAAAATTAATCATTTTATTATTAATCTGTTTACTATCATCCTCTTAATACTAAGCTATTAAATTAATGTCTAATTTTCTTTAGAAATATATAATTTGGAAAAAAGACAATAAATATTGATTAAAATATATTCTATTTATATGTAATATAGTTAGAGATTTAAAAGAAAGTGAACTGAACAATATTTAGTATCTATATCACTAAATGATAAGGTATCAATAGAGAAAATATGCACGAAGTAGCAAGTTACCAGACTTGCGGGATTTTATCTTCAAGTTTTGCTTCGAGTTAACAAGAAATAAATTGAGTATCGGAATTTCACAGTAAATGAGTCTACGGAAATTACTCATATCATTTCAACAATTGAAATTTGTAACAAAACTAGAAACTCTTCCATTTATTTAAACAATGAAGTTTATGCAGTATGCATAAAATTAATTTGAATGTAGCATAAGTAATAAAGAAATAATCGTCTCTGATTAAGACAGTGTTTTGGTGCACTCTAAATCTGACTCTATCGTCAATATATTCGTCCCTTTGTTCCGATCTTCAGACTGGATTTCAGCCACTTCCTCACTTCCAATGATACGAAAAGAAGTTCAGTGAAAAATGTTTGTTTTACAATACTAAGGTTAGTAGAGTTCCTTTCACTTAGTACGTATAATGCATGGGTTATTATATGTTTAATTTGTACAGGTAAAGTAACATAAAAATAGGAATGAATTATACATTGAAATGCTGGTGGCATTATCAGATAAATATTTAAACTATCGTATTGACTCTCTTACGCTGTAATTCTCAAAACAGAAAGGTAGTAGGTTAACAATTATAATTTAAATATTAAAATAATATGAAATTTTATAATTTATGAATCTGTTTTCTATGACCAAACATATATCTTCAAAAGATGAATTTATGAAGTATAAAATAAACAACTTCAACAAATTTCTAAAAATGTTTTATGCGAATGTAAGTAAACTAAAAGATACATCATAGTAATATGAAAAGAAGTTAAAAAAAGATATTCAAATAGATAAAGAATGTTACTAATAAGTTCATTAATTTACTTCCAATTCAAACATACCTACTTATGTGAATTCAAGAAAGATATAACTTCTTTTTTTCTATTTATTAATAAAAATAAACTGTCCATTCCTCAATCAAGAGAATTTACTTCTTTATTTGAATATTAAAGTGAAATGCTTATTTTTAATAGTTAGTATAGTATATTGTTTATATATCTATAATGTTCATGAAATTGAAACACTAGGAAACAAAGAATGTAACTTTATTCACTAGATTAATATTTTCAAAAAAGAGTATCTAATGTGTCTTCTAAGGTTTCCCAACCATTCAATTCTTGAATAGTTAGACCAACCCACAAAATCAAAAAAAGGTAAATATTTTACATTTCCAGAATGTTAGGTTGAAGCGAGAACGCAACCTTATGTATAATCCTAATAGTGTTTATTGAATAAATTCAATGTTATATTTTTTCGAAATAATATGCCCCACTAATTCGAGAAAAATATTTAATTACAAGTTAAATAATATCTCATAACAAAATTGTGTCTTTATATGAACGGATGATACTGTAAAAGGTAGAAGAAATTGAAATCAAAAATATTGATGGGTAACTATGCAAATTTATTACAGGGCATTTCAAAATCAAATTATTCTCCTTCGATCTCAGTATCACTATACACATGAGTTATGTACTAGAAAACATGGTATTTTGTATTACAAAAATAACTGCAAATAATTTTTAATTTCTAAGTTGAAAAGAACATATAAAATTGATATTAATTTCCATATGACGATATGAATTTGAAATTATTCGTACGGTAACTTATTTACTTTCAAAATTAGTTTTTTTATATAATAATTAATTTTATTATATTATATACTCCTTCAGTTCTGTACCGTAAAATCTGGAATAATGGATAACAATAACATATTCCAAAGATAAGGAATTCAATACCATTACCGGTAATAGAACCACCAGTACAGTCTGCTAATACACCAAACAACAATACTGCTGGTGTACAAAAGTTCTAAATGGACTACTGCGTCTAGAACCTAACTGTTACAGATACAATTTGAGGTGGTGATTGACATGGCTATTTAGTATGGTAGAAATAGTTATATATACTATTTCTTTTTGTATATTCCGGAGATATCCTTTTGTAATGTACATTAAGCTAATAACTAGTCTTTTTTATTTTATTTGTATGCGTGATTCCACCAACGCTTCAAACACTTTCTATGCCTACGTATTAAACAGTTACTGTCATCAGGTTACGGGAACATAAACGGATGTAGTACAGCTGATAACCATACTCTATGTCACTGTATCCTGACTGTCATATACAAAATCGATTTTAAAATATATCAGATATGCTATTTTCTTAAGAAAACCTCTACCAAAAGAATTATATTTACTTCTTCAATTGAATATTAAATAGGAATGTTGCTTTTTAACATTCAAAAGTAACACATCTTAATTAAGTTAATATTTCTGTGATGTATTTAAATATACAAAACTAAAAAATTGATGTAATTGAGTTTAAGTGATTAAAATGACATGAGTGATTTGAAAGATTATTTAGCAAGGTAGAAATAATTTATTTAGCAAGGTAGAAATAATTTATTTAGCAAGGTAGAAATTATTTATTTAGCAAGGTAGAAATAATTTATTTAGCAAGGTAGAAATAATTTATTTAGCAAGGTAGAAATAATTTTTTTAGCAAGGTAGAAATTATTTATTTAGCAAGGTAGAAATAATTTATTTAGCAAGGTAGAATTTATTTATTTAGCAAGGTAGAAATAATTTTTTTAGCAAGGTAGAAATTATTTATTTAGCAAGGTAGAAATAATTTATTTAGCAAGGTAGAAATAATTTATTTAGCAAGGTAGAATTTATTTATTTAGCAAGGTAGAAATAATTTATTTAGCAAGGTAGAAATAATTTATTTAGCAAGGTAGAAATAATTTTTTTAGCAAGGTAGAAATTATTTATTTAGCAAGGTAGAAATAATTTATTTAGCAAGGTAGAATTTATTTATTTAGCAAGGTAGAAATAATTTTTTTAGCAAGGTAGAAATTATTTATTTAGCAAGGTAGAAATAATTTATTTAGCAAGGTAGAAATAATTTTTTTAGCAAGGTAGAAATTATTTATTTAGCAAGGTAGAAATAATTTATTTAGCAAGGTAGAATTTATTTATTTAGCAAGGTAGAAATAATTTATTTAGCAAGGTAGAAATAATTTATTTAGCAAGGTAGAAATAATTTATTTAGCAAGGTAGGAATTATTTATTTAGCAAGGTAGAATTTATTTATTTAGCAAGGTAGAAATAATTTATTTAGCAAGGTAGAAATAATTTATTTAGCAAGGTAGAAATAATTTATTTAGCAAGGTAGAAATTATTTATTTAGCAAGGTAGGAATTATTTATTTAGCAAGGTAGAAATAATTTATTTAGCAAGGTAGAAATAATTTATTTAGCAAGGTAGAAATAATTTATTTAGCAAGGTAGAAATCATTTATTTAGCAAGGTAGAAATTATTTATTTAGCAAGGTAGAAATAATTTATTTAGCAAGGTAGAAATTATTAATTTAGCAAGGTAGAAATAATTTATTTAGCAAGGTAGAAATAATTTATTTAGCAAGGTAGAAATAATTTTTTTAGCAAGGTAGAAATTATTTATTTAGCAAGGTAGAAATAATTTATTTAGCAAGGTAGAATTTATTTATTTAGCAAGGTAGAAATAATTTTTTTAGCAAGGTAGAAATTATTTATTTAGCAAGGTAGAAATAATTTATTTAGCAAGGTAGAAATAATTTATTTAGCAAGGTAGAATTTATTTATTTAGCAAGGTAGAAATAATTTATTTAGCAAGGTAGAAATAATTTATTTAGCAAGGTAGAAATAATTTTTTTAGCAAGGTAGAAATTATTTATTTAGCAAGGTAGAAATAATTTATTTAGCAAGGTAGAATTTATTTATTTAGCAAGGTAGAAATAATTTTTTTAGCAAGGTAGAAATTATTTATTTAGCAAGGTAGAAATAATTTATTTAGCAAGGTAGAAATAATTTTTTTAGCAAGGTAGAAATTATTTATTTAGCAAGGTAGAAATAATTTATTTAGCAAGGTAGAATTTATTTATTTAGCAAGGTAGAAATAATTTATTTAGCAAGGTAGAAATAATTTATTTAGCAAGGTAGAAATAATTTATTTAGCAAGGTAGGAATTATTTATTTAGCAAGGTAGAATTTATTTATTTAGCAAGGTAGAAATAATTTATTTAGCAAGGTAGAAATAATTTATTTAGCAAGGTAGAAATAATTTATTTAGCAAGGTAGAAATTATTTATTTAGCAAGGTAGGAATTATTTATTTAGCAAGGTAGAAATAATTTATTTAGCAAGGTAGAAATAATTTATTTAGCAAGGTAGAAATAATTTATTTAGCAAGGTAGAAATCATTTATTTAGCAAGGTAGAAATTATTTATTTAGCAAGGTAGAAATAATTTATTTAGCAAGGTAGAAATTATTAATTTAGCAAGGTAGAAATAATTTATTTAGCAAGGTAGAAATTATTAATTTAGCAAGGTAGAAATGATTTATTTAGCAAGGTAGAAATAATTTATTTAGCAAGGTAGAAATTATTTATTTAGCAAGGTAGAAATTATTTATTTAGCAAGGTAGAAATTATTAATTTAGCAAGGTAGAAATAATTTATTTAGCAAGGTAGAAATTATTAATTTAGCATGGTAGAATACTAGAACAAATAGGTTTTATCTTCCTCCAATTCGAATAGATTTGGAGCGGAATTTTACTATTTTTAGATCCATAGAACTGTACAATAAACTTCCTTCTATTTTAACAGAACCAATGTCAGATTTTAAATTTAAGAAGCTTTTTAAAGAATATTGTTTTAGTAAATATAGTTCTTAGTTTTTTATTGTTTGTAGATTTTTAATTAGGTTTCACAAGTTTTAACTTTCACGGAACCTTAGCTGCAATTAATTTGTATTTTTGTTTGAATTGTGTATTTTTTCATTTTACTCTGTATATATTTTGTAAGCTCAAATAAATAAATAAAAAAAAAGTTTTATTAACTATCCTCATTTTTACCCATGAAATATCATTTCACAATGTACCTTGAGTTCATAACTAGTCTCTTTATTTGGTTTGTATGCGTGGTATCACCCACGCTTTAAATATTTATTGTATAAACATATAATTTAAAAACGAGATATCAGATAAATAATGACTGATTAGATTTAATAAGCAATTAATTGGAATATATAAAATTAACCTCCTTTTCACTTCTATATGAATTATTTTCTATTTTCTTATATTCATGTGCCATCAATTATATGATAACTGTAACATTTATACTGAATAATTTTCATTTAAGAATATTTTCTTGTTATAGCTGAATTATTGTGAGGGGTAACAAATGTATTTTCTAAACTTCAAGTAGGTATATTCCCCTTGTAAAATATCTTCATTTTATCATCATTGTTGACGTCAAACAGCTAAAAAATAAAAGAATTTATGAGGTCTAAATGAATACATATTCAATTTGTAATTCTATTTTAATGATTTGACTGACTTACTCAGTGATTATATATGATACTGATATAATAATTATTATCTTAAAAATACACCTTTCTTGTTGAATAAACAGGGAAAATTAAAAACTATTAAAACTTCTGTTGAGTTTTAAAATAGTCTATTATTAGTTTTCAGGAGATGATTTTCAGGAGAAACTTGTGAGTTGTGTTTATTGTACATAAAATGTAAACTGGTAATAAAAATATCAAATTCTCCATTATTCTAAGTAAATTATTTTCTCTTTTAAAAATTAAATAGAAAAAGGGTTGGAGAAAATTAAAAATTTAATGTATATTTCTTTTGCAAATTCATAATTTATGGTTCATGAAGCAATAAATAAACAAAATGTTTAAAACATAAAACAAACAAAAAGAATAGATTTTTATTATTTTAATGTAAGCAAATTTACCGCAGTTTTCAGGCAGTTATTAATAAAATAGTCAAAATAAAGTTAAGTCTTTTAGCAAATTTGATGTTTAGTTTTCTTTTATTCTCCTAATTTACATTTTTGTAAGATAGTCTGAAAATTCCTTTCACATTTTAATACCTAAACATTGTACGAGAAAATTGAAGAGAATAATATGTTATTGTTTTAAGAATAATTTCCATTTTAGATAATGAATAAATATATCTCTCCTAATTACAATGATACGAAAAGAAATTCAAATGAAGATGATCGATAAGCGTAACTTTTCACATTATTTTCCCATATACGTACGAAGGAAATTAATATTCAATAAGAATAGATAAACAGGCCACAAAAAAATCAATAAAATTTGATAATAAAAATAACACAAAATATCTTACCTACATTTCTGTGTGTGAATTTTAAAATAGAAAATTAATCATTTTATTATTAATCTGTTTACTATCATCCTCTTAATACTAAGCTATTAAATTAATGTCTAATTTTCTTTAGAAATATATAATTTGGAAAAAAGACAATAAATATTGATTAAAATATATTCTATTTATATGTAATATAGTTAGAGATTTAAAAGAAAGTGAACTGAACAATATTTAGTATCTATATCACTAAATGATAAGGTATCAATAGAGAAAATATGCACGAAGTAGCAAGTTACCAGACTTGCGGGATTTTATCTTCAAGTTTTGCTTCGAGTTCACAAGAAAACAATTGAGTATCGGAATTTCACAGTAAATGAGTCTACGGAAATTACTCATATCAGTTCAACAATTGAAATTTGTAACAAAACTAGAAACTCTTCCATTTATTTAAACAATGAAGTTTATGCAGTATGCACAAAATTAATTTGAATGTAGCATAAGTAATAAAGAAATAATCGTCTCTGATTAAGACAGTGTTTTGGTGCACTCTAAATCTGACTCTATCGTCAATATATTCGTCCCTTTGTTCCGATCTTCAGACTGGATTTCAGCCACTTCCTCACTTTCAATGATACGAAAAGAAGTTCAGTGAAAAATGTTTGATTTACAATACTAAGGTTAGTAGAGTTCCTTTCACTTAGTACGTATAATGCATGGGTTATTATATGTTTAATTTGTACAGGTAAAGTAACATAAAAATAGGAATAAATTATACATTGAAATGCTGGTGGAATTATAAGATAAATATTTAAACTATCGTATTGACTCTCTTACGCTCTAATTCTCAAAACAGAAAGATAGTAGGTTAACAATTATAATTTAAATATTAAAATAATATGAAATTTTATAATTTGTGAATCTGTTTTCTATGACCAAACATATATCTTCAAAAGATGAATTTATGAAGAATAAAATAAACAACTTCAACAAATTCCTAAAAATGCATTATGCGAATGTAAGTAAACTAAAAGATACATCATAGTAATATGAAAAGAGGTTAAAAAAAGATATTCAAATAGATAAAGAATGTTACTAATAAGTTCATTAATTTACTTCCAATTCAAACATACTTATTGAAATTCATTAGAATATAACTTCTCTTTATTAATAAAAATTAACTGTTCACTCCTCAATCAAGTGAATTAACTTCTTTATTTGAATATTAAAGTGAAATGCTTATTTTTAATAGTTAGTATAGTATATAGTTTATATATCTATAATGTTCATAAAATTGAAACACTAGGAAACAAAGAATGTAACTTAATTCACTAGAATAATATTTTCAAAATAGAGTATTTGATGTGTCTTCTAAGGTTTACCAACCATTCAATTCTTGAATAGTTAGACCAACCCGCAAAATCAAAAAAAGAGAAATATTTTTCATTCCCAGAATGTTAGGTTGAAGCGAGAACGCAACCTTATGTATAATCCTAATAGTGTTTATTGACTAAATTCAATGTTATATTTTTTCGAAATAATATGCCCCACTAATTCGAGAAAAATATTTAATTACAAGTTAAATAATATCTCATAACAAAATTAAGTCTTTATACAACCAGATGATACTGTAAAAGGTAGAAGAAATTAAAATCAAAAATTTTGATGGGTAACTATGCAAATTTATTACAGGGCATTTCAAAATCAAATTATTCTCCTTTGATCTCAGTATCACTATACACATGAGTTATGTATTAGAAAACATGGTATTTTGTATTAAAAAAATAACAGCAAATAATTTGTAATTTCTAAGTTGAAAAGAACATAAAAATTTGATATTAATTTCCATATGACGATATGAATTTGAAATTATTCGTACGGTAACTTATTTACTTTCAAAATTAGTTTTTTTATATAATAATTACTTTTATTATATCATATACTCCTTCAGTTCTGTACCGCAAAATGTGGAATAAAGGATAACAATAACATATTCCAAAGATAAGGAATTCAATACCATTACCGGTAATAGAACCACCAGTACAGTCAGCTAATACACCAAACAACAATACTGGTGGTGTACAAAAGTTCTAAATGGACTACTGCGTCTAGAACCTAACCGTTACGGAAACAATATGACTATTTAGTATGGTCAAGAGTATGGTATATATAGTTTGATATACTGTTTCTTGTTGTATATTCCGGAGTTGTATTTTTGTAATGTACATTAAGCTAATATGTACATTAAGCTATCTAATGAAAACACTTCTCAAATTAAATAAACATGAAATTACTGAACTATTAAAACTTCAGTTGAGTTTTAAAATAACCTATTATTAGTTATTAAAATATTTTCCTTGATATTATCTCGACGAGAACCATCGGTAGTCTTTTTAATTCCTATTCATTGGACGAGAAGTAAAAAAAATATCGAATTAGAGATTTGTCGCTACGGCAGCGCACCGAGACGCTGCCAGCAACAAATCGTGGCGAATAAATCTATTGGCTTCTTCACTATGTCTGTAAATTCTCTTATATATTCATAGTAATACATATAATACGATAGTTTAGCGAGTTTCATTAGGAATGATATAGTAAAGTAAAGTGAAAGTATTCATAATATTTATTCTAAAAATTCACTCTCTTAAATAGATAAGTGTCAGCAATAGAATATTCCATAGAAAACTTCTGATACCGTAGAAAATTCATCCATTTTCAAGAAGTGACTGATTTAAAAATTTATATTACAAGTTAATTAATATATAGCTATATTATACCATTGTGAGAAGCCACATGATATATTGAAAATATATTTATGTATTTGTATTAGTATATATACCTATATTTAGTAATAATAGTAGGTGTGGGTATCAATTAATTTTTCTTACTTGACTGTTTTCACACTTTAGTAATTCCATTGAAAAAATAATTCCATTATTAATTATGATTATGCAATTCCTTATTTGACTTCATAATTTAATGTAGTTTGTTGTATCCGCTAGTTTGTTGTACTGCACACTTCATGATTCATGATGATTGTTTAATGACCTGGCAGTTCGATATACAGGCAAGCCTCGCTTTAAGTACAACTCACTTTAACAAAACTTACTATATTACTATATCTTCAAATAACTGTGTAAATATCATTGGTATCATATATTCACTTTTTTTCTTATATTTATAAATTGTTGGTCGATTTCAGAAAAGATCCGTTATTTGCAGGGTAGATCTTCCTCTTCTAACTAAATTCAAAGCTCTATCAATCGTATTAACTCTATCAATGTTCTGCCGAAAAACTGCTCTGTCACAACAGAATTTGTAGATGACGGAGCTACGAACAGCTTTTGGCAGAACATCTTTATATGGAAGAAAAGAAATTGTTTAAATAACCAAACTAATGAATCCTTTTACTTTACACTGCCATATACTGGTCATCTATCAGAAAAACTCAAAAAAGAATTATTTACCACTTTAAATCAATATTTCAAAAACTGCAACTTCAATATAATTTTAATAAATAATTTTAAAACAATTTCTTTTTTTCCATATAAAGATGTTCTGCCAAAAGCTGTTCGTAGCTCCGTCATCAACAAATTCTGTTGTGAACGCTGTTCATCTGAATACGTGGGATCCACCACGCGTTCACTAATTGTACGGAGCTCCGAGCATGCTGGACGCAGTCATCGCACAGGCAATAGATTCAGCAATCCATCAGCATCACAAATAAGAGACCACGCAGAAACATGTGGCTCTCCCATCTCACTGGACCAGTTTACCATCATCAACCAATTCAATAAATCAAAAGAATTACGCATTTTAGAATCATTATATATTCATAAATTAAAACCAAATTTAAATTCCATGCAAACTGCCTTTCCACTTTCAATAATCAATAGATAAGACAGTTATAATCCCCTTTTCTTTCTATTCCATTATTATTATTATTTTTACTCTGTTGCTTTTTAATATATAATCTCATCTTTTTAATACATAGAAAATACGTTATATTTTTTATGTTCATTCATTCTTAGGCTCCTTTCTAGGCTATAGGACTTATATTTTAAACTTTTTCATTTCACTAGGAACATACACTGTTTTTAAATACCTGCTCTTCAATCTTTTATTTCATGTTTTAGTTTCATCATATATGTACAAATTAATTTTATCACCATACAGTTTAGTTATATTTTCAGAGAAAGTATTTAGTTTATTCACTTTATTGTAATTATTTTTATGTATAGAATAAAAGTAAAATATTTTTCAGATCCTGAAGATGACTATAAATAGTCGTAACGTTGATGTATTGTAAATAATATTTTAAAGCAAAATAAATTTTAATAATGATAAGGTACATCCTTTCTATTTTATTCATATTGAAGGTAATAGTAATTCTTGAATAATTTTGGTATTATATTTCTGTAAATATTAAACACCAAAATTTGAAGAAAAATATATATCATGAGTTAAATAATATCATATCACAAAATTAACACTTTATATATCCTTATGATTTTAGAAAAATGTGAAAAATGTTATCTTTTTAAATTGAAAATTCAATGGGTAACTATAAAAATTTTTACACTCGAATTTCTTCAGACGCATCGAATTTCTGGATATATATCCCTCACTAAATTCTTCTCTTTCAATCCCAAATTATTCCTATAAGCTGTAGTTCTATATTAGTAAACATACTATTTCGAACTAGTAAAACAACTAGTAATTCAGTTAGTAAGAAACTGGAAAATAGGTTTCAATTAGCAAAATGATTATAGGAATTGGAAAATATTCGTACATATATGTAGTAATTATCATATTTACTTACAAATTACATATATTTATTTATTATCATTTAAATATGTTACTTTCTTACTAATCAAATTTGGAATTCAAAAAATATATATTTTATCAAGGTAGTTTTTTTTCAAAAGCGTTCGTTGTAACGACCAGCGTTCGTTGTAACAATACATTATTTAGTTCAGTTTGGGATTTAAAATTTGTAATTTTTCTTCAAAACCATGTCAAAAAAACTTCAATAAAAATAAACAATTCTCAGATTATCATTAAAGTAAATATTTTTTATGTAAATCTTTTAATATTTATATAACTTAGTTATATAAATATACAAAATAATAAGGTTGGTATAACAGTTGCGTAAGGTACTATAAAAATGATAGAAAAGGGTGTGATTTTAGAAAAACGGCTTCATTTTTTCTAACGTAAGTGTGAAGGGGCTTAAACCCTCTATAAGAGATTAAGGCCCCTTTCACACTTGCGTTTCTCAACGCCGCGTTAGAAAAAAGGCTCATGGCAAAAAGCTTAGCTGCAATTAATTTTAACGGAGCCCTTCACACTAGCGTTTGAAAAAATACTGCATTTTTTTAACGCGGCGTGAAGGGGTCCTAAGAGACGCGAACTAGGAAAGAAGTTAAACGTCCTTTGATTTTTTACATGTTTTTTTTTCTTATTTATTTAGTAGTGATCATTTAGAAACTTTTCTCAAGTAGTCCAATCTCGAAAAAACAGTTTAATACCGAGACTTTAAATAACATACTTGCTTTTTTTTCAAAACGATATTCTTAAATTTGCTGTTTTTCCAACTTCAAATATGTAGTTAAGATAGTACAGTATATTTCAATATTTGTAGTGCATTATATTTTAGCACAGAGGTAATTAAATATAAGAAACAACTAATTCAAAAATACCATCTTCCTAGTTCGCGTCCCTAAATGAAATAGGGACGGAAGCTAGGAATTTACCTAAAATTTCGATTTACTTTAATGTTTTTAAGAAATCGACAGAGGTTCAGTGCCAGGCTTCCATTCTTGATATAATAAGAGTTATTTACTTAGACAATTTTAAATTATTTTCTAAACTTTCTATGTTAGCATAAATAAAATTCAATAATTTTGTCTAATATTACTACACTATTTCGAATTTAAATATACAGTTTTTAATTGATTGCATTACTAGAAAGTTTATTTAAAGTATTTAATCGTAATACATTTTATAAGAAAATTATTATGAATCAATAGCGAATTCAACAAAAAGTCTTTTAAATTTGCTTTATTTGGTTCTATATCGAAGAGACGTACACATTGGAACTAGAGAAATGTAACAATACAGAAACGAATATTGCCCTATGAGAATATTTCCGTTCCTAAGTAAACATACTTTAAAATACAAAGGCTTTTACGTGCAACCTTTAACTGTCCAGTAAGGTTTAAGTTGACTCGTTGTCCAAGAGTACCCAATCTTCGTCCGAATGGTCCATAGCCAAGTTCTCCTGGTTCGATGACTGAGGAATTTCTTGTTTCAATCTCATTTCAGCTACACCAGCATTAGGAAGACTCCATTTTACTCGATCGGTATGCTCTTGTTTCAATTCCATGTCAGCTACACCAGCAAGAGGAGGACTCTCTTCTGTTCGATCGGTGTGCTCTTGTTGCAATTCCATGTCAGCTACACCAACAAGAGGAAGTCTATCTTCAATTCGATCGGTATGCTCTTGTTTCAATTCCATGTCAGCTACACCAGCAAGAGGAAGTCTATCTTCTGTTTTATCTGTGTGCTCTTGTTTCAATTCCATGTCAGCTACACCAGCAAGAGGAAGTCTATCTTCAATTCGATCGGTATGCTCTTGTTTCAATTCCATGTCAGCTACATCAACAAGAGGAAGTCTATCTTCTGTTTTATCGGTATGCTCTTGTTTCAATTCCATGTCAGCTACACCAGCAAGAGGAAGTCTATCTTCAGTTCGATCGGTATGCTCTTGTTTCAATTCCATGTCAGCTACACCAGCAAGAGGAAGTCTATCTTCAGTTCGATCGGTATGCTCTTGTTTCAATTCCATGTCAGCTACACCAGCAAGAGGAAGTCTATCTTCAATTCGATCGGTATGCTCTTGTTTCAATTCCATGTCAGCTACATCAACAAGAGGAAGTCTATCTTCTGTTTTATCGGTGTGCTCTTGTTTCAATTCCATGTCAGCTACACCAGCAAGAGGAAGTCTATCTTCTGTTTTATCGGTATGCTCTTGTTTCAATTCCATGTCAGCTACACCAACAAGAGGAAGTCTATCTTCTGTTTTATCGGTGTGCTCTTGTTTCAATTCCATGTCAGCTACACCAGCAAGAGGAAGTCTATCTTCAGTTCGATCGGTGTGCTCCTGTATGTGCTTCTGAAGCTCATTTTCTAGGGTGAACCTCTTTCCACAATACTGACAGAGATGAGTTTTTGGATCAGTGTGCTTTTTTGCAATATGTTCTAAGACTGAGGCCTCATTGACAAAAGATTCATAACACATATTGAATCTGAGTAGCTTGCGAGGTTGGTGGGTGAGGGAGTGTATTCGACGGTTCTCCGGTCGGCTGAAGGCTTTGTCACATTCAGGGTGTTGACAAATGAGGGGCTTCTCACCGGTGTGCATGCGGACGTGCAGTGTGTGCTGTTCCAAATGTTTGAATTTACGTGCACAGAAACTGCAGATGTATCTTTTGATTTCTTTGTGCATTTGCAGTTCAGTTTTGCTCTCGAAAATCTATGAAAGTAAAAAATAACTATTATTATTTAACTGTACAACATACAATATTAAATTTACAGCAAATCAAAAATTTCAATATCAACGGATTCAGAAATTACGGGGACTATTATCGAAAACAAGTAGTTATGGATTAACTTTCATGCCACCACTTTTGACCGTAATTCTACACAGCCCATGTATATTTTGATCAGCACTTACACCTACTCTGAAGCGGCTCATAGGAATTAATTCATACATAAGGAAGCATTATCAAATAGAAACCTTCAAGTCCTGAAACACTGATGGACATATAGAGATGATACAGATACTATAATGACACCACAACACTTTCAAAAAGTTACATTTGTGAGAATGTGTGTATAGACCAATCTTGATTTATATTTTATTTTAATAAAGGCCCCCCTGCCAGAAAAAGCTGAGGATGATTGGTTTTTTGTATATTGGTTGGACTGTTACCAGTTTCTGTGTTGGGTACAGTATGAGCTGAGAGAATGACTACAGATAATGAGAAAAAAAAGTGCACACTTTGACAGGCTGTAATTAAGTAGTCAAATTTAGATTTATAATTACAGCAACATTTTACCTGCCACATTCTATTATTCGAAAAGTTATTAAAAACTATGTGCTGGTCTACTGAATGCCAAAAAAAATTAATACTTGACTATACACCGATGGTGCAATGTAGACTGTAAAGCCAATAGTCAGATTTGAATGGTGCTCGGTAATTGTTTGAATATTCTAGGTTTTGATTGAGTTTTTGAATAGGATTGATATTGTGTTGGTATATATTTTCTCGTCATTGATGATGATATGGAATATTTCTGACGTGGTTCTTTTCCTATCTCAGCAATTATTACTATTATCATTCAAATATGTAACTATCTTCATCTCCTACACTAAATAGATTCTTTACTCACTTTCTTAGTTCTTCTTCCTAAGGCTGCCACGTTATCTTTTATCCAACTAAAGAATTTCATCTGGTAGCTTTTGATGTACCCAACTGTAATCGGAATCATATATTAGAAAAATGTACATAAAAAACTATCAACTTGTTAAGACATGTTCAAACTTGTTAAGACACGTTCAAACTTGTTAAGACACGTTCAAACTTGTTAAGACGCGTTCAAACTTGTTAAGACGCGTTCAAACTTGTTAAGACACGTTCAAACTTGTTAAGACACGTTCAAACTTGTTAAGACGCGTTCAAACTTGTTAAGACACGTTCAAACTTGTTAAGACACGTTCAAACTTGTTAAGCCACGTTCAAACTTGTTAAGACACGTTCAAACTTGTTAAGACACGTTCAAACTTGTTAAGACGAGTTCAACAAGTTTCAGTTTATTACAACATGTTTGAGTGAGTTATAACACGCTTGAACTTTTAACAACTATCATTTATCGGTACAAATATTCAATATAATATTATTTGAAGCTTTCACTCTAGTTTTGCACAATAGAGAAATTTGCTGCAAATACCTTCATCACCGAAAACATTTGTATGGAACATACGAATGAGTTCCAACTCGTAATAAATATATCATATTTTTTCATTTTTCTCACCAAGTACTGGGATGGACAACGAGGGCGAAGGTGGGAACATAGCATACACGGCTAGATGCAGCAATGACTGCACCAAAAATCCCATGTAGAGGGACTTTGACCAGAAGTAGCAACTTATTTTGGCAATTACGACAGCTAGAAATGAAAAAATATAGTATGAAAAATACAACTCTAACTTATCTTCAGTTTGATTTATTGTACACCATCACATTTGTTAAGAATAAATTGAGGTTAAACTCTCGTTATTAACAAGTTGTATAAAAGACAAATTCATAGAAGTGAGATAATTGTATTTTTTATTAGGTAATTGAAAATGATAACTTTGAACAGAAACATTATAAAAATAAATGAGTAATTCAATATTGAGCAAAAGAGTAGGTATGATTTTTTTTATATACAGCAAAACCTCGTAGTAGACCAGAGTTACGTTCCAAGTTTGTTTGGTCTAGCTAGAAACTCACTTTATTAGTTTTCCTACTAGACCAAAATAGTTTTCTATAAAAGCAAAGCGGTGACTTTAATATTTCGATAGCTCTATTTGTTTATGATAACTTTAATGCCAAATTAATGGTGACTAACATACCAATTTTGAAGGGAAATAAATTCAGAAACACTATGAATTTTTCTACCTCAATTAAAATGAATATAATATTTTTTTCAATTAAATTTTCATTTTATTAAATTATAATAGTCGTCACTGTATCTTGTTTCCATAACTTTTCACATCAATTTTATTTAGCACAGACTTTACCATTAAATCTGAAACCTATTCTGCCTTATGTTTTATCCTAAAAACAGCATGAATAAATATAATACATTATTCAATTTAGAGATTTATCTTTAACACAGTATTAAAATTATTATTCCTTGTAATATTTACACTAGAATAACTGTCAGGTAACAAAAATTGTGTTTTTGTCTAGTACGAGTTTTTTTCCAGTACAGTTTCAAAAATATCTTGGACTATGATAGGAGGTTTGTCTGCTAGGAGGCTGGTCTACTACGAGGTTTTGCTGTATCTAATAAGTACCTATTGGTATCTATTACTTACCAATAACAACCATGAAAGCGAAAATCGTGATAGTTTTAACGGGGCACTGAACTTTCTTCTTCTTAGATGCAGAGCAATCAGTTTGTACCAAATCGTTACTAGGTTTGTGATTCTCTTTCTGAATCTGAGGAAGAAATGGGAAAATGGATATATACTAATAAGTCTGTTTGGATACGGAAGATACACTGTATTACATTTTTGATTTATAGAATTATTAAATTATTTCAGTATGATTGTAAAGTTGAAATATGTTAATATTTATAAATAACATTATTCAAGAATAGTATAAGTTAGCATGAAAATGATGAATTGATTGCAATTCAAATCATTATATATATATGTAAAATACTACTGTACGAAATTCACAAATATAAACCAGACGAAATATCGTGAACCAATCGAGTATAGGACATAAGCACTCACAATAGTTGAATAACATCGAGATAATTCTCGATTTCCCGTACAGGTAAACCCTAATTTTGTGTTACGAATTGTACTCACTACATCAGAATTGGATGTTCCGTCAGTGTGTGTGGTATCGGCAGAAGTTCTATCGGGGGTGGAGGAACCTAGGTCGTTAGAAGCTCCCCGTCTCAAATTCTCGGGTTCCTTTCGGCCACCAATCTGCACATACAGTGCATTTTTGGAACTATTATCGTTAGAGTCTTCCGGTCCCAAATACTCTTTTTTCCCCTGAAGACAGGAGATGTACCGCTTGCAGAATTCGTCACTTAATTCATGTATCTGCAGAGAAGACAAATATAGTGAGTCATAGCAGAGATGGAAAAACTATTAGATAAATTCTAACAAAAGCAACAGATTAACAGTAAAAAATAAAGACGTAGCCTGCTATATGGCGGTTCTAGGAAAATTCCACAGAGGAAAGTTCCACTGCGGAAGATTCCACTGGGAAAATTCCACTGAGGAAAATTCGTATCATGGATACGATGAATCAAGTTTGGTATCATGAATGCACAGAATGAACACCGCTATGTTCTTTAGTATGCGTTACTAACTGACATAATGTGAGTCAAATTAGGTATTAATTCAGGGGATAGAGGAGCCCGGTGGGAGGATATATTAGACAGTAGATGCCTTGACCCGTGATGACATGTTCAAAGATTCAAGTGGTGAGAGGTATAGTCACTTAAGCAGAGGGATGGTAAAGAGAGTTTATGCATCACAAGTTTTTGAATAAGAATAAAGAAAACATTTTAGTCATAGCTGTCAAAGACTACCTGCGTAACGAATAAGGATGAGAGGGAAATGAAGAGGTAAGTGAAATTGAATTAGAAGGATAATTTACTCAATGACTCCATATTACCAAAACTACTCTTTAACTCACCACTTTGTTCTCACTCTAAATAAAAGAGACAAAATAGTTGAAGGTGATGACCATAAAGCAGGCATGAGGAAAAGAAACTACATGATATTCAGGGAAATAACAACAATGAGCTATTGATAGTGTATCCAAGATACCATACTATTAAACTTGTATCTAAGATACGGGAAGCTAATCCAAAATAAATTATCAAAGTACTCAATATCCAATGGTAGGAATTGTATTAATATAACTATATAGGAACTTCAATCACAAGTAACTCACCTTTTCTAATTCTAAAAGATGGAAACGATAGACTTCTATTGCTTGTACCATCTGCAACAGAAAAATATCAATTAGAAGACAGTTGCTACACTTTAATATTTGAACAGAAATTTACAATATAAACGCGAGCACTGAATTCGATTTAATTCGCAAATGAGACCAATGGGGTATCGGACCAATGGGATGTCGGACTAATGGGGAATCGGACCAATGATGTATCGGATCAATGGGGTATCGGACCAATGGGATGTCGGACCAATGGGGAATCGGACCAATGGGGTATCGGATCAATGGGGTATCGGATCAATGGGGTATCGGATCAATGGGGAATCGGACCAATGGGATGTCGGACCAATGGGGTATCGGACAAATGGGGTATCGGATCAATGGGGTATCAGATCAATGGGGTATCGGACCAATGGTATGTCGGACCAATGGGGTATCGGATCAATGGGGTATCGGATCAATGGGGTATCGGACCAATGGGATGTCGGATCAATGGGGTATCGGATCACTGGGGTATCGGACCAATGGGGTATCGGATCAATGGGGTATCGGATCAATGGGGTATCGGACCAATGGGGTATCGGATCAATGGGGTATCGGACCAATGGGATGTCGGATCAATGGGGTATCGGATCAATGGGGTATCGGACCAATGGGGTATCGGATCAATGGGGTATCGGACCAATGGGGTATCGGATCAATGGGGTATCGGATCAATGGGGTATCGGATCAATGAAGTGTCGGACTATTGAGAAATCCACCAAAATGGCTGCGAAGGACAATAGAGTTTTTTTTTAGTGTTTTCACACAGTAGAATAGTTAAAGACGAATTGCATCTAGTAACACGAACAACATACTTAGTGGCACAATGTCACTGCGATGACAAACATAAATAAAATAATAAAAAAGTACTTTTACCCTACGTGTATACCTCACACTGGATTCTATTATGAGTTATTGAAAAGTTCAATAATTTCGATCATAGTAGAGAAAAACGCTTATCTGTTATTTAATTTTTAATATAACCACAGGCTAAAGGTATCATGAATATCAATAAAAATAAAAGGTAATTAATATTTATTATTAATTTTTGTTACATGATTGAAAATATGGAACAGGCCGATAATTCTAAACCAACACTATTATATGCAGAGGATCATCTTTGATTGGACGGTAGCTAAAGTTGTTGGTAGAAGTAGAAAATTACCGTAAAGAAGAACTATCTAAGTGTAACGTAAATGTGAGAATTTGACATTTTATTTATTGAGACAGTGACGATGACTGATGATTATCACCAAATTACCAAAAATAGAGTAACGTTACTAGAGGGTAACTGATGATTATCACCAAATTATCAAAAATAGAGTAACGTTACTAGAGGGTAACTGATGATTATCACCAAATTACCAAAAATAGAGTAACGTTACTAGAGGGTAACTGATGATTATCACCATTTTACCAAAAATAGAGTAACGTTACTTGAGGGTAACTGATGATTATCACCATATTACCAAAAATAGAGTAACGTTACTTGAGGGTAACTGATGATTATCACCAAATTACCAAAAATAGAGTAACGTTACTTGAGGGTAACTGATGATTATCACCATATTACCAAAAATAGAGTAACGTTACTAGATGGTAACTGATGATTATCACCATATTACCAAAAATAGAGTAACGTTACTTGAGGGTAACTGATGATTATCACCATATTACCAAAAATAGAGTAACGTTACTAGAGGGTAACTGATGATTATCACCAAATTACCAAAAATAGATAACGTTACTAGAGGGTAACTGATGATTATCACCAAATTACCAAAAATAGTGTAACGTTACTAGAGGGTAACTGATTATTATCACCATATTACCAAAAATAGAGTAACGTTACTTGAGGGAAACTGATGATTATCACCAAATTACCAAAAATAGATAACGTTACTAGAGGGTAACTGATGATTATCACCAAATTACCAAAAATAGAGTAACGTTACTAGAGGGTAATACTCACTAAGCTGTCGAGTTCAGGGTTGCCTTGGTAATTTGGTTTCTCTTCTCTGATCTGAAAATTAAATGGAATAGTGTAAATAATGATGAGATGATAAACAGATGAATTAGTGAAAGATGAATTAGGGTATTTTAGAATTTTTAGTACTCATTTTAATGCAGACCAGTACCAAAATTGGTAAACATGGATATGTACAATTTAAACCTTATCAAATTAGGTAATTAGTAAAGAATTTGATTATGTATCTATGCTACTCAATGAATTGGTATCATGGATACGTCAAGTCCTATAAACCTATAACAGATGTCTACATACAGCAGCGAAGGATAGCTTCTAAAGTGCAAATAATTAGTCCTATAACTACTTTATTCTGCAATGAAGTACGTCCACTAATGCTCCGATTGGTAGGCAAGTTGTAGGAGCTCTAGAAAAGGGTCTGTATGTTCATTGCTCACCTTTTTGGAAAATGCTGCAATATCTTCTTTGATAGATTCAGAGCTGCACTCGTTTCCCAAACCCCCTCCCCTTTCCCTGGGGGTGCAGGTTGCCAGTTCACATTTCTTGACAATTTTCGTCAGGAGGGGGAAAAGAGGGTGCCTGTGGGAAAAAAGCTCTGAAATCAGCATGGGAAGAACTAACAGATCTAACTTCAAAAGGAGTAACTATTAAATTACTATATCAATGTAAATATTTAAAAAGAGGTAATGTAAGTTTCGATATATCGAACAGTTTCACATTCTCGATCATGTAATAACAAAATAATAAGATAATTACCATTTAACTCGACCTCTTGATATGCATTCATGATACCTGCAGATACCATGAGTACCCAGTGAAATAACGAGTTAATAATATATTAATTATTGATCAAATTTTTTTTCTCGTATGATCGAAATGTGGAATCATTCGATGACTTGAAAAATTCCCTCATTTTTATCGCATTGTTTGGATTAACGATAAAGATCGTAAAAATGTTCCATGGTAGTTAGAACCCATTATCCACATCATCTCTAAAAACTCTGCGCTACAATAGAAGTAAGGAACTCACCCATATATAGAATCTTTATCCTTTTGTTCAACTAGGAAGCCCATGGGTCCACCATTGACCATGTGGTCACTCATGGTAGCGCCATCCATGCCTGCTGCGGTGAAGTGAGCAATTCCTTCTTCGTACTGATAGGGAAAAAACACAATCAACACCTTTTTCTAGAGAGAACCTCTTCAATAATGTGACATATTTTAGAGCAAAGTAGCAAGTAATTTTAGCATTACGATATTCACACAATATTTCGCTTTTTCCCTCACTCTCAAGTCGAATTTCTTTTTAGGAGCTTTTAAATCTTGATATTTACAAATTTCATCGCTTAAAATCAAGAAAGCACGACCGAAAAATCTCATGAATGTTAATAATACGTTATGAGGAAACTGAGTGCTTACGTCACTGAGCCCAAACTGCTGCCAATCACAACTCTGAGATAGTTTGGCACTGAGAGTGGCACTGGTGCCCGGGACAGGAGATGTGCTTCATGTTTTTCCTAAGAATATTAAAAAAATTAACAATGACTGATTTAGAAATTCCAAAGATGAAATAGAAGAAGTTGGTCATCGAATTGAAGATCAGTACGTACATTTGTCATGTCCATGATAGTCCATTTTAACCGGTTTTAGGGTAATTTTTGTTCATTAGGTAGGGAGTCTTTTTACTGTAGTTCCAGTGTTCATATTTTTTATCTCTGACTCTTTTTATCTAGATCTGTTCCTTTTATTTCTCTCATTCGTTTGTTTATAAACACTCTAACACTGATAGGACATGTGCAATCATTTTTAATTAGTTTTGGTATTTTTGGTCTACATATATTTGTGAGCAGGACATTTAAGCCATGAAATTCTGCAAATCAAAACATCGTAACGCATGCCAGATTACTATCTCTCTGTCCGCTGATGACATGGGGCTTTTTTACTTCAAATATGTCTCTAAACTTTGTTGATTTAGTAAAAAATGTTACAGATACATAACCTTAGTTAATTAATGAGTGCCTAGCTACTGGATTTAATGATTGATTTGTAAATAAAATCTAAATTATTATTTAATTATGAAAGATAAATTATATTTTTATCGTGATTTATTTTCACATGGAAAAAATCTATCATATTTTAATTCCCTATTGAAAATGATGATAAATCTACTACCAATAAATATGTACGATTATTGTACGTAGCTACTACCTCAATAAAATCTACCACCTCATTTTAATTACTTAGTATCCCTTGCAATTGAAAAACAAAACGGAAAGAAAATGATAACGGCACTGAGATCCAATCTTTCGGCACCAAAAAAAAACAATACATTGTGCCCACTCCTGGTATAGAATATTCCAAATATATCCCATATTATACAGACTGGCTATTCGTTATAAGGTTTGGCGAAACCACTTTGGAAAAGTCGGTCTTTTAACGTGTTTCCAGAGATCTCCTTTTCTGTTCAGAGTAAAATCAATATTTCTCCATTTATCTCAATTGAAATTTCCCATTTCTATGATATTAAATTTCTTTAATTTAACAACTGAAATCACTAAGAATTATACCGTTATTGTATAAGAGTATTGTAAGTTGAGAACAATAAGAATATCATCTTGGGATTTCAGTTTCTACTATTTAAAATAGTTAAGAAATATTATCATAGACCAAATTAACCCATCGTACGAATGCCATTACGTTGTTCAATATTCAATTGTTGCATTATAGAGAACAAAAATTTAACCCCCATTATGCTCACCAGAAAAATCTTATCACTTCACTGGTCGAAAACAAGGAGAACACTGGACGAAAAAGAAAATAGAAAAAAGAAAACCAGTACGGCTGACAGCTGAGATATAGAATGTTCTAAATGTTCTAAAGAAAAATAAGTGAACAGCGGCCAATGGTTCGAGTTTGAAAATGAAAATCCATTTTTGGTTAGGAAGAAATTGAAGTAAATTACTGTCCACCGCAAATATCTTTTTTATGATCATAGTAAAATTAATGTAAATATAGGAATTAATTAATAAATAAGCACAATCTCATTAGTATTTATATAAGAAGAAAAAAGATTCTATTTTTGTATCCGGTTAGGAACAGTTTAAAATTATTCATTATGTGTCATAAAATAATTAATTTATAATATTGTACATAAAATACTGTTTGAAAGTTGGTAATCAATAAATTTGATTTAAAAGAGAAATTGTTTTTGGAATATAATAATGTACGCAGTTATTTTCCAATGTTATATCGCTTGTGTAGTGACGTACAGTGAACACATTTTGTTTTGTGTACGTGAATTCATAACAGCAACACCTCTAGAAATCAAATAAAAACTGCATCTTTATTTATTATTATATGCTAACAGTGATAAATCTATTCAGTTTATCCAATTACTAAACCCCTAATTTTCTATTTTAATGTATTGGCTTGATGACTAATAGTCACAATCACTCGTTTCCCATTAATAAGTATATTCTGTTTGATAATTATTTCTAAGCTGTATCAGATTTTGCTTTTGTGAATTTGAATTACATTTTGAATTACCAATTGGTTCTGTCACAAACGTTCAGAAATTAAGTGTGCGGCACATACCAGATTGTATTCCAATTTCCAAATCATATTACTAACTTAATGTCCATTCTTCAGTATAAATTGTACTCGCATCCCAGGCTGAAGGAACTCGTAAAGTGTTCTCTAAGAAATCTTCTATTTAGCATTAGTTCTTAGAAATATTCAGGATGGTAGTACAGTGAATGTTAAAAATGTACCATATTCTACACATTTAAATTAATAATAATATACAGGAGTAATTACTAAATTCACACTCTGTTTAATGTGGATAATAAATCATTATTTGACCAGTTTGATGGAACTGGTAAAATAATGGCGTGAATATTTTTTCTGTTCATAAATTTTCACAATAAAATTATTGTAACGATAGGAATTAATTTTAATTGTTCAAGGAGAATATTCCATATATTGTATAAATACTTATACATATATACTGACTATTTTTATTTTTCATCTAAAAATGACCCCAAAGTCATGTTTTTATAAAACATTTCAGAATGTACAATTGTACATGCCTCACGATGTTTGTGCTGTATAAATATACAGCAAAGAGTAGTCATCAATCATTTTCCTATATCATAAGTAGGGTTGTGACAATATGCAGATAAATCATAGATCTTAAGAATATCATAGACGAAATGAAATGAAATGGCATCGAATACTATATTCCGCTGGTTTAGAACGATTAAATAGTCTTTAATTCATTCAGTCTATAATATTTCCAGGATCTATGATTTTAAGTGCATAGTGTCACAACCCTAATCATAAGATGTCGTTATAGTTATTGAGTATTTATTTAATAAAATTAAATTTGTACTAAATTGGAAAGGTGTAATAAATATATAACTTTCATAATATATACTTTTAATGTCCTATTTTACATTAATTTTAATATTTGAGTTAATG